>CM056945.1:20250841-20663574 GCA_029856935.1 Cyclocarya paliurus | reverse complement strand
TTTTATTTAAAAGGTTTCATGTCATGCTATATAAATAAATAAGACATTAGCTATTTAAACAAGAGCATGCATAAAAAATCTCATGATGCATTACCTTATACAATTCACACAATTTTAAGTATTATGGTGCTTAACAAGGGCTATCAAGAAGGGCTTATACATAATATATTTTCATGTTTACTCTATTTCTAGAAGAACATTTGAAAAGAGTAAGAGAGGCATTCTTTCATAAAAGAACTTGTGTAAGGAGCATGGTCGTAGCTACTTACCTGCGAGCTTTACTTAATAGGTTCCTTTGAATCTTGAAAATAGATTCCTATTCAATAAAATGAGATAGACACATTAATATTTACCTTACTTGGAACTTAGCTAATCGATACTCTTACATGCTAACTTAAATTAAATCTTGGAATTAAGTGTTTCCTTAACCCATTAATCTACCCCACATACATAGCGTTAGCTCACCATTTTAAAATCCTCATCCTATACCATTTAAAGAGGCTCATGAAAGCACATTACCCATTGGTTGTCCCTTTTAATAGGTTATTGTTTACCACATAAGGATGGGTTGAAATCATAGGTTAACACACACAATTAATGGGAATTTAAATAAAAAGGGAAAGGCACCAAGGAAGTATTTAAAATTTGGAAATTTTTTGTG
This sequence comes from Cyclocarya paliurus, assembly GCA_029856935.1. Lineage (NCBI taxonomy): Eukaryota > Viridiplantae > Streptophyta > Magnoliopsida > Fagales > Juglandaceae > Cyclocarya > Cyclocarya paliurus. Next base: position 20,662,913 of record CM056945.1, on the reverse strand, counting down.
AGGGGCATTGGACAGTTTTTACAATACCATTTTAGGAGATAATTCCATCAAAAGGCCAATGTTTGCAATTAAAATTTTTGTCACTTCATTTCAAAGGTTTCTCATGCTATCATCCATCTTTTATTGAACCAAGGTAAATTTAAACAAGAAAATAATGGGCTGATTAGGCTTCAATAGAAGGGTAGAAGGAAATTTCTGAAACTCTTGGACAGCCCATAGGCTTAGTGCTTTCATGCTTTTGAAACATCCTTTACTTAACCCAAACTTCAACCTCATAAATAAACTATCTTAAGGATATAAAAAACTTAGGAAATCATTTCTTATCTTCTAAAAATATATTATAAAGCATAAATATAGTAATTGGCAAACTCAAAGTTTTCAAGGTAAACTTACTAGTTTAAAGTAAAATCTTAGAAGCTTACTTAGGCCATAAGTTCAATAGGAAAGACATGCTTAAAAATCATAACTTTAACTCCATCTATGTAACACATAAAGGCATGGCTTAACAAGAATTAAATCATGGCTTAGCTTGATTAAAATGCAAGGAAACCTATCACAAGGTGCCTTGCAAACACACGGCTGGAACCCAAAAAAAAGCACACACACACACACGGTTGGAATCCAGAAACATAGCATCATATGGCTGGAATCCAAAAACATAGCATCATACAGCCGGAAATTTCTAGAAAATATAGCATGGTTCGGCACACACACACACATCACACTATTACCTTTCCATCCAACTTCACTTAGATAAGGTACGAAATAGGAAGAACAAAGAGGAAATCAGCACAGAAAACACTACACAAGAATCGGCTTGCACAGAAATTCCGAAACCCCCAAATATAATTGCTTAACCCACTAAACATGATTCCAGATTTCACAAGAAATCAAGAGAAAAACAGAGTATTACCTAGCTCAACAAGTTGCGAACTGAAGGAGGATAAGAGATCCAAGGAACCGAGCCACGAATTTCGTCCTCCTTGAAGGAGACTCAACCGAAACCCAAGCTTGAGAGAGAGGAGAATCAGCTTGGAAAAAGAAGAGGTGTGGTCGATCGGTGCTAAAGGAAACTGAGAGGGTCTTTTTCGTGTAGTTAGAAATGATCACACTTAGACTTGAAGAAGGTTTTCTCCTTGGCCTGCTCTGGAAGTCGAAAATGGCGTGTTGGAAAGAAGGAGAAGATGACCCGATTGGCTTAAAGGAGAAGGGTCGGTCAGCACTTGTGCATTTGAGTCAAAGCTTCCCTTGGAAGATAAGGAACGAACGGTGTAGATCAAGACTTGGGAGATATTTTTTCTTAGATGCTCATCCTACAGTGGAGAAGGTTGGGCCACTTCTTCAATTAAATAAAAAGGTAGGGGCTTAAGGGAAATATATTATAAGATCTAAAAATATTCCCTTAGGTTATTTTAATGACCCACATAAAATATAAGAGCATCCATCTTAAAATAAAATAATAAATCTTTAAATCATAAAAGCCTTTACCTCAAAAATATTTAACTTAAGAAATTAAATTAAAGAAATGATGTAAGAACCTACGTAGTAGGATGCGAGTATTACAGCCCTGCCCCCGCCTAGGCAGCACAGTCAACCCCGCCTGTAGGGAAGATCCGCACCTCGGGCTTGGTATAAGCCTATATAATTTATATATAGGGAAAATATTCTAACAGGCTATTCTGATGATGCCTAAAAAACAGCCACTAATAAAATGTTGCCACATAGACTTCCTAGGAAACTTATCTTGAACAACAAAATACAAAATGCCGCCCAGACCCACCCTCTTCCAACCCCACTAACATCGTCCACACCAGATGTGTCGTTATTGCCCACACGCCATCGTCCTCCTTTGTCCATCGTCGTCGCCCTCTTCACAAAATACATGGTTTTGTTTTACATTCAAAATCTCATTTTCTATCTCTGCAATTTCACAAGGAAACATTATGGCTCTTATTTGTTCTTCATTTAGAATCTCATTTTCTATCTCGTTCCATTTTACAAAATGCACTAAAATGGAAGAAGAAAATGTGATTTACAAAATCCAATCGAAGAAGAAAATGTTCTTGGCAACCACAACAACAGTTAGCAGCAGAAGATACAGACAAATGCACTAAAATTGAAAGAGCTTTTTCACCATTATCTGTTATGAACCCACTTGAGAAGCCGATGTAGAACACGGATTGATAGTGAAGGTTACAAGATATGAAATAAAGGAAATGGAATTTAGAAAAGATAGCTACGATTTGGGATGTTCGAGACTCCCAATTCCTCCAAATGAAATTAACAAACTGTTTCAGGCAAATATTCTCGATCCCCTTCCTTTTTCCCTCTCCTTCCCTCATATACAAAAGCACTCCTAACACTATAACTAACTTCTAACGTTGATAAACTAACCTAACAGGCGATAGAAAATGACAGTAATATAAAGTGCACCATTTTGGTGTTTTTAATCCCAAAAAGGTGTGCATTACACAGACCCAACTACAGACTCTATTTATTACTCAAAATGCTGCGTATTGCAGCTCTTCACAACAGCTTCCCTTCAGTCAATTCCCAATGCAGTGCTCCATAATGCCCAGCAATGTCGTTCCCACTTCAAGCTAAGTTTTACTTCACTTCGCACCATCTCTTCCCTAGCTGGGTTCCTAACATTATCACCAAATTTGCACTCATACAAATTTTGATTTCAGAGAATCTGAGAGGGAATGGAAAGTAAAATGAGGACAACCAAGTTTAGAAAAAGGGGTTTTCTATGGCAACGTTGTGCTGTAGGAATGGAAAATATGGTGAAATTTTTCACCATAAGATACTAAGGTCGATGAAACAAATGCAAAATAGTTGTACTTGTTTAACAATATTAAAAAATACCAGTGGCGATGATTGCAGAATTGAGGGGCTTCAATGGTCGAGCGTCATAGAGAAAAAGTCATTTGGAGTGAGCTAAGAGAGAGAAAAAAAAAACTGTTGCAGCTATGAGACACAAAATGCAGGGTGTTTTTCTCTAGATATGTGTGATGCGGCTCAAAAGCTTATTATGTGGATGGCTAATGTGTTTGGTTCCTGTTAATCTCAACAAAACAGTAAATCCACTCCAACGCGGAACTGTTATATATATATTCGTTATAAAAATGACGTCGTTTTGATGGGTTAAGTTAACCCCTCCCCTCCGACCCCAATCTCTCTTCCCCTCCTCTCTCTCTCTCTCTCTCCAAAATTTTCTCAAAGCCTCTCTACCTTGTCGTCCTCTTCTTCTCATCCTCCTCCTTGGCTTCTCTTCTTCTCTTAGACGGTCAAACTCTCTCTCTCTCTCTAATTTTTTCTATATTACTTTGCAAAGGATTTTTTTATTAGTTTAGGATTTTTTTTTTTTTGTATTTTACTATTTTGTTGTAGATTTGTGATTCTTTTTGTTTCTATTTTTTACGGCCTTTCAACCATGGGTGGCGATGGATAGTGGGCAGATTCTAGGGGCGGGGGGAAACCCTGTTAAGATATAAAATATATAATAAATTCTACCTATTCCTATGAGCTTAACCTGTTAGGACAAATGGTAATTTCACATGGTATTAGAGTAGAGGTCTTGAGTTCAAATCTTGACTTTATACTCTACCTCATTTAATTAAATATTTCACATGTTGGGCTCACTCATTTAGGAAAAGTCTAGCTCACACGTGAGTGAGAGTGTTAAGATATAAAATATATGATAAAATCTACCTCTTCCTATGAGCTTAACCTTTTACGACAAGTGGTGATTTCACAAACGTACCCTCCTCCGATGCGGGGTGGGGTGCAGGAAGCGGCCACTCCCATCCCTACATGGGCAGGTAGTACCCCTAAGGTTTTTGCTGTGATTTCTTGGTGCAATGTCATCATCTATGTCTTTTTTTTTAAATCTACTAGTTGTTCTAGGGGATTGGTTGTAGATTCTGACCATGACGTGACCAGCTTCACAGGTGTGGGTTTTTTGTTCAACTAGGTTGGCTTAATCGATCAAGGGTGCCACCCATGTCACTAAGGGATTGAGAGGAAACACGAGAGTGAAAGCTACAAGAAGGGGAGATATAAAGGTGTTGAGTACATGCAAACTAATATGTTACAGGTTTTCTAGGGACAAATCAAGCAGGGTGTGGAAGAACCCAGATGATATGGGAAATGAAGATGCCTAGAGGCAGCTTTCAACTTGCAGAAGGAACACATTATAATTTCCTTGGAATCATGCTATATGAGACACGACCAAGAGAAGTGAAAAACCAAAAAAGCCATTGGGAGTTTAGCATCAATGCACAATCCATTCCAAGACCAATGCTTTTGCTCGATGCTCTTTCTCTGGATTCTTGAGCAAGGTTAATGCTCTCGTTGGGGATCTCCAATTAGAAGAAAGTGTAGAATGGGAGATCCCCAATTGGTCTTGTAGAAGCATTTGATCATGTCAAATGGGAGCATCACAAGAATACAGGATTGCCAACAACTTATCACCCAAAGGATCCTGTAGATCAAAGAAGGAAGAAATTTAAATTAAGAACCCTATAATAGTTTTAATGGTGATTGGAGCTGGGACATCTGAAAGACCGAAACTAGATCATAGCACCTGAACATTAGTCCTACCACAAAAAGGAGGATAGTCATTCAAAAGCTCAAAAAGAATTGCACCAAGACTCCACATGTCAACCTGTAGTCAAGCCCAGAATCTAAGTTATTCATAATTTAGAATAAAAGGATGAGATTTAGCAAAGATCTTACCTTTTCATCATATCTTTTGAATTGAAGAACTTTTGGAGCCATGTATAATGCAGTTCCACAAACTATCTCAGCATAATCACTTGGATGTACTTATCTGTCCTCAACAAGGAAAAATCATAATGCTAGGAATTTCTTACACCGAATTTCAACAAATCGTGTTACCAAGAAAGGTATAAATAATGACAACCTGTATTAGTGGCTTTCGGCTAGTTTTTACTTTGAAAGTCAAAAACTAGTTTGTGAGAGTGGTGGCAGCGAATTTCGTTAAGTTGAAATTCACATACTTGTAAAAATAGGTTACAAGGCTCACTGTGTTAAACAAACACCATGTTATCCAGTCCCTTAGTGGCAGCATATACATATATGCATGAGTTCACATTTAAAATTAAGTCAATTACTGTGTAGAATTCATTACATAAAAGAAAATAAAAGAAATATAGCTATTGGTTACCATATACAAAAATTGCAGCTCGATTTTGGCCTAGTCTTGCTTCCATCATAGGCTTGGTCTTCACATCATCATAGATCATGTCCTGACGAATTAATTATCAAGAAGAAAACATTAACCAAAGCGTGCATTAAGCATTTGATCATGTTACCAACAAAGTTGTAATACATATTTACCAGTATTATTAGTTGAGTTGTAATACAAATTTGGGCGCTCAATCCATAATTTCCAAGTTTGCACTTAACTTGTCTCAAAACTTGCAGATAAGCTAGTTCTATTTAGTCTTTTAGAACCCAAGCAAGACAATACACAAAACAAACCAAAAAGATAAAGATGAGATCCAGACTAGTCACATATCCTACTAAATATGTACACATCTGACTTCTCTAAAGACTTGCCCTGCATTGCATATTCTGGTGACACATAGCCACTGTAGCCAGTAACTAAAATTTTAACATTTGATGATAAATACTTGCACAAAACAAGTGAATGAGGAAATATCATATTAGAAACCTTTTAAACTTACTTTTCTGTTCAACAATTTTTTACTTGTCTCGATAACTCAAATGCCAATCTTTGTTAGAGCTATCGTTTGTCAAGTTTACAAAGGGAGTTTGGGCTTCCTCAACAACTGGAGACCAATAAGGACTGAAAAGATATATTAAAAATTAAAAACAAAATAGAAAGAATGGGGAAATATTTTATAGCAAATCTATAATACAAAGAGGATGTTGGTACTAACCACTTGATACATTTCAGGTAAGATAAAGTACAAGGCTCCCCCCACTTGATACATTTATAGCAAACATGCTATAAGAGAAAGTATGTAGGATCACAAACAAAAAGTATGCAAGTGATCAAAATATATAATGATATATGACCATAAATATAAATAGAATTCATAAACTAGAATTGTTCTCACCATCCCCACAAAGGCTTTAGCTAGACAATAATGGATTGAAAGCATGCACATCGTTTAGCACCTAATATTCATTCTTAAATTAATTTCTTTAATTTGTATGTATATGATAGGCCACAACGTTGCATGTACGAGGAAGACGTTGTGTGCGTTAGACGTGCAGCAGGAAATGAGGCATGGACTGGGTCAATGGGACTTGGTCATTCTTGGTTGCACATGTTTATCTCTGCATATTGATTCTTTGCATTTTTATTTCCGTTGTACGTGTGTTTACTTTTGTTCTAGTACGTGTGTTTGTGTTTCCTTTAATTTCAGCTTTATGTATGTGGGTTGTTAAGTGGTTTGCTTATTTAAGCAGCCAACAGTTGTCAATGAAGAATCAAGTAATCATTTGTTATCTAAATTGTGGTACTTTCTCGCCCGAAGAGAAAACAGTCCACTTTATCGTTTAAAGTACTTGTTGGGACCTATCATTAGCCTCAGAGCTAGGTTGTTATGGGCACTAATAAAGAACGTATTGAGCATCTGGAGGTCGGGCTTGGAGAAGTGAGAGGCCAACCAATGGTGGCAGTGGATCCGCAGGACATTCCAAGAAGAAAGACAAGCTCTCTTGTGGGCAAATTTTGAAGACAAACTCTAGGCTCGTTTTGGGCTTTCGGAGTGTGAAGATTTTGATGAAGCCCTTTCAAGGATATGATAGGATGGTTCTTTGCGTGATTACCAGTGAGAATTCGAGTGCTTGGGCAATCGGGTATGAGGTTGGACGCAAAGAGCTCTTGTGGGAACATTTATGGATGGCTTAAAAATGAACATCTCAGATAGTATCCGAATGTTTAAGCCTCAGACATTAAGGGAGGCTATCAACTTCGCAAGAATGAAAGATGATCAACTATCGAGACAAGAGACGTGTGTACAACCTCCACCACCGGTGAGAGCCCTGTTAGCTCTTCCGCCAGCAACTTGGGTGGCACCAGCCACAACTGCCACTCCTGTTCGGCGATTGACTTGGGATGAAATGCAGCGGAGGCGAGCTCAAGGTCTATGTTTTAATTGTAATGAGCATTTTACTGTAGGTCACCGGTGTCAAGGGTCACGACTACTCATGCTGGAAAGACACGATAGCAACGGCAACATTATCTGTGAAGTTGCACCCATACCAACAGCAAACGACCTTGAAACGAGTTTGGGTCCACCAGAAAATGGCTAGACAAAAAAGCCATTGGAGATGTTCCCAACTGTGGACCTTGAGGACAAGGATCCATTGGTGGGGGAAGTATTGATAGGCCACAACTTTGCATGTACGAGGAAGACGTTGTGTGCGTTAGACATGTAGCAAGAAATGAGGCATGGACTGGGTCAATGGGACTTGGTCATTCTTGGTTGCATGTGTTTATCTCTACATATTGATTCTTTGCATTTTTATTTTCGTTGTACGTGTGTTTACTTCTGTTCTAGTACGTGTGTTTGTGTTTCCTTTAATTTCAGCTTTATGTACGTGGGTTGTTAAGTGGTTTGCTTATTTAAGCAACCAACAGTTGTCAATGAAGAATCAAGTAATCATTTGTTATCTAAATTGCGGTACTTTCTTACCCGAAGAGAAAACAGTCAACTTTATCCTTTAAAGTAATTGTTGGGACCTATCAGTATATTCTTATCAACCAATGATCAAAAACCATCTAAGGAAAGATAACCATGGTGATGTTAGTAGGTTACAAAGTCCAGCCACATCACGAAATCTATAAATAAAAATGGATTCACAGAAGATAATTACAACTAAGGTATAAAATATATTGATAAGTTTTATGAAGGAAAAGAAAATTTACTCACCAAGTGAGGAATACAGTAAAGCTTTAGCATTTGGATAGGACCTACTGCAAATGATAGATAGATAATCCCTAAAAATACCAACAAAGAACGATTCAAGAAGTGAAATTTAGGAAATTAATAAACAGAAATGCTTAAGTCTGAAACTATATACCTTTGAGAAAAAGTTGTATGTCATATGGGATGAACTACTAGCTCCACGGGAAAAATGCTTAGGTTGCTAAAGTTGAAGGATTAGGGTTACCATAAGAAGAAAAGAAATTAAGAGATAAAGTTAAATAAATAAATTAGTAATAAAAAATCAAAATTAGCATATAAAAATATTTACTTTCGATGTCAATGCCTTCTACATGCTCCTCCACCTCCCGATTATTAATTAAATTATGACCCAATCAATTTTAAGTGCAGATTAATGCTTGTACAGTCTCCAGAGTCAATGAGCTTCGATATGGGTTCAATACATGTCCACTGGTGCTAAATTCAGACTCGAACGCAATAACGGAAATAGGGATAGCCAATAAATCATGTGTAATCTCCGCAAAGATGTGATATCTAAATGAGTGCTTCTTCCACCAAGTTAAAATCTAAAACTCGAGTGTTTTTGGTTTAATCTCATCCGAAAAATACCTATCCACCTCCGAGCCAAATACCAAAATGTTTTGCTTCTCAAAATATTGCTCTAAAATTGTATCAAATTCTTCACAGTTCGAATCGTCTCCAATTATACTTGAGGAACCCTTTTGGACAATATTTAATCTTCCACTACTTAGATCATTAAACTTGTGGTATTGCTCAATCAAATGATTCAAGAGCAACCTCACTTTGGCCCTAATTCTATTTTCGCATTTAGTCTCTTTGAACATTTTCAACCAATACGCCATGGACTTAATTTTATATCAAGGGTCAAGGGTAAAAACTACATAAAATGTAACGCCCCGGTCCCGCAGGGGTCGGAGTGTTACTCCTTGTAACTTAAAACTCACATTTCATCAATATATTTATAGATTCCAAAATATAAAGTCATCAAGATACTACAAAATCTCTTAATAAAATCCGTCAATTCTCAGAAATCTTCTTATGAGTAATCCACAATACTTAAATAATCATTTCACCCATGCTCCATAGTCTTGATCCTTAACTGAACTATTCAAAATTATCTGTAAAATATTTGGAGATAAATGGTGAGTTATCAACAATTTAGTAAGCAGAGAACATATAATAATGTGTAAACATGAACATTTACACAAATTAGAATGCAGAACAAATCATTTCCATTTTCAAAGTGTGAAAGTAGAACATGTTATCAAAATATCAAAGCAAAAATTCAGAAAATAATTTCATTTCAAAAATATCCTTTGGCATAGCATAAATGATCATCATCATCATCATCAGAACATCATATTAGAACAGAGGCCATGTATAACCCTCGTGGTAGGGCTGTGCATCTATGGATAGCCAAGCAGAACATAAATCACTCTGTCACCAAGGTGTGCACTCAAACAGAAACCACTACTATAACCCGTGGCAGGGCCGTATCCACTATTTTAACCCATGGTTGAGTCGTATCCACTATTATTACCTGTGGTTGGGCTGTATCCACTATTATAACCCGTGATTGGGCCGTATCCACTATTATAACCCGTGGTTGGGTCGTATCCACTATTGTAACCCGTGGTTGGGCCGTATGCCACTATTATCACACGTGGCAGGGCCATAACTAAACAGAGCGGAAACAGAATCAAATTCAGAATCAGAAAGTCATGCCAAATGTTTTCAAAAATCACATCTTATCCAAACAGAGTACTGAACAAAAATCATGTCACCTTCATAATCAAAGCAGATCCAAAGCATAATCATGCACAAATTTTCATATTCGCTCTTTTAATAGAATGTCAAAAATAAGCTCATATCTACACCATTCATGACAAAAATACTTTCTCTTTTATCAGAGTTCAATGAGTAATGAAGAACAAATAACTGAGGTTATTTTCACATTTCTTTTCAAAACATAAAATGCACATTTTCATAAATCAACGTCAGTTCATTTTTATTTTATGTAAAGTCTAGTATAGGAACCCCGCTTACCTAAACTTCTTAGTTTTTCAGAATTTTCCTCAAAAAATGCCGAACAACTATTACTTGTCACCTATAAAATAATCACATAATTTCCATAAATTTTCAATGAACCATGTATGTCGATATTTAAGCCTAAAATGTTAAAATAACTTATTTTTCCCAAAACTCTAAAATTCTCATAACCTAGTGTCTTAAAACATTACTCTTCATACTCATCGATGACCACTTAACCTTTTCAAAAAATACATTTAAAAAAATATCGATGGTCAAAATTTCATTCAAACTACTTAAACTAAAATTTTAAACAGTTGAAAATACAATTAAAACTTCATTTATTCTCTTATATATAAGAAAGACAGTTCAAGTTAAACTTTTGGTATTTTAGAAATTTTGCAATGGCAGCTTGGGCTCTTTTAAAAACGACTGTAATTTAATCGAAAGGGTTTCTCAGAAGCTACACAGCTTAGAAAGGATTTAAGGGTAGTTTAGTAATTAAAGGAAAACTTGCATGCAATAGTGAAGGACCGAAAACGGACAATAATAAGAGGATAAAAGGCTTACGTGAGAAGAAAACCGTGCGACCTGAGCACTCCATTGAAATTGACGTTGTGCACGAAGCAGAGAGATGCGGTGGCAAGCGGCTGGGTGTGGCGGCTGGGGTGGTTTCGGCAGCGTGATAGGTAGCTAAGCAATGAGAGATAGAGAGAGGGAGAGGGTGATGAGCGAGAGAGATGGCGGGCGGAGGGAGAGGGAGAAACGGAGAGGGTGCTGATGGCTCACAGTGAGAAGGAAGACGGACCTAGGGAGGCACAGGCGGCGGCTTCTGTGGAGGTAGAGGCAAGGTGGAGGGCTAACGATGTCGTTGGCTATGGTGACTTGAGGATCAAGTGCAGTGGATCATATGTGCTCTGTTTCAGGCTGTCTAAAACAGGGGATAACGGCTGACGTCTTTCCACGAGATGGCAGAGTGGTGGTGGCGTTGGTGGCTTCTGCTGTGTGAGGGAAGTCTCGTCCTAATGCTCAGGTTTGTTATGTCGTGAGGTGGAATGGTGGTGCACGACTAGGTGGTGAAAAGCTGCAGGTAATGAAGCACGCTCGACACTCCAATACATGATGGACGAGAAACACATCTCTGTTCTTTATGGCAGGGATCAATCGAGAAAAGCTTGGGACTGGAAGCACCTAGAGGTGGTGCGACGGCAGCCAAGTCTAGGGTTGAGGATGTTCGATATATGCATGAGACTGAGGGCTAACAATACATGTATATATAAAGGAATGGATGACCAAAAGAAAACCTAGAGATGAGAGAGTGACGTGCATGCAGGGGTATATATTCATGCGAGGTGCGGAAAACTGATCATAAACTGATGGTTTTCATGGTTTAAAACAAAGGGGTGTGGGCCTTGGATTTTTGGGCATACGAGCTTTGAGCTTTTCCTATGAGTTTTGGGCCTTGACTTTACCTCTAAAAAAAAAAAAGCTAACTTGTTCAAAAATAATCTCGGCCTATAAAAAGATTTTATATTTTTTTCAACCTAAATATCAAACCCATAGAAAATCATAATACACAAAAACAGAGATTTTAGGCCCGTAGTATATATTTAAAAAAAAAAACTATTTGAAAACTCAAATGGACTTTTCGCACATAAAAATCTAATTTATTTTTTAAAAACAACTTGGCACTGGACTCGGCTGTTACATTAAAAATCATGTTCATCCTATCCATGCTCCCCTAATATTTATCAAACTTAGGCTTCGTAGTAGATGATGTAATCATCACTCTGACACATTTTAATGTGTTCAGTTGTACAAAGTTCCCAAAATAATATATTTGAGGTTACATTTAATGAACCAAATGTTCTTAAGATGGCATCATAAAAAAATCTTCAAAACTTAACAAATATCCAAGCCATTTGCCAATCCTCAAACACTAGTGTCAAAAGTTGTAGCACCTTAATATTCATAAGTACAAAAGCTTTTTCATATTTGTCAGCAACACTCAGCATTAGATATGTTGAGTTTCATCTAGTAGAAACATCTAAACACACCATTTTTCCACACTTAATGTTTAGCTTCTTTGTACATTTTTTTAAATGTATCAAGTCTTGCCAGTGAAGATTTCACAAATCTTATTAAAGATATACATGATACAGTAAATAATATTAGAAAAATTTAAACCATCACATACAATGAGTTTTAAAATATGTGCAGCACATCGCATATGTAGAAAAGATGAAGTTGAACATAATTGGCAATCATCACCCTTATTATTTTAGAATCATATTTTCCTAACCCTTGAGGATTAGATCTTTTACCATCCATCATAATCGATTGTGATGTTGATTTATCCTTTCCAAGACTTTTCTCTCTAATGGGAAAGGCTTGACAAGAAAACCGATGGTGGTTTGACAATGATGACGTGCCATTTTTCTAATGGCTTTCATATAGCATCAAGCAATAATTTCATCGGGCTTTAAAGTCAATGGGATCAATAGGTTCAACCTTTGTAAAATGATCCCATCCTAGAGATTGGCTGCTTGCCATTTTGGCTCTTTTTGTCTTTGGAGGGAGGGATGGTGTAGGGTTTGCAGCATTGGAGGAAGGCACAAAATGACTAGTATTTTCCTGCATACTCAATGATATATGAGTCAAACCACCAATACAACCACTAAAACTATCTTCCATCTGTTTTAAAAATAAAAAATAAAACAAACTTTCTGCAGGGAAAAAAAAAGCTTTACAGTAATGCTTACAATTATATTAGTTAACATGGGGATGAACTACCTGTTAATCAGACCTATTATTTAAGCTAAATTGACTAGGTTTGGTTAATGGTCTGTTTAGAAACACAATCGTTCTAAGATATTCTCATACTACTTCACTATTATTCACAAACAATTCATTACTATTTACAAACTATTTTACTTCAATTCACAGATGATTTGAGATACTCTTGGCATCCAAATTGAGAATAACAACAAAATATCACTATGAGTAACTTAAAAGTTACCCAACAAAAACTTAGACACTAGCTAATATGAATGTACCAATTAAAATGGCCGATAATCCAACTTTCGGCCTATTATTCTCACCTATAAAAACATTGATAATATTTAATTATTATTTTTAATAAAATAATTTAGTTTTATAAATTCTATATTTATCAATGCATACTATAATTTGTCATTAATTGTAGCTTACTAAATTGTAAGCTAAAAATGATAAAATCCAAACACTAATACTAATACTAATTAATTAGACTAATACTAATTGATATAAGGTAGGTTTTTCACATCACACACTACATTCTTGTTGCCCTAAGCATCTCATGCATAGTCTCAACCAATCCAAACAAACTAGATGGAAAACACCTAATTAATGGATGTTGGAAAATAAGTTTTGATGTTGTTAGAAATGATCATGCAATTGTGGCTGCAGTGTTTAGAAAGTAGAAACTAAAAGGGTATAATACATCAAACATGGATAAAGAGAATAGACACAACATTCTCTTATATAGTTTAGCTCAATACTCATAAGCTGGCGTGTAAAAAATGACGAAAAAGTTGTATCTCAAGTAAGTTAAAATAGAAGGAGATACTCTTGATGTGATCAATTCAATCAATGAGATAGATGTACATGAGGATAAAACCGAGTAGAGATCCATGTTCGCATTATAATATGGGATGAGGTCTATGACCCCTAATAAAAGTTTTTGATATATTCTTTTTATATGTAATGTTTTATTAAATCCAAATAAGCTAAAAAAACACTAGAAATCAATATTATTTAGCAATTATATTCTTAATTTGAATTTTATGATCCTCAGTCACATTTAATTAGGTTGAATACTTGTTTTTCTTGCTCTCCCCTCTCCCCCTCCATATCTAAGGCATATATATGTTACTCATGAGTTTAGTACGTTTGACACTCCTATAACTTACAATTAATTTTGGTTATCACTAACTATTATAATATGATTCTTGAAAGAAGTTAGGGTTCAACACATTTTCCAATCACTAAGAATACCAGCCAATGAGTGAAAGTATCTATAGTGTTTGGATCTTCTATAGTTTGTCTCAAGAAACTTCTTTAACGTAATGCATCTAAATATATATCTATACTAGATTGCATGTATTTATATGAACATTATTTTAGGTTTTGCCATTACGAATTTTCGAATAAGGCTTATTGCTTGTTTTTTTTATTAATGTCGAGTAAACAAATAGGTAACCTAAGAGAAGCAATATTGTGTTCTTTTAATCATATCAGTTTTCTTTCTTATTGTAACGAGTTTTGATGTTTATAAGTCGTCGTGCATACACATCACTTACTATGATATCTATTAATGTTATAAAAAACAATTAAAACACATTTTTATATTAGTTGATGTGACAGACTCTCATGTCTACAGTGTGTTTGATGTGTTAATAAAAAAGCTTGCAAATATATATTTTTTAATTAGAACCGATGACTTACTAAGTTTAATTTCCAGTTCAGTATGCAATTACACATCCCTTTGCTGAACTAAATACTGGGTTATATGTTAATTTCAGTTATAGAATTTCATTTAATGGATATCTCTTAGAGAAGAACATTCATTCTTTTTGGACAAAAATAAAGGAAGTCGAGAAGAGTAATCTATTTAGGAAACACAAATATGATATAACGAGGACAAGCATTATTGCTAACAACTGCTTTAACAAGTAATGGCATTGAGTTGTGCTCCTAAACTTGGATTGCGCATTGCCAAGGCAAGCATTCATACCATATTAATCTATTCAGCATTCAAAATTTTATAATGACAGCACTTGAAATACTTGATGCAGATACATATTAATCATTTTGCAAAACAAATATAACGAGGACAAGCATTGTTGCTAACAATTGCTTTAACAATAATATGGCATTGAAGTTGTGCTCCTAAACTGGGATTGCACATTTCCAAGGCAAGAATTCATACCATATTAATCTATTTAGCATTCAAAATTTATTACGGCAACACTTGAAATACTTGATGCAAACACATATTAATCATTTTGCAAAACAAATACAAGCATCCAAACAAGTTTATGACATATATAATGGACTCATCCATGCATTTGTGAGAACTTGAATCACAGTCACATCTGTAATCATCGGACAAAGTAAGGAATAATCAAACTTAGGTCCTCTTCCTATACGATATTCTAGTAATCTAGCTCCATGATGGAAGATCAGAAGGCCAATCCAAAAAGCATGCGCCCATAGGCATGCATAGAGTCACAACTAAACAAAGAAACACAAAAATCCCTATACACCCATCATTTACATACAAAACCCATCACTTATAATCAAACTTTAAACACAAAAATCCCTATACAAAATGACATTCACATTCAAAACTCAGAGAGAGAGAGAGAACATACCGATAGTAGCATGAAAAAACTAGGGCTTCTATGACGTTAATGGATGGCTACCTTTCACTGCCAGTGATGGATTGATAAGGATGCTACTTACTAGGGTTTTGGGGACTTGAGAGAGAGATAGGGAAAAATGTTAAGAGAGAGAGGCGCAAGGTGTCAAATTAGGGAAGTAAATTGTAATCAAGAATACAAAACGGCTTCGTTTACATAAACAAAACGGTGTCATCTCCATAAACAAAACGATATCATTTGTAACTAAAACTTTTTTAAAAAAACAAACCTAGTTGTGTATACCTGGGTATATATTTGGTGTCTGTAACTGGATCAAGGATGGATAACCATCTAGATTCACCCGAATTTACTGGTTTCGGATTGGACCTAAAAAAAAAATCCTATTTGGATGCACACCCTTACTCGTTTGGGATTCCTAAGCAAGATCAATGCTTTTGCTAGGAATTCTAAAGTGAGGGCTACCTTAATCAATGATTTCGAGCAAGAGTGGTGTCCTTGCATCCCGAGTGAGGGCCGCCTTACTCGAGAGCCTCGAGCAACAACTATCTTACTCAAGAATCACAAGCAAGGTTATTGGACTTGTTTGGGATTCCTGAGTAAAAGTATTAGTTTTGCTCGATGATCCCGAGAGAAGGTTGTCTGATGCCAAGAAAACATTGGATTGAAAAGAAATAAGAAACAAGAGTTTGAGAAAACCTTACTTTAACTTAAATTTGGGAACCATACGTGGCGAATTATCTTTTACGTTTTCAACGAAACTTAATGGTTGGTCGAGAACAAGCACCATGAGGGGTAAAGTCCTCACCCCCGAAGACCAGGGAGGGGTAAATTTCTTGCCTTCAAGTGAGCACCATGAAGCACAACAAAGCTTGCCCCCATGTGAGCGTCACGATAACAAGTGTTCGCACCAATGAAAGCAAAGCGTTTGCCCCTAGGCAAGCATCAATCAGAGCAACATTGCTCGTCTCCCATGTGGGCATCATGAAAGAGTCACCCCTAGGCTGTCAACATTATGAAGCATGAAGCTCGCAGCTTTTGTGAGCATTGTGCAAAAGAAAAGTGCTTGCCCAAGCACCATGAGAACAAAAGTGATTACCGCGCAAGCGGGCAGATGAGCACCAAGGGACTATCATCGTGTTTTCAATGATCGTAAAAGCATGCATGCCACCTTATTTTTCTTGATATTGTTGCTTGTGGATTTGACATATTTAGATCAGACTCTTCTTTTTTTTATTTAATATTATTAACTAGTATGTTTGGTTTGAGATTTTTCTATTTCATTTGAAACTATTAATTTATATGATAACGGGGAATCAAGTACATGCCTTGCACATGCACGTTTAACTAGTATTATATATATGTATATATAGGTATATAAGAATTGACAATTTATGAAATGAATATATGTTGAGACCTATAAAAAGAAAATGAAAAATTATATTAGCGTTTCTTTGGTCACCTAGTGACCTTTCCTTGCCTGTGACACATAATTTTGCCTAACAGGAGCGATATTTCTTCGATTGAAAAATTATCGAGTGCAGTTGTTCTACAAAGTTTTTTTTTGCAATCTTTTCCTTACTACGGTCACATCTTTCTCGATGGTAATGTGTCACTTGGTAAAAAATCCAACCAACACTTATGTACACTCAAACTAAATAGAGGGACAAGAGAAAACCAAAAAATAGAGATTTTTCATTCTAATATTCTAGTGCAACAAGTGACTCGTGCACTGGAAGAGGATGGCCCCTCCACAATTGGCCATTGAGGCCAATCATCACATGCAATGAAGTGGCACTATGTCAAATGGATTGGAGATGAGAGAATCTAAGAGAGAGGGAGAGCCGAAAGCTTGAAACAACACAAATGGATAGATAACATTAGAGAGAGAGAGTTGAGAGAATTTGAGAAAGAGAGAGAGAGCTCAAGAAGGATTGGCGTTGTTTTATATAAGATATATATATATATTATCGACCAATTCGATAGTTTGAACTAGTTCAAATTAGGACCGCACCGATCAATGCCGGTTTCATTAAATTTATTGTAGGTTGACTAGTTTTTTGTCAGTTTCGACTGATTTTGAACTCCGGCGGCAACCAGTCCACATCGACGGTCGTTCTCATCGACTTCTGTAAACCCTACTTTAAACAACATACCAAGTTCACGAATCTGTTACGGAAGCCAAGTCAAATGGCGTGAAGGGAACAAATTTGTCTAACTCTCTCTGGGTTCTCTCTCCAACTGGCGTTTTCTTACGTTTCATGTTGTGCATCTTTGTTCATCTGCTATCATGGATATGGATTCTCTCATACAACAAACTGAAGCACTATCTTAGGAAGATCTTCATCTCAACTTATCAAAAGATCCTGCAAAAGACATAACTGATTTGGCGTTAATAGGAAGAATTGTTGCTACAAGGCCTCTCAACAAAATTTCAATGCACGCTACGTTCAAGGCAGCATGGAGTTTTCTCAAAAAATTTCATATTGAAGATCTGGATGCAAACAAATTCCTTTTTACTTTTCAATCAGCAAGAGACAAACAAAGGATTCTAAATCAAGCTCCTTGGAATTTCAAAGGCCATCTATTGATCCTCAAAGATTGACCATCGGGATTGACATGGCAAGAGATAAGCCTAAACTCATCAGTCTTTTACATTCAAATTCATGGTCTTACTCGTAATCATACTACTGTTGAAAATGCTATAAAGATTGGGAAAGCTTTAGGAATATTACTGGACATAGATATTGATCCAAACTTTGGTATCTCCTGTAAAAAGTTTGTTAGAATCAAAGTAGAATTAGACATCAATCAGCCACTCAAACCAGGTTTCTGGCTTTCTAGAAACAATAATATCGATACATGAGTTTCCTTCAAATATGAGAGGCTCTCGGATTTTTGCTATGCTTGTGGTCGATTGGGTCACCCTCAGATTTTCTGTAATTTTCTTAAAATTATGCCGGAGCCATTACCCTTTGGCCCATGGTTGAGAGCTGAATACCATGCTTCCGGAGTCTTCATTCCCCCACAGCAAGATCAAACTTCAGTTTCTAGACCCTCTCAATCAGGCAATCTATCTGAAGAAGGGAATCTCATTGCAAATTCGATTTCTACTGAAACTATAGAAAGGCAGGGTACTAAGGTTTATCCATCTGCAGTGGTTTTCAAAGGACCGACTTATGTTAATTTTAATAGCAATTCGGTTGCTATGGTTTTAGATCAAGAATTAGAGATCAAAAAGGTGAATCACCTTTCAGCTATTGAAGATATTGGACTTGAAAAAGGAAAAGGGCCTTTTATTGATAATCAAGATTTCATGGTCTCTGGTGTTACGCCTACAAGAATCACTTCTCATGAAGCTCTATTAACAGACAAAGTTTTAATTGGTGAACCACAATTTCTAGGGCATAATTTTAATTTTGGTGACCAGAAAATTCAAGATTTCATGCCGAAATTAGATGGAATTACCTGGAAAGGAACTACCGGAAAGCATCTAGATCATGATGGCGGGAAACATATGAAGGAATCGACAATGGCAGATCATGGTGGCGCGAAATATCCGAAGGAATCGACGGCTGCTGCTGGTGGCTCTTCCTCAAGCTTACTGTTCACTGTTCCTGTAGATCATAAAGGAGCCTCAACCGCCAACCCTCTCTCATTTACTCCAGATATTAATAAGTTCTCACCCACCTTATTTACTTCAGACAATCCAAATCTACTAAGCCATCCTTATCTGACAGAGCAGCAGCCTATATTCAGGAATCAGAAGACTTCGGTGATGCAAAGTCAAAGTTATCCATCTGGTTTGACATCGGACGCATGGGGGGATTTAAGGCATCGACCAACAGTGTCTTCAATGGGCTTTACAGCTCCTTCATCTAAATGGGCTACTTCGGAATTCCATGGACAGCCGCTGACCCACTCTACTGGACAACCTTTTATGGGCCTTCATGATTCTCAAGCCACACGTGAAAGCCCAATGCTTTCACCAATTTTCAGCTGCTCAGTGCCTGACAAAATAAAAATCTCTGCCTTGGCTCATACTATTTCGGCACCTCAGTCTTCAAATATTTGTGCTTCAAATTCTTTGATGCAGTGATTGAAGATACTAAGGATATTAAAAGTAAAATTCCAAAGCTCATGAAAGATGCTATGAAGATCAATCTTAGTAAAGATGAGAAAGATATGGCACACATGCTACTTACTCTGAAGTCAGAAGCCATTGGGAAAATACCAAAGAAAAAAATCTTATCAAGACAAAGCCGTATACTCGGGCTGCATCAAAGTTGGGGTCATCAGGGAAAAAAGAGGCGGGGGCATCAAAGCCCTCACAAACTCAGTGAAGACACTTGTTTGGAATTGCAGGGGACTGGCTCGACCCAAAGCAATTAGAAGTCTAAGGGCTAATATAAGAAAATATAATCCGGATATTATTTTTTTGTCGGAAACAATGGTCCCTGATACACGCACTCATAGTATAGTTACTTCTTTAGGTTTCCAATATTTTGTGCACTTCCCTGCCTCTGGAAATAATGGAGGCCTTTTGCTATTATGGAGACCGGGTATTGATATAGAACCAGTACATGTAAATGCTAATGCAATATCTATTTTGATTTACTCTGAACCTTCTTATTATCCATGGTTAGCTACTTATGTTTATGCTCCGGCCAAATGGCAGCAAAAAGCAACTTTTTGGGATAATTTAGAAACTATTCACAATTCCTATCCGGGGCCATGGTTATGTATAGGAGATTTCAATGGTCTTATGAACCAATCAGAGAAAATAGGAGGGCGGCCTGTATCTTCTTCCTCTTCTATTGGCGGTTTAAAGAATTTAATGACAAAACATGGACTAGTTGATATTGGGTTTTCAGGACCTACTTTCACTTGGACAAATAATCGTCATGGTAGAGCTCTTATCCGAGAACGACTTGATAGAGGAATTGCAAGTACACAATGGAGATTATTATTCCCTGATGCCACTATTCAACACTTAACATCAGGAGCATCGGATCATCATCCTCTATTGCTAAACACCATGAAAATACAGAAGAGAGCAACCTCCTTTAAATTTGAGGAATTCTGGACAAAAGAGCCTCTTAGTCAAATAATCATTCAAGAAGCATGGAGCAAGCAAGTAAGTGGAAACCCCTCTTTTATTCTCTGTAGTAAAATCAAAGCTACTAAGGAAGCGCTCAAATACTGGAACAAAATGCACTTCGGGAGAATACAAGAAAATATTCAACAATTGGAATTAGAGATCAATCATCTTCAATGTGCTCCAAGGAATTCTAGCAACTTATATCAAGAATGCCAATTGCAAATGAAGCTTCAAGATCAATTGAAATATGAAGAAACATTATGGCGCCAAAAATCAAGAATCAATTGGCTCACCACCTCGGATCTGAACACAAAGTTTTATCATTTATCGGTGACCATCTGAAGGAGAACTAATTGTATTGACTCTATAAAGCTCGGTCCAGGAAATTGGTCAATGGATCAAACCACCATTGAGTCAGCCTTTATAGATCACTTTAGGACTGTTTATACCTCCACAAATCCTATCATTCCAACAGAGCTCGATGACTTATTTCAAAGGCAGGTCTCAGATCAAGATAATGATTTCTTAACGGCAATTCCCGTTGAAGATGAAATCTATGGAGCGCTCAAACAAATTCTAAATCATAAAGCTCCAGGTCCAGATGGTATGACAACTCTTTTCTATAAGCATTACTGGAGCATTATCAAAATAGAAGTTATTGCAGCAGTCCAAAACTTCTTCATAAGTGGGAGGATAATGAAACAGATGAATCATACAAATATTGCTCTAATCCCAAAGGTGCCAAATCCGAGTTCACCGCAAAACTATCGGCCGATCAGCTTGACTAATGTTATTTATAAAATTATCACAAAGATCCTGGCAAATAGGCTGAAGAAAACACTTCCAAGTATAATCTCTCCCTTTCAAACTGCTTTTGTTCCAAGTCACAATATCAAAGAGAACTCTTTTATTGCGCATGAGCTTTTTCACCATTTAAAGAAACTGAAAGGGAAGAAAGGCCAAATGGCTATAAAGCTAGATATGGAGAAAGCTTTTGATTTCATAGAAGGAATTTCTTATTTGCAGTGATGAAGGCTCTGGGTTATAATATGCAGTGGATCAATCTTATCAAAGAATGCATTACGACGACATCATTCTCAGTTCTTATAAATGGTTCTCCAAGGAGTTTTTTCAAAGCAGAAAGAGGACTTAGACAGGGTGATCCTATCTCACCCTTTCTATTTATATTATATACGGAAGTTCTTTCAAGATTAATTGCCCAATCAGAGACCAATGGCAATATTGAAGGTATAAAGCTTTGCAGAAATTGTCCGCCAATTTCCCATTTATTTTTTGCAGATGATCTTATAATATTTGTGAAAGCAAAATAAAGTGTAGCAAGGTCCATATATGTGAATCTGGAAAAATATCAAGCATGGTCAGGTCAACGAATCAATAATGGAAAATCATCCATTTTCATTACAGGAAATACAAATCAAGTAACAAAGAGAGCCATTCTTGGGAAGTTGGAGTATAAGGAATCTACATCTCGTATGAAATATTTAGGAATCCAAACCTCTTTTGGTAGGTCCAAAAAAGAAATCTATAGAGAACTACTGGAGAATATCAATCATAAGCTAGAAGGATGGAAGTCAAAACTCTTATTACAGGCAGGCAGAACGATGCTAATTCGCACAGTGGCAAGTACAATTCCTACCTATCAAATGTCTACACATCTTCTACCAAAGTCAGTGTGTAAATTGATGAATACAGGATTCAAAAATTTCTGGTGGGGAACAAATAAGGATCAAAAGCACAACCTTTATCTGAAATCATGGAAGTCGATTTTTCAATCAAAAAAAGATGGAGGTTTGGGGTTGAGGCTAATGGAAAATATGAATATTGCATTGCTAGCCAAGACGAGATGGGAAATGAGTCAACCAAGCATAAATCTATGGCATAATCTTCTTTCGAAAAAATATCTGCAAACAAACTCATTCTGGCAGGTGACATCAAAAGCCACAGATTCCTATTTTTGGAGAAACTTATTGTAAACACGAAGAGTATTAGAAAAATGTATGTGCAATCAAATTTCTAGTGGAAATTCAGTGAAAGTCTGGTTTGATCCATGGATTCCTTCTTTGGAAAATTTTAAGCCACAAACACTTAACCATCTCATTGAATTATCTCCTTCCCTTAAAGTTTCTGATTTCATCAACAACACAACCCATTCTTGGAATCTGCAAAAAATGTTAGACTTCTTCCAGTGGGAAAGCATTAGAGAGATACTTAAAATACCATTGCCTCATTCAAATTTCAAAGAAGATTGTGGTATATGGATCAAAACTCATAGTGGAAAATTCTCTGTCAAAACAGCTTATCATTTGGCAGCAAATATTGGTTGTACTCTTCAAGTAAGTTTCCCTAACTTTGAAGTAGAGAAGATTTGGAAACTAAAAATTCATGATCATCATAAACTTCTTTTGTGGAAAATTCTCTGGGATTTACTTCCAACTAGAGGAAGGATAAAGCACTTTATACCTTTTATGGCTTCCTTTAATTGCCCTTTGTGTAATGAGAAAGAAGAAACGCTACTTCATCTTATTCTGGAATGTCTAGTATCAAGAATTCTATGGAGTCAAAGCAAGTGGCCACTGAATCTGTCTTCATTGACAATTTTTACAAATCAAGATTGGATATCTATCATTCTTCATCCAGAGAAAAAGCTGGGATTACACTCACAGGAAGTGCATCATTTCCAACTGTTTGCAGTTCTGATATTAGATTTCACTTGGAGATTGAGAAATGATATTGTTCATAATCAAACAGTTTTATCTATTAGGAAAGCTATTGATCAATTGGATTTTCTTTATCAAGAATATTTATCTGCTTGGCAAATGAAACTGACAGAAAAGCAACCACAACTATGGCAAAACCCTCATCTCAACACTGTAAGCATTTCGTTTGATGCAGCAATTAGATCATCCTTCTCTTTGGCCTCTGCAGTAAGTCGTGATTTTGAAGGAAATGCAATTGAAATATGGACAGAAGAAATTGGAACAACAACTCCAGTAGTAGCGGAAGCAATAGTAGCAAGACTTGCAATCAAAAAGTCATAATTGAAGGAGATTCTCTTCTAGTAGTCTCAGCAATACAAAGGTCATCACCAATCTGGCAAATATCTACCATTACTGAAGATATAGCACTTATCTTGTCCTCTCATCAATGATGGTGTTTTAAAAAAATAGATCGATCTCAAAATCGATTTGCGCATTCTATAGCGCAATGGGCCGCAACCAATAGTATTATTGGTCGCATACCAGTAGCTATTTTACCTTCTAGTATTGTACTTATTGATAGTGGCAAGGACCCTCCTATTTCTGTAACTTAAACTTTATTATATATGCAAACTTGATTAGAAAAAAAAAAAAAAAAAAGAGTTCACGAATCTGTTAAAAATTTAGTTCTAGCTGCCACTTGCAAACTGGCCGTTTTCCACCGTTGGCATACAGTATAGTTTTGTCACTCAGATTTTGGTCCCGAGTAAACAACTGCCGCACGCACCAACGGAAAAGATGTAACGCTTTACACGCTACCACGACACTTTTAAATACAATTTCAAAAAAAAAAAACAAAACAATTTTAAATTCAGTTGAGAGAATTAAATTGAAAAATAAAAACGTTAATTTTACTCTGCTTCGCTCTGTCCAGTTTCAGATTGAACCTCTACGACTCCGATTCCAATCGAAGCCATTCGTGAGCTCGCCGCCGATTGCCGTTTGTTTTACGGAGCATAGGGCACCGTTTTCATTCACGGGTCAAATCGATAATCCATTAATATCACCAACAGCGCCCAGATTTCTGTATCCATTTCTAGGGTTTCCTTTTCTAGAATCGTAGCTCTTGGGAATGGATTCAGGTTTTGGAATTGGATCCCTACTCACTCTTTGATTTTCGGATCTGATTTCCGGCGCAATTCGGTTATGAGCGGTCGACATGTCTGAGAACCAGAACTCGGAGCAGGTAATGGAAGGTTCTGGGGACTTTGGCCCAGCTACTGAAGCATTGGATTCGGAGCATAATCATGTCATGGTACCCGAAGAGTCGAATGGGTATGCACCAGAAACCGAGGTTGCGGTCAAGCGCGGCGATTCAAACGACCTTCTCGAACCGGTTAACCAGGTAACCCAAGTTAGCAAAATTAGTTGAAAGATTAGGGGATTTCGATCTCATGTATGCTAAGTAAACGCCAATTGCAGGAATCGGTGTCGTCACCAATGAATCGTGCGGAGCACGATTTTGGGGAAGCCGGGAAAGAGGATATGTTCGTTGACTGTCCGGACGAGTTATCTACTACAAATGCTGATAACAGGGAAGCAGTGGTAGCGGTAGGGACCGAAGAGAGTTCGGAGGAGATGAATGGCGTGCACGAGAGTGGAGTTCAAGAAATGGAAAACGGGACGCAGGTTGGTTATGTGGTGGACAGTGAGCTGGACCACCTGCGGGAAACGCTGGATGAGATGCTTCACGAGAGAGAAAGAATTGCTCGGGAATACGAGGTTAAGAAAAAAGCTCCTTTTGTTATTCTACTAGAAATTTTACTTCTTTTTCAAGAATCAGTATTGGTTTGGTTTTGGTGATTCATTGTGTTGTTGAAGATGCAGAACGAGAGAGAGGCTTTTGCTGAAGAAGTTGCTGGGCTTCATCATCAGCTTAAGGCACTGACTCACAAGCAGCTGTTGTTGCCGGGTATGGAAAACCATTTGGTGGGTGACAACCCTTTGCTTGAAATGGTGAAGGACTGCTCACAGTTTGTTAAAGCCGCCTCAGAAGAACGGTTGCAAACTGAGGCGACAGTGAGGGAGCTTCATGCCCTTCTTTTTTCGAAGGACCAAGAGATTGAATATCTCAATGCCAGGGTTACTGAGTATGGGACTATCAGTGTCACTGCCCATGACGAGTTGCTTGAGCTGAAAAGAAAGGAAGAAGATTTGTTTGAGAAAGTACGCCTTCTAGAATATGAAAATGGGAAATTGGTGGCTCAACTTGATAAAATTAAAGTGCTCATTGAGTCGGTGAATGAGGAACTTGCAAAGACAAAAATGGAACTTGAGCAGGAAAAGTTTAGGTGTGCTAATACAAAAGAGAAGCTTTCTATGGCTGTGACGAAAGGAAAGGCGTTGGTACAACAGAGGGACTCGTTGAAGCAGTCGTTGGCTGAGAAAACAAGTGAGCTCGAGAAATGTTTAACTGAATTGCAAGAGAAGTCAAGTTCATTGGTGGCTGCAGAACTAAGTAAAGGGGAGTTGGTCAGAAGTGAAAATCTGGTCTCATCTCTGCAGGAATCGCTTTTGCAAAGGAATTCCATCCTTGACAAACTTGAAGAAATTTGTCCCAGGCTGCTGTACCTGAGGAACTTCAATCGATGGATATTATAGAGAGATTTAGATGGCTTGTGGACGAGAAAAAATCACTGAAAGATGTTTCAATGGAATTCCAAATCGTGAAAGACGCATTTTCCTTTACTGATCTACCAGAAACCATTTCATCGTCTGACTGGGAAGCTCGAGGGCATTACCTTAGGGAGTCATTTTATCGGGCGAAGGATGAAGTAAATACTTTGCATGATGAAATTGTTAAAACAAGGGAAGATGCACACAGTGAGATTGACCGCTTAAGCGCATCACTTTTGGCAGCATTACAGGAAAAGGATTATCTTCAAACGGAGGTAGCTGACCTGATGTGCAAATATGAAGGGATTGATGAAAAAGCTTCATTGGAGAAGAACCGTATAAGCGCTTCACTTTCTGAAGCATTAGAGGAAAAGGAGTTTCTTCGAATGGAGTTGGCTAATCTGATGAGCAAATATGAAGAGATTGTTGAAAAGGAGCATCAAGCCTCACTGGATAAAGATTGGATAGTTAAAATGTTACTTGAGTTTTCTGGAAGCGAAATGGAAAATGAAGAAGGGGTGTATCAGTCTGACAATTCTGCGATCATTCACAAATGCTTTGAGAAGATAAAAGAACAGAGCAGTGTGGCTTTGGATTCTTCCCATGTTAACACAGAATTATTTCAAAGAGTTCAAAGTCTCTTATATGTAAGGGATCAAGAGTTGATGCTGTGTGAGAAGTTACTTGAAGAGGATATGGTGGTGAGATTAGAGGTTAATAAACTGTCGAATGAGATAAAGTTAGTATCTGAAGAACTTGTAGCATTGAAAGAGGAAAAGGGCTCTCTCCAGAAGGTTATTGAAAGATCGGAAGAGAAGTCTGCTTTGCTGAGGGAGAGGTTATCCATGGCTGTTAAGAAAGGCAAGGGACTGGTTCAAGATCGGGAAAACATGAAAAATCTTTTGGATGAAAAAGACTCAGAAATCGAGAAGTTGAAGCTTGAGTTACAGCAGCAAGAATCTGCAGTTGCTGACTGCAGAGACCAGATCAACAGATTTTCTTCGGATGTAGAGTGCATCCCAAAGTTGGAGGCTGATCTTGTTGCTATGAAAGATCAACGAGATCAATTTGAGCAATTCTTATTGGAGAGCAATAAACTGTTACAAAGAGTAGTTGAATGTATTGATGGAATTGTTCTTCCCATCGAATCAGTTTTTGAGGGCCCTGTAGAAAAGCTTGTCTGGCTTGCTGGGTATATTAATGAATGTCAGGATGCTAAGACACATGCAGATCAAGAGTTGAGTAAGGCAAAAGAGGATGCCAGTACTCTGGCTAGTAAATTAGAGGAAGCCAAAGCAACTGTGAAATCACTGGAAGATGCATTGTCAGTTGCAGAGAACAGTGTTTCTCGACTCTCTGAAGAAAAGAGGGAAATGGAAGTTGGTAGGACAAATGTTGAACAAGAATTGGAGAAAGCAATGGAAGAAGCGTTTTCTCAGACTAGCAAGTTTGCTGAGGCTTCTGCAACTATGAAGTCACTTGAAGAGGCATTATCACTGGCAGAAAATAATATTTCCGTGCTCTTCAAAGAGAAGGAAGAGGCTCAAGTAAGTAGAGCTGCTACAGAGATGGAGCTAGATAAAGAGAGAGAGGAAGTTGCTATCCAGACCACTAAACTAACAGAGGCCTACAAAACTATAGAGGCACTTGCACATTCGCTGTCTCAGGTAGAGAGCAATGTTGTTTTGCTGACTGAGCAAAATAACGATGTACAAGCGGGTAGAACCAATTTAGAGAATGAGGTAAAGAAGCTGCAAGAGGAAGTTGGGTCCTTGGCTAATAAGCTAGAAGATGCATATGCAAGTATAAAATCACAGGAAGATGTGCTTTTGAGGGCAGAGAATGATATTTCAGTACTTAAAGGTGAAAAGAAAAATGCTGAAGAGGAGGCGTTGTTGCTTAATTCCAAGTTAAGTGCAACCCTGGAAGAGTTGGCTGGGACCAGTGGCAACTTAGAGACCAGATCTGTAGAACTCGCTGGACACTTTAATGATCTTCAAGTGATTATGAAAGATGAGACTCTTTCATCCAAAGTAAAAGAATGCTTTGAGACGAAATTGGAGAGCTTGAAAACTATGGATCTCATTATTAATAACATAAGGGACCGTTTTGTTTCTATGGACTTGGAAGAGATGCAAAGTCACCAGCTTATGGAGGTAAAATTACATGCGTGTTTCTGTAGATCCAAGAACTCATCGTGTCAAATGCACCCGTTTTGATATTTTAATTACACACCCATCCAGTGGGTTTTGAAGCCAAGACCCTTACCCCCTTATCACATTCTTACAAGGGAGAATCTCATTCTTACCCTCTAATCTTTTCACCTTTTCTCTAATTATAATGTTTTATTTATTCCAGGATAATTCACGTTTTACAAAACCTTTCTCGGATAGCATTGACAATAGTGCTGGTGTTGAAATCCATTACAGCCTGGCGAGTGCAGATAGTGACAATATTTCTTCATATTTTAGAAATACCGTGGAAGGGTTCCAGTGGAGAAACAAAATTCTTGCAGATAAGTTTGAAGGTTTCTCATCGGTTGTAGATGAGTTTATTGCATCTTTGTTGAGAAAATTGCAGGCAGCAGAGAATGGAGTAGTAGTTCTATTTGAGCACATTGAATCTTTGAGACAGCAAACAAAGGATCTGGAAATGTATAAACAGGAACAGGAGACTAGTATAAGAATACTGGACAACGATGTTTCCACTTTACTGTCTGTTTGTACTACCGTTACCAGGGAACTGCAATTTGAGGTGAAGAACAATCTATTGGATCTCAGCCATGTCCCTGAGCTTGAGAAATTCAACCATGGTTTGTCCCTGGAAATGATAGGAAGCGAGGGAGATGCCACAGTAGAGCAACTGGAAAGGCTTGATGGCAGCAAATATGTTGAAGCTGCTGACAAGTTGTTACTTGCTGCTAGAAAAGTACAAGCCTTGATTAAACAGTTTGAGAGCACAAGTAATATGGCGGCAGCTACAATTGAAGAATTGCAGACTAAATTGAAAGAAAGCAGAAAAGGTTTTGAAAAAGCTATAGACGAAAGGGATCTAAACCAAAATAGGGTTGCTGAGTTGGAGACTGATGTGGATGTATTGCAAAATTCATGCAGTGAGCTGAGGCTTAGTCTAGAGGATTACCAAACAAAAGAGGAAAAGATAAAGGAAAGAGAGGCAGAAGTTTCCTCTTTATACAATTCTATATTAATTAAAGAACAAGGTAAAAAATTTGATGGGATCTTGCTGCATAAATGTATTTTTGTTGGTATTATTAGCTCTGGTTTCTTCTGACTTGTTTGTTCTTGTTTGTTGCTTCAGAGGCAGAAGACTTCCCCCTGTCAGCATCCCAAGTGAAAATACTGTTTGACAAAATTAGAGACATAGAAATCCCTATCGCAGTCTCAGAAGTAGGAGACCTAGACCCGCCTAACTCAGCTCATATAAAGAAGCTCTTTCACATCATTGATAGTGTTACTGAGTTGCAGCAAGAAGTAAACTTTTTATCTAATGACAGAACAAAGCTACAGTCAAACCTTTCAACACAGGTTCTTGAAATTGAGCATCTGAAGGGGGAAGTTGAAAAGCACATTAGAGATAGACAAGACTTGGAAAAAATGAATAACGAATTGTCTGAGCTCATATTTGGGTTGGAGAAAATTATAGGTATGTTCAAAGTTAGTGATTTAGGCGAGCAAAAATATCCTGGAGCGAAAGGACTTCTGTCTTTGTTAGAAAAGCAGGCCGTGGCCATGCTTTTAGAATCTGAAAATTCAAAATCAAAAGCTCAGGAGCTTGCTACAGAGTTGCTGGCGAGCCAAAATGACGTAGAGGAATTGTCAATCAAGGTTAAATTACTTGAAGATTCAGTTCAAGGTAGGAATGCCGAGTCCGACATTATTCAGGAAAGGAGCATCTTTGAAGCACCACCGTTGCCTACAGGGTCAGAGATATCTGAAATTGAAGATGTGGTAAATATCTTATATGATTTTCCACTATTACCTTCTTCTATGCTTACTTTTTTGTGATCCGGGGAAAAGAAAATCATGTACGCCACAAAACTGCACGGATAAAAATTAAGCATTCTTTTTCTATAATTAAGCATACTTTTTCTATAATTAAAAAAACTAAGCCGAACTTTTTTAATAAGTTAAATCAAGCATAATTTTGTTGGTTGCAGAAACGTATATCAACCTGCATCTCCTAGCGAAATTAGATCAATCAATCTATACTATACAATTTTTGTACTCCTTATAGTATATCTTTTCTGCTTATCAATGTGACCACGGGCTGTGTTTGGATGTTGAGCTGATCTCAAATAATTTGAGTTGATTTATGAATGGTAGTATTTTGTGGGTTTCATTGAGAAGTGTTTAAATGTAAATATGTGGAGATATGTGTTTGAATGTATGAAGTAAGCTGAGAAGAATTGAACTTTTTATAGAAAGTTGAAAAAGTAGTGGGTCCCATCATTAATTGATTTGAGATGGGTTGGGATGATCTTGACAATGTCAACTCTTCATTTAAAAGGTCAAAACTCACTCCAAACTGAACTTTAAAATTCGAGATTAATATTAAAAGAAAAAGAAAAAAACACGTAGTTCAGGCAGAGGAGTAATGCTATGTGATACCCATCTTTGTTGATCTGCTTACAGCAGCGTTGTTTCACTTATCATCTTATTCATGTGATTTTGGGTGACTTAAAGAGGAAAAAAATAGATGGCTCAAAACCTTTTAAAATATAGAGGCGAAAATTGTTGATTTCCAATGGTGTAATGCAGGGCCCAGTTGGACAGAATACAATATCTCCTGTCCCCCTAGCTGCCCAGGTGCGAACTGTGAGAAAGGGTTCAACCGACCATCTTGCAATCAATATTGGCGGGGAATCTGAACGTCTGATAAACAACGAGGGAACTGATGAGGACAAAGGTTTGCGTTCTTTATAATATCATCCAAAAAGTAAGCTTAAACCTCTCAGAAAACTCATGTCTTGCTTTCCCAGGTCATGTATTCAAATCTCTGAACACATCAGGTCTCATTCCCAAGCAAGGAAAGTTGATAGCAGATCGTGTTGATGGAATATGGTAATGTACTGCATTTTCTGCCCAAATTTGTTATGGGGAAAAACAAACGAAGCCCCCGGGGGGGGGGGGGGGGTTGGAATAAGGAAACTGACCGCACGCACATGATTTCTTGATAGAATCATGTGCGTGCGGTAAGTATCAATTTCTTAAACCAGGGCTAAGATTCAAGTTGCTACCGTCTAGTAGCCCCTGCAACCAATACCTCCATCATTGTTTACTTCCATTGCCGTGTTGAGTAGGTGTTAATGATATGGGTGCATAACGACTTGATTCATTCTAAGTCTCTTTCGAATCTATGCATGCAGGGTCTCTGGGGGTCGTGTTTTGATGAGTCAGCCCCGAGCAAGGCTAGGCCTTATGGCTTATTGCCTCCTTATGCATGTATGGCTTTTGGGAACCGTTTTGTAATGAAGAAGTCCGTGATCGGTCTATATCCATTGGAAACACCACAATTTTTATCCTCTGCACCTGCAAATTGTATCATAGGATACTCATTTATTCCCCCATTCTTTATACCTGTGGTTTATGTATAAATGGTTTCATTACCGTAATGACTCTCTGCAATCACTTTTTAGGGTTCAGGGAAATCCAAGTCTTTCAGCTTTTAGAGAATGTGCTACATCAGTTTCTTCTCTTTTTGTTCAGTAGGAAGGAATCTTGAGCTATGAAGTACAGTATATGAGCATCGAATCTGAGTGGCAATCATCATCCATTTTTATAGTTTCTC
The DNA here is from genome assembly GCA_029856935.1 of Cyclocarya paliurus. Lineage (NCBI taxonomy): Eukaryota > Viridiplantae > Streptophyta > Magnoliopsida > Fagales > Juglandaceae > Cyclocarya > Cyclocarya paliurus. Next base: position 20,631,193 of record CM056945.1, on the reverse strand, counting down.
TTTTAACTATCTATCTAGGATGAAGAATAACACTTCTATTCAATAAATAGATACTTTCGTTATGTTCTTTCAAGTTGTGTTAGATCCACTTCCTTCCCATCTAGAGGTTGTGTGTTCGTCGATCCATGAACGCTCTTACTACTCAACATTAACAATAAGAGAAAAGATGGTGGATTGTAATTGTTTTAAAATAAATAAATAAAATATAAGATTTATATAAAAAAATTAATTTTTTAATAGTGAATTTTATTTTTTTTAAAACGATTATGTAATGTTTATGCACTTTACAATTGTATATAGAATTACTCTTCAAATTAATTCATATGATTTTTATATGATAGAGTTTAGAATTTTGTTAATTCAATAATTAAAAATATTGAAAGAATAACTCTATTAAAAAAATTTTATATCATATTTACATTATTTAACCCGGAAGATAAATTTAATTTTTTTAAGAAAAAAAAAAAAAAAAAAGAGGTTCAACTTTGTGGAGTCATTCCCAGGACCCGAAAGAGAAGGAAAAAAAATAGAAAGGACAGAAAATTTGCCGCAACAGCCAACGTGGCGGAAGTTCAAAAAATCAATTGAGAAAACGGAAGAAAAGGGTAAGGTAGTAATTGAAGTCCAATTCTATCAGAATTCAGTTTCCCATTCATCAGCCATTTCTTAGGGGCATGTACATTCCATAGTTCCAAGTTCACGTCCCGACAGAACAACAAAAGCTGCGCACTTTCCAAGCGGAACCCAAAAAAGGTTCGGTTTTTCTGATTTCCAGTTACTTTTAGTTTCTCCACCTATTTATTTTCTCCTTGTAATTGAAGTAGTAGCTGGAACATAGACAGATTCTCACGTTCTCAAGTTTGGAATGGAGCAGTTATCTACGATGGCTTTGCTCACTATAAACTGTTGGAGGAGCACAACAAACCACGTCTCTACAACCCTCTTACCTTGTCGAAGTTCTACCTTCAATGGTTGGTTCATTCACCGGCTAACAATTTGCTAAATGCTAACATATATTTCTTTTTAGACAAAGCAACAGTTATCTGTATGTTATTTTTCGTTTTTTTTGGGTACTTTGATTTATCAAGTAGAAATTATATCTCATGATTGTCAAATTTGATTACATGTTCTCAGGTGGGGAGCTCCTTCATCTTTATGGTGTGCAAAAGGTTCTACCTGCTAAATTGTTCAGGGTGAGATTCTCATTCTGTAATGTGATCTCTAAAAGTAGAGCAATTACTAGATTTTCGTTTTCTATTGTCTTACACCAACATAGTTATTTTTTGCAGGGTTTTAGACTAAACACAAGGGCTTTTGCTAGTCGGAATTCGGTGAGGAAATCGAGAAGAGATGATGTACAACCACCAAAAAGTGAAGCAGATAATACTCCCACAAATGTTAAAGTTGACAGCATGGTTTCCTCTTTTGAAAATTCTGCTGCACAGAATTCTTCAACAATTCCTTCCAGGAGTACTGTACTTCAGGCATGCACTGTCACTTCCGGATTAATAGCAGCTCTGGGTATTATAATTCGGCAGGTAGTCTCACTTTCTTGTGTCACTACCTTCGTGTTGTGTTATGCTTTTGTCCAAGAGTTATTCCCTTAGAATCTTGGTGGCCACCTAGTCATTCCTCACATCCTTTCAGCTCTATTCTAGTTATTTTTCTCGTTTTGACGTTTGAATCAAAGGTTTTCACTTCATCCCCTTTTACCGTTTGGATTCCTTCTTTCAAAAGTCTGAAATTGAAGCAGGACAAAGTATTTTTTGATAATCTAAACATGCTTTAGCTAGTTCCGCTTCTCTTCATGCTCTTCTTGTGATACACAATGCATTCTTCTATCTGGCTATGCCGTGTCTTCCGTTATGCTGTTTGATAAAAAAAATAAAAAAGCAGCCTCCATGGGACTTTCACTTCTATAGAGTATAGACTATCGGCTATTTATGTTCATACCAGACACCAAACATTATTCATTACAATTGTATTATGAATTAAAGCTTTGTTACTCAAGAGTGCTTATTGGTTTTAGTCAGGACTTGTTGCTTTGAAGTAAAAGAATACTCTCAATTTCAATATAACCAAGATAAACAAATTGATGGGCAAAATTATGCTTAAATTTGCCGATCATCTGTGTTTTGATTGTTATTCCTTAATTGTGACTTGCAGGTATCTCATGTTGCATCATTGGAAGGATTGCCAATCCTTGACTGTTCTACAGAAGTGTCATGTATTAAATTTGTTTTCACTTCTTATTGCAAGTTTTTCATTGAAACTTTTGCAATTTTGACATTGTTTAGGTACAATATCTAGCTTTAATTTAATTTGTCCAGTTGTGCAAGTAGTAGCCTTCACTTCTCATGGCTAAGCCTGACATATGATTCCTCATCTTAACCAGAAGTAATGCTAGTTATGAAGCGAACATCAACCAACACAAGTACCTGGCTTATGCAGTAAAGGTGTGGGTTTGAAGTGGGGCAGGTTTATATTGCTTAGCAAACATGAATGAATAAGTTGATAAATACAGAGACAGCATAGGAAGATGAAAATGACAAAAGATTCATATTTCTGATCACTGGTCAGGTTATGTCCAGTGCAGTTCAAATTGCCCCTTAAGGCAGCTTGACTTCAATTCTTCTTATGCTCATTCATTATCCTCTAATGGAACAATGCAAAAGTTGGCACCATTTTTGTAGAATTTGGAAACACAGAACTTACCTTGTTCAAAGATAATAAACTAATTTTTAGATTTGATTTTGGAAAGAGATCTTACTATATCAATCTAATCTTTTTTTAACTCTTCAAAGTGAACAAGATATATATTGAAATGTAGATCTCCCAGGTTGTTTATTGATTTTTTCTCCTTGATAACAGTGCAGACAGTGTCTTAGTTATGTAATTACCTTTCCAATATTTTATTATTTTTCTTTTATACTTGCAGACTGGAATTAAAAGTTAATTAATTTAAAGGGTGCCATGTTTTCCCCTTGTGCAGTTGGTTTTGAGATGTGGCATCTTGAGTTGGTTACTGGATTAGTTGTACTCGTATCATCGTGCAGATATCTACTACTGAAAACGTGGCCAGATTTTGCTGAGTCTAGTGAAGCAGCTAATCAGCAGGTAGCTGTACTTTTGTTAATCCCGACTAGTGAAGCTAGTTCAAGCTTCACATGTGTATGTCGGTAATTTTGTTTTTTGTAAATGATCATCTCTGTAACGGTCAGCATAGCTTGAACTATATCTTAAATAGTTAAGGAAAAATGTATACGGAATTCCACCTCCCCCCCCCCCCCCCAAAAAAAAAAGGGACTAAATTGGTTGAGCGCTGATCTTAAGTCAGACTTCATTCATGTCCACTGTTTTTAGGATTTTTTGTGGCTAGTGGCCATAAGTTTGTATTGATCTGCAACTGCTTTGGTGAATTCCACACCGTCCTGTTTCTAATGCAGGTCCTTTCTTCACTTCTGCTTTTGGATTACATAATCGTTGCATTTCTTCCCGGTATTAGTGAGGTAACAAGCATGGTAAACTATTTTCATTTACTTGATGTTTGTGCGTGTGACTCTGTTTCTTTTTTAATTGTAGTTTATTGAGATTGTAGTTGCATTATCTTGTTTTGCTAGGAACTGCTTTTCCGCGGTGCACTTCTACCACTTTTGGGATTCGATTGGAAGAGTATCTTGCTGGTTGCTGCAGTTTTTGGTATTCTACACTTTGGCAGTGGTCGAAAGTACTCCTTTGCAGTCTGGTACTTATCTCCTTGACTTGATGGAGATTCATTTTGCAAAATTAAGTCTTGCTGGTTGACTGCCTGGTTTATTTAAATAGGCTAAACATATCCTCTTCATTAATCCCTGTAATATTCAGTAAGCTTGTTTTGCCGTTTCTTGTATTTTTTTCTATCTTAATGCTCATTTGCTCTGACTGTCAAAGATGATGTGACAAGTTCAATTCTCCATTTAGGCCAATTTAAAGCATGAAGCATTCACTAATCTCATTCTCCACCAATAATATAAGCGAACAGCTTTAACAGTCTTTGAGCCTCCAGCAATGAATTAGAAGAAGAAGAAGAAGAAGAAAAATCCACTCTCATTGTGCTTTAAGTAAAAAGAATTCTTATTAGTAAAATCTCAAAAAGATGTTCTGAATGTTTGGTTTGATGTTTATTGCTCAACCTTTGGCTCCAATCAATCCTATTCTGTTTGACATATTTCAGGGCATCTTTTGTTGGGCTTGTATATGGATATGCCACGATTGTGTCTTCCAGCGTCATCGTTCCAATGGCTTCTCATGCAGTGAACAATCTGATTGGAGGAGTTTTGTGGAGATACACATCAAACACATCTGAGAAATCATGAGACAAATCCCATCTGATTTACAGTACTTTGGATAAGCATACCCAAAGTTGGTCAAGATGCATTCCTGTGTAGTGTGGTGTAAATATGTGGTACACATTGAAATTTTTACCAATGGACTTGTCTTGTATATGTAAATTCATGCACAACCATCTTAGTCTAAAATGCATGTTGTAATGCAACAAATATCAAATCATTTAGGCCAATGTTAAAGCACTAACCTAACTTATATCAGATTTTTATCCTTCATGTGGGGACATTTTTCAGCTCACACCCTTCAAATTAGAACAGAGCTGCAGTTCTTATGTCTATGTGAGAGGAATCCAATCTCCTTTCTCCCATTTCGCTCAAATGAGAAGTTCACTTACACAAAATTATTTAGCTTGCTTAGCCTAGAAAGGAACACCTTACATTTTCCTTGGAGAAAAGAAATGCATAATTTGAAATAGTCAACTTAGCATGTTACATAACTTTGGCAACTATTTTACTGCTTTGAATAAATGTTTGCAAGGGCTGACTTGCTTTGTTGGGAATAAAACAATTAGCTACAATTATGTTTGATTTTTACTTAATTTCCATGTATGTCAGAATACTTTCTTAGTAATACTTTCCTTGTAAATCCATGGTTATAAGTTTGGAAGGATGCTATGAATGGAGGTATCAAAGAAATATTTCAGCAACTTGTTTGTAGAGGTGGGTTCCCTCACAAAACAAACCAACTTTTTTTCAAATATTATTCACAATAGGTAGAGCACGTCGGGTTGATCCTGCGTCTTTTCCTATTGATCCACCAGTTATTCGTTCAATCACTCGCGTTCATAACATTTTGGCATCAGAGCAAGTTATGGCGGACTCTCGAATTGAGCGGTTGGAACAACAAATGACTAATTTTGGGAGTCTTATGGAACGCTTAATGAAAAAATTCAAGGAGACTAGTGCGAAGGTGGATTCTTTGGCTAACAAGAGTTTGGGTGATGGAGAAGGATCGGGGTCAAGGAATAGGAATGCAAGGAACTATGGTGGTGGGAACAACTCGGCAGTTCCAAAACTTGCCAAGTTGGACTTTCCGAGATACAATGACATGGACGATCCAACCAGTTGGATCTATAGGGTGGAGCAGTTTTTTGACTACCAATAAATGGAGGAGATTGAAAAATTACCATTAGCCGCTTATCACTTGGAGGGGGAGGTGCAGATGTGGTACCAATTATTTAAAAATACCGAAGAAATCACATATTGGGAGGCGTTAAAAAGAGGACTTCGTATTCGGTATGGACCAACAATATTTGAGGATCATTTTGGTTCGTTGAGCAAGCTGCGGCAAATTGGAACGGTTCGAGAGTACCAACTGCAATTTGAGCAATTACTGAGCCGTGTTGGAGAGTTGGCCCCAACTCATCAACTGGGGTGTTTCATAAGTGGACTCAAAGAACCGGTGCGAACTGATGTACAGGCTGCTCGACCAACGTCCATCACGGACGCCATTGGCCTTGCCCGATTATTTGAAGCAAGACATGCTAAGAAACCATTGATAGTAGAGGCCAAACAATTTGAGGCCATGGAACCAAAAGAACCCCCGTTGCCTTCGGCAAGTTTATCAAGAACAAAAGCACCACCCATTCAGCGCCTTAGTCCCGGTGAGTTACAAGAAAGGAGGAGAAAAGGACTCTGCTTTAATTGCGACGAGAACTTTGTGCCCGGCTATCATTGCAAAAAATTATTTTTAATCGAAGGAATTTTTTTCTGAAGAAGAAGTAATGAAGGACGAAGAAGAAGAGAATAGACTACGGGTGATCAAAGGTCAATTCTGAAATTTTTCCTTAAGGACAAGGAAAGTTTTGAAGAGGGGTGGAATGTTACATAACTTTGGCAACTATTTTACTGCTTTGAATAAATATTTGCAAGGGCTGACTTGCCTTGTTGGGAATAAATCAATTAGCTACAATTATGTTTGATTTTTACTTAATTACCATGTATGTCAGAATACTTTCTTAGTAATACTTTTCTTGTAATACTTTCCTTGTAAACCCATGGTTATAAGTTTGGAAGGATGCTATAAATGGAGGTATCTATAAAATATTCAAGCAATTTGTTTGCAGAGGTGGGATCCTCACTAAACAACCCACATCTTTTATCATAAATTATCCACAATAGGTAGAGCACATTGGATTGATCCAGCGTCTTTTCCCATTGATCTATCAGTTACTCGTTCAATTACTCGTGCTCGTAACATAGCCCATTTTTTTACTCGGTTTTTTTTCCGATTAATGATTTGTAGATATATATTTCCTCTACTGTTCCAAAAAAACCAAAAACCGCTTTTGATGGCGATTACGGATGATTCCCAATAACCGTTTTTAACCGTTTGTTCGTGTTTCCTCTCATGATTTCGTAAGGCCTATGAGGAGGAATTTCTCCCTTCACCACAGAGTTGAAGGTGTTTCATCTTGCCAGTCAAGTTGCTTTTGTGTTTATTTTCCTTTTCTTTTCCTCTTTGTTGAATTGCTAAGGCTCAATGGCGGAAGATATTACAAATTTGTGGCACACTCTATCTTACGGATACTGAGAAAGGGGGTATTGTTGTAACTGATGAGGAAATACAATACCATGTCTAAAGTTTGGAAATTTATTCAGGATCTAACAATTACAGATATGGGGGATAATTTATTCATCTTTAAATTCTCTTCTCATGTTAATCTTCAGAAGGTATGGGAGGGTCAACCATGGTTGTTCGACCAAAACCTTATTTGTCTTAAATTTTTTGATCACCCCTTCCCGTGCTTTCCCTTTTCATTCCAATCACTTATGGGTCCAACTCCATAACCTTCCTTCTAGGTCCAATCTCTTCATTCTCTGTGCTAAGGTGTTGAGCTCTCAGTTGCAAGCTACAGAACATCAGGGTCTTCTTACTGGGGTGCCAATTGCCAAAGGTCAGATAAGTATGAGCCATCTATTTTTTGGTCGATGATAGCCTTTTGTTTTGTAGAGTTACAATGGAAGAATGAGCCTCTTTAAACTGAATCCTGGGCATCTATGAAAGTGCCTCTGGACAACAGCTTAACAGAGATAAAACTTCCTTGTTTTTCAATAAGAACACTAGCAAGCAACTAAAGCATATCTCATGGAGGTGACAGGTTTGAAAGCTATTACAAACATGGATAAATATTTAGGCCTTCCCTCTTTAATTGGTCGACCCAGGGTGGCTGCCTTTAAGGGTAATGTTGATAGAGTTGGTAAGAGACTTGGTAACTGGAAGAATAACTCTCTCACACAGGCTCGGAAGGAAATCCTTATCAAAGTTGTCCTTCAGGCCATCCCAACATACTATATGAGTGTGTTTTTTCTCCCTCTTTTTCTATGCAACGAGTTGAATTCTATGTTTGCTAATTTTTGGTGGGGCCACCAAGACTCTCACAATAGAATTCATTGGAAGAACTGTAAATTATTAAGTTGTGGGAAAGCTACAGGTGGTCTTGGGTTTCGAAACTTGCACTGTTTCAACCTTGCTCTTTTAGCCAAACAAGCTTGGAGGTTCCTTGAATTTCCTACTTCACTACCAAGTAGGATCGTTAAGGCCAAATATTTTTCAACCTCTTTAGTTTTACAAGCTAGATTAGGGTCTAGACCTTCCTACATCTAGAGGAGCATTTACCAATCTCATTATCTGCTGAAGAAGGGTCTCATTTAGAAAGTTGGTGATAGGACTCAAATTAGTATTTGGCATGACAAATTGCTACCTCGAGACTACTCATGTAAGGTTCAATCTCCTATTTCAGTTGTATATGAACATGCTAAGGTTGTTGAGCTCATTGACAAAGAGCAAGGCTGGTGGAACCTAGATCTTCTACACTTGATTTTCAATGAAGAGGATTTTCAAGTCATTGTTAAACTCCCTGTCAGCATATTATCCAAGCCGAATAAGCTGATATGGAGAGGTACTTCTACTCGTCAATTCTCAGTAAGAAGTGCCTATCATCTGCAAACAACTACTTGCTTCGTCAAATGGTGGTACTTTCTGGCAAGGCCATCAAGGGGCAATTTGGAAGACACTTTGGTCTTTACCAACCACCAATACATAAAGTATTTCTCTGAAGGGCCTGTGTTGATGCCTTACCTACGAAGCAAAATTTGTTTCATAAAAGAATAGCAGCTGACTCTCTATGTCCAGTTTGTATGCTTGAAGAGGAAACCCCGGGTCATATATTGTGGTCGTGCCCCTCAACCAGAGATGTTTGGTTATTAGGATCAAAACCCTTCCAGAAAGCTACTATCACAACCAGTGATTTTGGTCAAGTATTTGAGCAGCTGTGCAGCAGACTGGTAAAACAAGATTTGGTCTTGTTTGCTATCTTATCTCAAATGCTTTGGTTCAAGAGGAATTCCCTTCTTTATGAGGGTAGTTTTTTGCCACCATCTTCCATTAGGCATTTACCATAATGCAGTCCGAGCCCAAGAAGATTTTCTTGAAGCTATGCATCCCTCCTCTACCCATCCATCCCTCCCTCCTCCTCTTCCTCTGCAATGGCAAGCTCCTGTTGATAATTGGCTCAAGATTAACTGAGATGTGGCTGTTCAAGCAGACTCAAATAAGATTGGTGTTGGGATCATCATTAGAGATTCTAGTGGTTTTGTTCTGGCCAGCCTGATGAAACCGCTGCATTACTGTATTGAACCTTCCATAGCTGACGCCCGTGGGTTGCTTGAGGCTGCTGCATTTTGCAAGGACCTTGGCTTAAATTTCTTGGTCTTTGAAGGTGATTCTCGAGTGGTTGTTCAAGCAGCCTCATCCCCAACTCCCCATGATGGGCAGTTGAGTTGTATCATCATTGACTTTCCCCAATTGATGGCTATCTATGCTTGGAAGATCCAGCATGTTAAGCGAGAGATCAACGGTGTCGCACACAAGCTAGCTCGAGAGGCTGTATTGAGGGAAACTGAACTTATTGACATAGATTGTATTGCTTCTTGTGTTTTCTCACTTGTAATGGCTTATAGACACAACCTTATTTAACTAATGCATATATTCCTTCTTTCTTTTTTTTTACCTCAAAAATAACAAAAACAAAAAAGATATATGACAAGATAAAGAAACCCAATTTACAAAACTGCAAATATTAGTTTGTAGAAATTGTAGATTGTTTTATTTTTTTGTCATTATAGAATATTTTAGTTCTATTTTGAAATGTCTTTGTTTTGTTTTTATATTTTTACGTACTAGAAATATAAGAAAAATGATAAATATACGTCATTTTTTACTATATATTACATAATTATGTTTTAAAATAGAGAATATTTTTATTTAAAAAATAATATTATTTTATTATTTTTATTTAAAAATATTTATTATAAAATATGTTGTGAAATATGGGAGATAACCACTCGAAACATAATTGGGAAAAAGAAAATCTTTATCTTCACAATTTAGTTTGACCCAAAAAGGACGAAAACTTGTCACAAAAATCAGTGTCCGGTGGGCCCGTTATCAATGCATGATTAGGCCATGTGTACACTTTGAATGACTAATTAGGTTCTTAACTTTGGCAAATCCAAGGCTTCCCCACCAAATTTTCTCAGGTTTCCTTTCAGTCAAACACCACGTGGAAAATAGGAAATGGACTCAGAAATCGATGACGCTTCCTCTTCCATGACTTTAACCATGGATGTTACGCCTAGACTCATTGCTCTAATGCCTGAGTTACCGAATTTTGATCCAGCGGCGTAAACATCTTAATTTTACCAAGGAAAATGGCGAGCTGTGCAGTGGAAGGAGGCTGTGCTACTGACTACTTGGCTATTGCCATATCCACGCTATCTATGATCTTGTACGTTTTCTGCATCTTCTTCATTCCTTTTTTTTCCCCTTATTTTAACTCGACTCGTGGGACGTGGAGTCTTCGCGGCCGTCCTACTTGCAGTGTGTCTGTTTGATGAAATGTCTAATTCACTTCGGGTTTAGACCGAAGATTGGGGATTTATTGGGCTCGTTTCCGAAGTAACCTTTCCGAAGTTGTTGTTATGGATCCATAAGCTGTATCGTTATTTTGTTTATTGTTTCAGGCTTCTCTCACGGTTGATTTTACCCTTTGTGGTTCACAAAGTTCCTCGTACAAAAAACAGTGGCTTCTGGATTCCAGTAATCCAAGTTTTTGCTAGCTTCAACCTTCTGTTGTCGATTGTGGTAGACTATAGATTTCTTTGTTATCGTAATTATGTTGTTGACGAATTTATCACCAAAAAGTTACCGTAGTGGGCATTTTAGTTTTGCAATTGTTACCGTACAGTTGGCCCCTTCTCCATGCAGATGTCATTCAATTTCCTCAAATTCAAGAAGAGGCATTGGTGGCAGTCTTGCTATCTTTGGGCAGGTTAGTCACCGCTTCTTTCATCGTCGACGAGCTTTTAACTCACTTATTTAGCTTCTGTTTATTTTGGCAAATGTTTTTTTCTTCAGAGGATTAATTTCGAGTTATCTTTTTGCTTCCAGTCTGGTTTGAAGGCGCTCTTGGATCTGGTTTGCTGCTAAGCTGTCGTTTGACGCAGGCCTTCCAACTATATTGCATATTTGTCAAGTTAAGTAAAGGCTTCAACTTACTTCCATAGTTAATACTTGACTGCAACTCAACAAACCTTGCACTTCAGGTGATAACTTGACCCTCAATGATCTACTGCTTGTAATCGCCCCTCCTACCGCCCGGGGGGGAGGGGGGGGGGGGTGGTGGTGGGGTAGGTAATGAATGAGATCCTACATTGCTTGGGAAGGAGAAGTTATTGCCTTTTATAATGAATCCAAGGGACGCGAGCTGTAAACTTGACTAGTCATTTTAGTATATGAGCCCAATATGTGGCTTGGGTTTCCTTAGGTTGTTACAAATAATATTAGAGCTAATCCTCGCCAGAAGTGTGGGATTTGATCTGTGGCACCAAGAATGGACTTGGCCGGGAAGGTTGTGAATGGGTGCCACACTACATGAGAAGGATAAGTTGTCACCTTTTATAATGAATCTTCGAGAGTCCAACTATAACCTTAACTAGTCATTTTCTAGTATGGGCCCAGATGTGGCTTGGGCCTTACAATTGCTATAATAGGTCCTAGTAAGAGTTTTGACAGAAATTAAGTAAACATAGTCTCCACTTAGGGTTGGAGGAAAAAAAAATTGCTAACCCTATAAAAAAATTTGTTAAAAAGAACTTGGAGTTGGAGAAAATAACATACAAGAGTTTTTCCAAATAACAGATTGTTACCCCCTTCTTCTCCATCCACTAAGTAGTGAATACCGCAATAAACTTCCTAATACCATCCATTACAGGCATAAACGTTAACTTCCTAGCAGTTCATTGAAGGTTACAACCGCCACCACATTGTTTTCCCTTAACACAACACGTTCAGAAACTACGTATTGCTCCTCATGGCTCTGTTCGCATGAAAGTTCAACTCATTGAGCTTATTGTTTATCACAGAATCTTTGGGTTGGGTTTTGGATTCTTCAGGGTCTATCATGCTGGTTGATTGTTCTGTGAGATAAAAACAATAATCATGACCACAAAATTAACTTTTGTGGACTAGGCTACAGAGATGACATTGTATCTTACCCAAGGACTTCAAGCCATGACTTGTTCTTGTCTGGCGAATAAATTTTTAGCTGTTATATTTTGCTGCGCTACTTCATTAAAGCTGTAGTAATTTGTTTATGCGTAACTATCTTTTTATCAGAAAGGCTCTAATTATTGCTAGTGATATTTCAGGAGGCGTTTACCACCAATCAGATCTTATATAATTCTTCCACTTATTCTATTGCCGTGGATTGCTGGGGCGGCATGTAAGATTCCCTAAAGTGATTAAATTTATATATTTGGACACTTATCTTGTCATGTTCTCTTATAATGAAAAATATATATATTATAAGGAATTCTAATACTGCTGAAATTATGTTTGCTGTGTTTGGCTCTGACTGCCCTTTTGCAATTCCTTCTTCTAGTATTCTTTAACATAATCTGTCTTGACTGTCCTCCGGTTTCTTCTTCTAGTTTCCTTTTTCATTTTTGAACTCTGTAGCAGCTTATATTACCACTGACCTCAAATGTTCTTTCTTATAAAATTTTCATATTTATGCTTACAACAGCCAAGGCTTGGTGCGCATTTCTCAGCATTGTTTTCTGGGGTTTGATTTGTATATAGCAAACGTGTTTATGAGGTGGAGGCATTCAAATAACATTGATTTTTTCTATAACTAAAAGAATTTATTCAGGCTAATAGAAGAATAGGCACAACCCAGGTACATAGGAAGAATACAACTGGAAACACCTAATTAAGAGGGAGAGATAAAGGTAATCATTGAACATGAAGCCCGTTGAAATCAATAGCTTTGGAATAACATTATTATGTAATCTGTTACTGAGTGCACTAGTTCCAACACTTTGGATCTTTTTCTTTTACCTTTTCACCATACTTCTGGATGGAGCTCCAAGCTTGATGCTCTAGGACATTTTTTTTTTTTTATTGTGTTCTCATAAATTTCATAATATGCTTATCAACAAGGGAAAAAAATTACAAAAATTATATATGATGGGTTGTGTAGCAGGGGAACACAATTCTCAAGAAAAATGACATTTTATCCCTGAAGCTTCTTGATGAGCAAGGTGTGCACAACGAAATTCATCAAAAATGTCCTTGAGTGACAATTATCAAGCCCTATGTTTTCCTGTTAACACAAATGTCTTTCAAGTTATATTCTGCCGTTTAAATTATAACACTGTTTGCACTGAACAATCTGGGGTTATTTTAAGTTTTCTCCTGTCTATATGGCTTGAGATGTCTTGCCAACTGAAGTTCTTGTCTATACATGTCATAGTTCCCATCCCGGAGCTCTTATGAACTGGTCATTATTATATAGCTTTTCATTCTTCTTGCTCATTACAATATGTAGTTTCTGAAAAGATTACTGACCTTTGCTGTAGTTATCCATATGAAGCAGCCTCTAAATAATAGGTGCCATATGGGAGCTCACTGGATCATTCCAGTCGTTTCACTCCACACATCATATGTTTCAGCTTTAGTTGGATTCACTGGGGCTGTTCGGCATATAGACTTCAGGTTTGATGAACTCAGAGACCTCTGGCGAGGAATACTTGTCGCAGCATTTTCTATTGGTACACTTTTCTCTATATCTACTAGGCTCTTTAGTTTTTCTTGATTTGCTCAATATTCATTGGCTATGACATATTTCTTGATTTGCCCTGTTTGGGGGTTTAGTTTCGAGGAAATTACCTGCAAAAATTTCAATGGAGAAGCCCATAATGGATGTTGGTTGACTATGCAAATGGAACTGCTTATAGATATCCTACAAGGAAGCAGTAACTAGGCTTTTAAGAGCATATGTTGTAGTCTCCATCATCTTTCCCGTTTCCACTACTCAATACTCAACTGTGAAAAAAACTGGGAGAGGAAGAGGAAGGAGGGAAGACCGGGGGGGGGGGGGGGTGTGGTGAGTTTGTTACTGCCTTGTCTGGCCATTATGCAGGTTAGAGGACAAGTGCATGTATGACACCATGAAAGATAGAACAAAGTTCTGTAACTTTCCTTGATAAATTTGTAACCAGCTGAAAATGGGTTAATGTAACGCCTCGTTTCCAGAAGTTCAGAGAGTTATCTCTTGTAACTTAAAACCATCTCCCATAACATATTTATATACTCCCAATTTCCATAAAAATACAAATCCATTTATTCAAACCAAATATCTCCAATAAATACTTATACCCTATGGCACTTATTCCCCTCTGATCATCAAACATTGCTAACACTTCCTACTCTTAGCTTCTAGCTGAGTCATCAAAATTATCTGAAAAATATTATAGAGACAAGGGGGTGAGTTATCAACAACTCAGTAAGCAGAGAACATATACTAGTATGTAAATATGAGCATTTTCAGAATTCAGAATGCAACAAAATATTTACTTTCAGAATGCAGAATCAGAAATATTTACTTTCAGAATGCAAAATCGAAACATGTTACAAAAAATATCAGAGCGAAACTTTCAGAAAACATTCTTATTTACAAATCCTTTGGCATATCAAAATTCGAGACCTCATATTCATCAATCAAAGCATTACATCGGGATATATGCCATGTTTAACCCCCGTGGTAGAGTTATAAACCACAATTATAATACTTATAAAAAAAAAAAAAATAAACTACAATTATAACCTATGGAAGGACCGTATCCACTATTATATTATAACCCATGGTTGGGCCGTATCCACTATTACATTATAACCCATGGTTGGGCTGTATCCACAATTATCACCCATGGTTGGGCCGTATGCCACTATTATCACCTGTGGCTGGGCTGTAACAGAAACCGAATAGAACATCAGAATTAGACTTAATCAGAATACAGAATCAAAATCTCATGCCAAGGTTTTCAGATGCCACAATATATCCAAATAGAGTATTGAACAAATTCAGATCTTTTCACATATTCAAAAACAGTTTCAGAATATTTTCGCATCACATGCACAAATTTTCATAAATTTCATATTTGCTCTTATTGCATAGTTCAGAAATAGAATGCACAAATTAGCTCATATCTACACCAATCATGACAGAAAATATTCTTTTATACAGCTTTCATGCATATGCAGAACACATATCTGAGGTTTTTTTCAAATTTCTTTTCAAAACAAACATGCATATTTTCAAAATCAATCTTTTTTCATTTTCTTTTTATGCAAAGTCTAGTATAGGAACCTCACTTACCTGAACTTCTTAACTTTCTGAATTTCTTCACAACAATTCTGAACGCAAATTACTCGTCACCTATAAGATTGCCACGTAATTTACATTAATATCTGAAATTAACACGTTTTTCAATACTTAAACTTGAAATGCTAGGTAACCTATTTTCCTAAAAATCTAAATTTCTCAGAACCCTAAAATATCATAAATTCCCAAATACCTCGATATTCACTTAAAAATCTCTAACTATTTAAGCTCTAACCTATTACTGTAAAATACCTCTACAGCTTAATATTCTCTTAACATAATTATAACAAAATATATTAAAGTAAAAGGTAAAAAATTTATTTTAAAAAATAGACCATCAGTTTCTTTTAAAGGGTTAAAAATAAATTTCATACTTGCTATTTACTTCTGAAATTCATTTGTAAAAATATTAATACTATATAATATAATTTAAATCCTTATTTATTTTCTTTATAATTCTTGTATTTAAAACAAAACCCCACACAAAGTGAATTTAATAAATAAAGACCAAACATGACCCACGTATAACCAATCTGATGATAAGTGTATTTTAGAAATTGACTCAAACATGTATGGATTCTTTGGGAAAGTTGAGATTTACAAACAATTTTTATGGAATTACAACCACCCAAACCAGAACCACTTCGTGCGACAGAGAACACATACCCACCGAGAGAGATGGGGAGGTGCTACGGGGCAGTGAGCTGGGCGGTGGTCTACGGTGGTGAGGGCGGCGGCAGGTCATTGAGAGAGAGAGCGCAACTGTGAAAGGAAGGGAGAAACGGAGAGACACAGTGGCTTACCAAGAGGAAAAGCAACAGGAGTGACATGCAGTGCTCGATGGCACCTTTTATGCCCGTGGAGGTGCTGGTGACGTCGCTGGGCTTTACCAACGTGTTACGGGGCTGAACACTGAGACGTGGGGGGTGTTTTCTACTGTTCTTGCTCTGTTTTTTAGAAGCAAAACAGAGGTGCCGTGCATGGAGCTTGTGCAGTGGCTGAGCAACTGGAAGAGGGTTGTGACGTGGTGGCGCACGTGAAGGATTGGCTGGCGGTGTGGTTATTTTTTTCTGTTTCAGTGTAGCTGAAAAAGGGCGCTACCATTGGTGGTCTTCGGTGGCTGGGCGACGATGGTGGTGGGCAGCGTTCTGGAGGGTCTTGGCACGTTGGGTGGCTTCTGTTCGGGGTTGTTGTGCTGTGATAAAGGGGCTGAGCATGGGCTGGGCAGTGGCTATCCTTCAGTGGTGGTGGTTGTTTACGAATGAGGAGGGTAGCAATGCATGGTGGGTATAGAGAACGGTGACTCATGGTGGGGCTTGGGCAGTGCTTGGCGGCAGCTACGTGGAGGAGGTGCTGAAAACTTAAGGTTGCGGCCACCAAAACTTAGTCCACTATCAACATGCAGGATACATAGTATATATAGGAGATGAAAAAAAAAAAGAAACCCTAGAGATAAGGGATGAAGAGATGTGCAAGCATGGGCTACGGGAGTGGTGCGAAGTGGGGGCTGGGGATATAAAAAAACAAAACTATCTGAAGGTGGTGAGGGGCAACTGAAACTAACTAGAATTTGAAAAGAAATAGATCTCCCCACAAATAAGGAGCTGCAAAATACATATATCTAAATATATATATATATAAATAAATAAAACATGGCTTCTAGTATTTTAATGGGAAAGGGACTCTAGAGTCCGTTTGAAAAAATAACAAACATTAAAAAAATAAATCATAGGTTGGATGCATAAAAATAAATTGGATCCGTAATCTAAAAAAAAAAAAGTACTCAAAAACTCAACTAGTCTTTTCATACATATAAGTCCCAAAATATTTAGAATACGGGCTTGGCTGGGTCCGGGTGTTACAGTTAATGCCTATTGAATCTATTTCTTGCATATCTCTTGAGCATATAGAAATTTGATTAGGTCAAGATATCTCACCTTTTTCTTGGCCTTCATCTGTGTTGTTTATCACTTCCAGGATTATGGGTCGCTGCTTACGTCTTGAATGAAATTCATGATGATATCTCATGGCTTCAGGTTGCCTCCAGATTTCTCCTTTTGATTATGGTATGCTTTATTGATTCATATCTCTTCTTCCTTATGCATTTGTCATATTGAGGTTTTAATTTATTATTGTCTTCAGACCGATCAAAAATTTATTATTGTCTTCAGCTCATGTGTACTTGCTAACATTTCTCAGGTATATTCTACAGGCAAGTATTTTAGTGCTAGCTTTCTTCTCTATGTCAAGTTCACAACCTCTACTCTCACAAATCAGCTTAAGGAAAAGGGAGTCTCGAGAGTTTGGGTCAATGGGCGAGGCTCTGGGTATACCTGACAGTGGACTTCTACTGCAGAGGGAACCAGCTCAAGTCATAGATCCTAATGAACCGTTGGATAAGCTTCTTCTAGACAAAAGATTTCGCCAGTCCTTCATGGCATTTGCAGACAGGTGTTGTATTTCTCCTGTAATAAACTTTTTGGGTATACCTTTGCGTGGAAATTTTTTTTTTAGCCTCATTAGAGCTATACATGAAAAGAAGAACTTGTCATTTTCTAAGTAACTCCATGGAGGAAAAAAAGGAGCTTTAGAAACTGCAAGACATCGCCTGGTCCTTTTTCTTTAGAAAGAATTGGAAAAGAAATAAAATTTTAATTTTTTTTAAACTTTTTGTTTTCTTCTTATTTGCAGTTGTTTGGCCGGGGAGAGTGTGCATTTCTATGATGAGGTGCATGAGCTTGGTAAAATATCTCTAGATGACTCTGTAAGAAGGATATATATGGCGCGACATATTATTGACAAGTACATAGTTGCAGGTATGTGGCCAAAGATATTCCATCTACAGTATTAGCTCCAACATTACATACTAATATGAACTAACCCAATCTTTAGTAATCTCTGAATATATCTGTTCATATGGCTTCTTTTGGGTTGTAAATGACTCAATTATAGGGACCTCAATAGAGTAGAGTGACTAAATCAAGAATGATGTTCATGTGGTAGTTTTGCCAGGAGAGATGTTCTTACATCTGGAGAACTGTAACTACTTGTTCTTTTTGTCTTTTTCTGTTCCGGCACGATATAAATAAAATAAATAATGCCTAATATCCTCGCAATAGATTGCTTGACGCAGAAAGGCTTCATGGTATTTTCCTCACACAAGAGCACATTATTTGGTAATAAAAAGGCCCAACTCTTTGAAACCTTGTTCAAGGTTACTCGAGTAACCTTACCAATAAAAAAGGTTACTTGAGTAACCTCCTACTCGGATTAAGATATAGGAACTGATCCCCAAGAACCTACCACTGAGCTCAACTTGATACTGTCCAGCCACTCGAGATAAGACAAATAAAGAGAATGTTTAAGCTTGCTAGTCAGATAAATATGTCAAGCTTGTGTAGTTTGTTTCTAGTCCTACTCATGTGTGTCCAGCTGTTGTGGTGCTTTCCTTCCTTTCTTTTCAGTAGTGCAATTCTAGCATCTCGGTACTTGAAATGTTTATCTTTGAAGTATGGCAACCCTCCTCTATCTCCCTATATAACGCACCAAGAGAGGACCAAGCCACATTTAGGACATACTCCACTAGAACTAGTCAATGGTATAATTGGAGCCCCATTGAAATCATTATAAAGAGCAAGAACTTTATCCTCCCAAGCAATAGGGGATCCTATACAAACCACTAACAATTACTACTTAGTATGGGGCATCACACCCCAGGCTTGAAGATGTTTGATTTGTCTTAGAAAATTTTTCTCAAACATCCTCTCTGCCATAACTTAGATTTAGTACGCTTCGTTGATTTTTTATGCAATTTTATTTCAACAATAACTCCCTGTGGTACGAGTTATTAGAAATAGGGCCCTTCATTAATTTTCTGTCCATCAACTTTAATGGAAAACATATGGCCCAATTACAAACCACTACATTTAAATTAAATTTTTTTTCTTAAAAGAATTAAATTAAATGTTTTTCAAAATAAGAAATATTTTCTAATAAAAAACTAAATTTGTTTAATTTGAAAAAGAAAAAACTTGAAGACCATCCCATGGGGTTGGCCAAAACTGGGAAACTGGCCCTCCCGTTGCTCCCCACATGGTGGCTGCATCTACCAGCCACCACGGGGCGTTCAATTAAATTTTATGATTTAAAAAAAAAATAGACATCATTTTTTTTTTAAATATGTTTCTTATTTAAAAAAATAATATTTTTTGTATGACAAAATTAGGTTGATATATGGCGGTCTGTGATTGGGTCATGTGTTTTCTGTTAATGGTGATGGAATGAAAAGCTAATAGAGGGTCCATAGGGTCCTGAATCTAAGTCAGTCATAGCACAGCAACAAAGTTTCCATTGTCTTCTTATGAAACTGGGCATATGAGCATATTTCACCCCCATTTTGTCATTTTTTACTTATAATTTCATGCCATAAGAAAGCTTGTCCTTTATAAATTAGTGATTGATGGTTGAAGCATAGTTTTTGTTTGAAGTTTGAACTATATAATAACATAGGGTCATCACAATCATGTCTATTCGAGAGCAAATAAACTTTATGGCACTATGTCAGTTCAAGATCAAGATTCTCTAGGTTCTGTTCAGCTCAGCAAATCATATCCCATTTAGCTTCCAAGCTTATCGGAAAATTCTTTCTTTATCTATATTTTTTACTTACAAATATAGGTGCGGCAATGGAGGTAAACATTTCTCACCGAAGCCGACAAGAAATTTTGACCACTGCTGATCTGGCGCATCCTACTCTCTTCAGTAATGCGTTAAATGAGCTGATGCAATTGATAAAAATGGTATGTTATTTTACCCAGGTTAATGCAATTTTGCTGGTTTTCTTAGCTTGGTATCATGTCTGACTATGCTTTTCTCCTCTCAAGAATTTGGCAAAAGATTACTGGTCATCCATGTACTTCATGAAGTTTAAAGAAGACGCCAGTATGAGATCCAATGGCCGTGAGCCAGAACAGATGACAGGCTGGAACTTCTCTCCTAGGTTGAGTTCTGTACATGGTGCTGATGATCCCTTTCACCAAGAACACTTTTCTAAGAGCTCAGGCATCGACTTTCATGATTCAGACATACAATTAACTAGGAATGGTGAATAGTTATGCAGGAATTTTCGAGCTCCGTTTTATTACTTGGATCTGCATCAGTAGAAAAATTAGGGTTGGCATTTTTCATCCCTAACAAAATGGCTTGGAATGCCTTGGAAATGAAGCCAATAAGATGAAAATGGGGGGAAAAAAAAAAAAGAGAGAAAATTGATGAGGAAACTTGGAATTGGGTAGCTAGTGCAGTGGCATGTTGTATGTATTTTACCTGTACAGGCATGACCATATGATTTATTGATCAGAGATTAAAGAGTATAAATTTAATACGGTTTGTTACTGTACTAAACCAAACTGACATATTTTGGCCTAGACACCTAGCTGTAAGTTACAAAATGTCGCACATGCTCTAGGCGAAATAGGAATGCAGGCATCTTAAATCTTTATGATAATCTGGTTGCTAATTAAAGTATTAAAAAGTTCATACACTTCTACTTAATTGACATGTAAAATTACTAAACAAAATTTTATATGGAAGAATTACCAATAAATTGCAGTTGATTGCTGAAAGAGAAATAGGGCACAATTGGAAAAAGAGTAGAGAAGGAGATGTATGTGTTTTCTTCTAAGAGGGAGTGGTTGGAATGAATGAATAATGGGGGAAGAGTTGCGGTTCATGCGTTTGGGATCATGCATTGCATGACCTTTTTATACAATCTCTGAATCTCCTTCAAGAATGGCAACGGAGAGCCTCAGCTTGTTGGGCTTCACAGGTTGTTGGATCTAGTTAAATGTATTTCCTAGTTCAGATGTCGAGGGTTTGGTAGCATTAGTAGATGAGTTATTTGCAATAAATTATTTTGATCCAAAGAATTGTTAGGTAGTTTTAGAGTGCAAATACATGGTATTTTCATCCTCATCCTATATGTCATGTCATTAAAATTTAATACTTACATAAGCAATTTTAATAGTATAATATTTTGTAATAAGATGAGAGATTTATATTCTGGACATACTTAAAAATGTTTCCTCTAATCAAACTATATCTTTATACAATTGAAATTATTCGTAATTACCAAGATTAGTGTTACCTGAAAGCTCTCTTACCGTCTTACCTTTCTTTGATGTACACTTTGGGTAGCCTACTATCCCTCATTCCACTAAATTACCATGAATAGATAGGAGGTTTTTAAAATGGATTTTTTTTTTTTTTTTTGGTGTGTGTAGGGGTGTAAGGAGTTCGGTCTAAAGTTGAGACCCGTTGGTCTCAATCCATCCAATGTAAACTTTTCGATTTTCGATCCAGTCCTGGAATGGGATTTTTTCACCTCGGACCAGACCGGACCAACCGAATATACATTAAAAATACTTTTTTATATATATTATTTTATATAATAATTGTATAATTAATTATATAATTTTCATCTAACCTATCACCATTAATAATATAAAATGTTAAATACGTAATTACAAATATGCTATCAATTAACTAATGTATTATATCAATTAACTAAACCTATCACGATTAACTACTTACTATCATCTACATCTATGATCTAATTAAAGTTATTTGATAAATTTTTTGTAAAAAACCTAAGTTGCAAGTACGGTTGAAGCATGTATGATCAATGAAAATTATTTTTTAATCATATACAAAATGTAAAAAGTTTAATATAGCTCATTGTGCATTAACTATCATAATACAGTTACATACTTTAAGTTAGTAACAAATTAGTAATTAACATCATAAATATAATTATAATTAATTATTTTTTTAATGAGTAAATTACATAATCCACATTAAATAGTTTACTTAATTTTAATTTTACTAATTTAAATAATTTCTTTTATTTATTTATGTGTCAAAAAGAGAAAAGAATTAAAAAATGGCTCTTACTCATTAAAGAAATGGGGCTGTTTAGTGTAAACTTGGAACTAAACGGCGTCGTTTAGGTCTAGTGGCAAGCAAAATATAAACTGAGTTGTGTGAAACAGTGTCATTTCACGATCTGTTTTGGGGTTTCGATATCGAAACCCTGTTCTATTTTGGGGTTTCATAATATCCATTGCCCATTTGGGGGATGCCGGGGTGGTGACGGACACCCCTCCTCTGATGGACAGGGAATCTACCTTTCTGACCATGGTATGTTCTAGGAAGGGAAGTTCTTCCTACCTAGATGTAGCCTTAGCCAGTCGGTCTGCCTTTTAATTCTCTCCTCTTGGGACTTGCTGGAGGCGGAAGTAGAGGAAGCGGTCACGCTCATTGTAGACGATTTGGAGGTACTTCTTCAGCCTTTCTCTTTTCGTGGCGAACTGACCCAGTACCTGGCTGACGACCACTTGGGAGTCAGCCCTTACTTCTATCTTTTTTGCTCCTAACAACCGAGCGACCGACATCTTGGTCAAGAGCGCTTCATACTCGGCCTCATTGTTGGTTACCTTGAAGGCACGTTTGACTGCATAATTGTGCTCCTCTCCTCATTCAATCACTATATGCACCCTCACACCCCCACCAGCCCGGCAGGATGAGCCGTCCAGGTAGACCTGCCAAGGCTTTCCTTGGGTTGCGATCGGGGCTTCCTTCGGGAGTTGGTGAACTTTGCTACAAAGTCTACCAACACCTGTCCTTTGATCACAGTGTTGGGCAGGTACTCCATATCGAACTCGCAGAGCTCGATCGCCCACTTGGCGAGGCGTCCCGAGGTATCTAGCTTCTGTAAGACTTTCTTGAAAGGAAGGTCGGTGAGCACTTTCACAGGCTGGGCTTGGAAGTATGGCCCCAATCTCCTCGCAGCAACGACTAGGGCAAACACCAACATCTCAATCCGTGGATACCTAGATTCGGCTCTGCGAAACCTTGACCTGTTTTCGACACCGTAAACTATTTTGGGTGATTTGTGCATGGTTTTAATTGTTGCAATAATTTTTGCTTCATTTCAAAATTTTGTGAGTTTTGAGGAATGAGAAATCAATCAGATTGTAGTGTTAGCTCTCATACCCCTACCCAACACCTAACCTTACTCCTACACCTACCACTAACCTTACATACCCTACCCCTACACCTGCCACTAACCCTATTGGACCTACCCGTACCGCTGCCCCCACGAAGCAAGAAACAGGTTTTAAAAGTCTAGACTCACTTCACTAAACTAGAGGGTGGTGAGCCTAATAACCTCCAAGCTAAGTGTAACTATTGTGGTAAAGTGTATATATGTCACTATAGAAGACATGGTACATCCAAATTAAAGGCCCACTTAGAAGAACAATGCAAGTAGATTCCAATATTAAAACATTTACAAGAGAAGGGTCAATTTAAATTAGAGATTGGACTTTAAAAAAATTCGGATGAGAGTAGTAGGGGTGCAACATAAAAGAGGCATACTAAGTATAATTCATATGAGTGCAAGAGACACCTAGTATGATTCATATGGTCATCATAGATGAGCTATCATTTCAGTTTGTGGAGGGAAAAGAGTTCCAAGCATATTCTAAGTACTTGGAACCTAAATTTAATTTTCATTCTCACCACACGGTGGCAAATGATATAAAAAAACGTTACATAATAGAAAAGATTTGTTAAAGGGCCAATTGTTGGATCAAAGAGTTTGCCTCACCACTGATATATGGACATCCGTTTAAAATCATAATTATATGTCTTTAATTATGCATTTTATTGATTGTGACTGGAAATTAAATTAATTTTTTTAAAGTTTTGTCAAATTTCGATCACAAAGGTGAAACAGTTGGAAAGGCCTT
Organism: Cyclocarya paliurus; assembly: GCA_029856935.1. Taxonomy (NCBI): domain Eukaryota; kingdom Viridiplantae; phylum Streptophyta; class Magnoliopsida; order Fagales; family Juglandaceae; genus Cyclocarya; species Cyclocarya paliurus. The sequence continues at coordinate 20,607,271 of CM056945.1, read as the reverse complement.
AGAAGCCGCAATAAAGAGGTGGGGGTTGGTATGGGTTGTGACAGTTACAGTTGACAATGTCTCATCTAACAATGTCGCATTGGGGTATCTTAAGACCTATCTTATAGAGGCAAATAAGATAATCTTGGGTGGTGAGTGTTATGTGTTTGCATGTGAGATGTGTTATACATATTCTAAATTTAATTGTCAGTGATGGTTTAAAAGATCTTGATGACTCGGTTGCACAAGTTAGAGCTGTTGTGAGATTTGTGAGATCTTCACCTGTGAGATTGGAGAAATTTAAGATTATTGTGAGGGTTACAGGTATAACATCCAAGAATGGCCTTTGTCAAGATGTTCATACAAGATGAAACTCGACCTTCTTGATGTTGGAGGCGGCCCAAGAATATAAGTTGGCCTTTGCATTTCTAGGTGATGAAGACATTTAATATGTCAAATACTTTGATGACCATGGAGAATTAGACAAGTCTACTGATGATGATTGGGAGGTTGTCGCTACTTTTGTAGACTCTTTGAGGTTTTTCTACGAGATCACAATGAGGGTATCTAGTTCTTTGTACCCTACATCCAATGATTTCTGTCAGCAAATATATAAGGTGAAAGAAGAATTATATAACATGTGAATGAGTGACCATATTAGGGTGCAGGAGATAACATTGATGATGAGGGTTAAGTATGAAAAATATTACGGAGATTTAAGTAGGGTGAATATTTTGTTATATGTGGTTGTTGCTCTTGACCCCCAATACAATATTGGTGGCATGGTATTTGGCTTGGGATTGGCGCTCGAGAATGCATATTGCAACAAGGGTTAAGGAAATTTTTGCTAGATTGTTTGATGAGTTTACTATATTCAGGGGTGGTAATATTCAAGTACCTAACCCCCTCCCCCCCCCCCCCCCGGCCGCGGGGGGGCCTCCTCGAGAAGCTGCGGTTAGGAAAAAGCGTAGGTTGGAGTGGATTAAGAGATTAGAGCAAAACGTCCTAGTCCATCATCTTGCAAAGGCTCAATCGGAGATAGATAGATACTTGGCAGTTGATCTTCACCCATTTATATGAGTATTTGATATATTATCTTGGTGGAAGACCAATGTCGTGAAGTACCCTATCTTTGGAGAAATAACTTGCAGTATTTTGGTCATCCCTATTAGTATTGTAGCCTCAGAGTTAGCCTTTAGCACTAGAGGGCGCATATTGGATCCATTTCAGAGTTCATTGCTTGCTACCACTGTAGAGGCATTGATTTGTATATAGAATTGGATCAACAAGACATTCCTTCATGTTCTCGATATTCTTGACTTTGAGAAGGCTAATGAAGAGGAGGGTGGTGATCAACCTGAATCTGGTAATTATAGATTTCATTTTGTTATTTTAATTTATTTATATTCACTTAATTGGTATTATTTTCAAATTTAATTGTTGTAGTGATACATGAAACGATGTCTACCTCCGCTTCAATATGACTTCGTGTCTATTAGACCCACTGGCCACCATTGCTATTTGCCATCGGTTTGTACAATTTGTCTCTTAATTATTTTTTGTATTTATATCATTTTTGGTAATTCTAATTGTTTTTCTTGTATTATTTTTAGCTTTGTAGTCTCACTGTCATATGCCCAATTCTAATCTCAATGACCCAATGATCTCATTCTCATTGTCATCTTCATTCCAATTTCATCGGTTGCCATTCCAATGTTTGTAGTTTTACATTTCTAATTTATTTTTGTATTTTTATTTTTGTTTCTTGTTAGTAATTCTAATTTGTTTTCCTATTAATGTTTCAGGTTTTATGTTTTCACAATCTCACAACATAGCTCATTAACTTTTCCACCATCAATGTCAAATAGTCAAAGTCAATCCTCTGATTGAAATGATATTCTTGTGTTAATTCACTTAATTGTAATGTTGCTACAATTCGTCCCTTAATAGTTATAGTTTATTGTATTATCATCTTTTATTTAAATTATGTGACAACTTGAAATATTTTTTAGATGAATTTATAATTTTGTAATAGTTGTATCTTAATTTGTATTATTATAATAGTTTAGTTATGATTATTAGTTGCAACTTAGTAGTATATAATTTGTATTATTGTAAATTATTATTTTATTTCTATTTTTTAATTTTGTTTAGTTAATTTATGGGCCAAAAAATAGGTTCTGAGCCAGTTTTGACCCATTATTGGTGTTTCTGGGCTATCTTGGGCCTAGAAACGTGTTCTGGTTTGCCCTTGCACCCCGACCTTCGGATGGGGTACCCTACCCCCATGTGCGGGGGCGGGTGCCGGGGGGAAAACCCCCACCTCTGCCCATGCAGGGGCTGGGAAGAGGCTACCCCACCTCGTAATATGCGGGTAGCACTCCTAATTTAAGCAACGGTTACAATTGAAAAACTCTTCGGAAATCAACTTAGAGGTTGATAAATACCTAGCTGAAATTTGTGAGGAATAAAATGCAAGTTTTGACATTCTAAATTGGTGGTAGGTTAATTTCGTTAGATATTACGTACTTTTAAAAGTTGCACGCAATGTTCTTGCAGTACCGGTATCTATAGTGGTCTCTGAATTTGCATTTAGCATGGCGGATCGTGTACTTGATCATTTTGAAATAGTTTATCTTCGATAATGGTAAAGGGCCTCATTTGTGCACATAATTGGTTTTGTTCTTCTTCTACTCCAATTATCCTAAAGACTTTAATGGATGATGTGGGGGATTTTGAGAAGCAGCTAGATATGGGTATGTAGCAAATTTATTTCCTTTTATATCTTTTAATGATTCATTGATTTATATGTTATTTAAATTTATATAGTTTGTTTTGTTTTATCTCTTATCTATAGAACTTGTTAGGAATGTTGAAAATTCTATGAAGACATAAAATACAATGTCTACACCCAATGTAGATGAATGGGATGAGAAGAATATATTATTATACTAGTTATTTTCGTTCGCATAAAATAAAATTTTAAACTGAGATATTTATTATTTGTTTGCTATGTTTTTGCAGTAAAGTCGTGGAAACTTGGAATTTTGGACTTGGAGACTGTTATGATATTTTTTATTTTTTTATTCAGTCATTTGTAATTTGTTATATCACTTTATAAGTAGGTGGGTTATAGCTAGATGAATGGATTGTAAATTGTATTAATTTTTGCGTGTCATTTACTTTACTTGGTTTTTTATTTTTTTTTCTTTTATTTGGAGTTTGGATGATTAGAGATTTTCTTAAATTTCTTTTTCTCTATTTTTTGTTTTTAATTTTATTAATATGATTGATAATCTTTTATGAATGGATATGGAGAATTTTTATTTTATTTTTCTCTTTTTTCTATGTTTTTCTGTTATTTAGAGTTTGGATGTTATTGACATATTGCGTACTTTTCAAGTTTTTTTTATTTTTTTCTATTTTTTGTATGTTAATAATAATTTAGGTTAAAGATAGGTAAAAGTCAAGACTTGGGCCAAATGATCCGAATGTGAAAAAATTGGCACATTTGATAATGGTCGGACCAAACCAATAGTCAACAGTTCAGTCCAATATGAATTCGGTCCAATCCAATCTAGGGTGGAAAAACACTAGACCGAAGGGATTCAGTCCGGTCCCAAAAATCCTCTAGGGACCGACCAGACTAGACTGGGCCAAATTCACCCTTAATTTTTTGGAAACTTTTTCTTCTTAAATAAAGGGATTTTTCAGGAAATATACAAAAATACCATCGCTAACGAAAATCAAACAAATTTGGCAGGGTATCTGATGATTTGAGGCAGTGGCTTGTGAGTTGCTCCATTTCCTAACGCTGATTCTTATGCTGAGATCCATCGCTTCTCCAGTTTCAAAACACCACGCAATTTGTATGCAGGGAATGGGCAATAAATGTTCGTAGCATTATAATTGGTACTCTGAGGGACCTTTAGTACTAAAAACATGCACATCGAATTGAAAATAATGAAGCTAGTAACACGAATTAATGCTAAAATTTCACGTTGCCTAACGAATGGAAGTGATTCAGTAGATGTGCTACTGACAAGTTTGCAAAAGAATTATATTACCATGTATCCACGCCTAGGCTCTCTGTATAAGAAATTTTTTAGTAGGATGCTGCTGGCAATCATTGTACACTGGCCAGTCATAACTACTACACTATGCATTGGCCTGTCAAAAGGAGCATTCTCCAAGTATTCTTTCAGAAGTAATACTGGTGGAAAGTTGTCAACCAACTTTAAAGTCACAAATCTAACAGCCTTGCTATACAGTTCCCTTTCACACGGGCAGTGGGGCTCTTTCAAATGATTTATGTACGCTCAATTTACCGAGCATTGCCAAAGTCTCATCCAAATCTATAATCTAACAAAATCAGTAAATGTGTACTCCTAACACGAGCAGATCTTGGTCACTTCACAGATTCCATGGCTCCAACACAAGCAGCCTCTGGTTTCTCAGTGAAATCCAAAAGTTCAGCATTCCTATCCAGCTTCGTCCTGTAAATCAAAACATTGTTAGATACTCATACAGCATATGTTTATGGAAAGAGTAGATGAAATACTCATATACCTGTTTTTCATATTGGAAATATTCGTTCTTGAGACATTTAATTTTAAATAAATTAAAGCATAAATCAACTATACTATAATAAAAAATTTAAAATACTAATATATATTTGGTTTTACCACACAAATCAACTGTACTCACACCAGTTGCTTGGTCCTGATCAAAATTTTAGCCAATAAATGCTTAAGTTGAAGATGAAGGAGGACGATCATCTAAACATATGAAGAAATTGAGTTAAATGAATAAGTGAATAATAATAAATAAATAAATAGTCAAGTTTCAACTAAATTTGTATAGAAATTAACCTCCAAGGTAAATGTTTTCAAAGTATTCCTCCAGCTCTCGAGCGTTGATTAGCTTCTCTCTTAACCAACTTTGGGTGCAAATGAGGGCTTCAATAGTCTTTGGATCCAATGAACTTCTAAAGGGATCCAAGATGGGTCCCTCGGCACTAAACGCAAACTCCAAGGCAACGGTGGAAATAGGGGTGGCTAACACATCACGTGCTATCTTTGCAAGAATAGGATATCTAACTGCATTCATCTTCCACCAAGCTAAAATATCAAAATTTGGTGATCTTGCTTCACGCCCATCTAGCAAATACCAATCCAACTCTGATTTGGACTCCATATGATTCTCCTCCTCAAGGAAATGGTTTAAAATAGAATCAAACTGATATGAGACTGGACTCAAGTCATCAACAACATTTAACAAAGTAGCATTGAAACTTTTTTGAGCCATATCAGAACTCCCATAAGTAACCCCATGAAATGTATTGTATTCCTCAATCAAACGGCTCAAAAGGAGTCTCACCTCCGCCTCTATTCTACCTGCCAACTCGTCCCCTTTGCACCTTTTTAACCAAAATGTCATGGCCGTTATCTTGTATCGTGGGTCCAGAACAAAAGCAACATATATCATCAAGTTGATCCTATCAATGCTTCCCCAATATTTGTCATACTTAATTTTCAAATTAGTAGCCATGACATTCATGATAGGATCATTACTTTTACACATATCATTCAATACGTCTGCAAGAATGCAAAACTTTGGAAATATGTATTGGCAGTAACATACAAAGAACCAAAAATATTCAATGTAACATCATAAAAAATTTTCAGCAACTTCACAAAAGTTCAAGTATTTACCCAATCATCACATGTAGGGTTAGTGAATTGAGAATCCTCAAACGCTAATAGTTCAAATGCTTTTTGATATTTTTCTGAAATATTCAACATCAAGTATGTGGAGTTCCATCTAATGGGAACATCTAAGACCACCCTCTCGTTAATCTTTTCCCTATCTGCATAATCCATAAATTTGGCAAACCATTCCGGTGAACATATCACATATCTAATTGCATCCCTAATACTTGTTACCGAATCATTGACATCTCTCAAACTATCGGTTACAATATGATTCAATATAAGGGAAGCACACCGCATCTGAAGAAATTCACCACCCAAAATGGTGCGATTCTTCTCTTGCATCTCCCTTCTCACATAATTAATGGCAACATCATTAGAACAAGCGTTATCAACTGTGGTTATCAAAATTTTATCAACCCCCCACTCCACCAATACCGACTCCAACATAGTCCCAATGGTATCACCCTTATGGTCAGGAACTACGCAAAACTTAAGGATTTTCTTATGAAATTCCCAATTGCAATCAATGAAATGTGCGGTGATGCACAAATAGTTCAACGTTTCTTCTGATGTCCACGTTTCAATGGTAAGACAAATCCTTTGACCCCTCAACAAATTCTTTAACTTTCTCTTCTCGTTCTTGTACAAGTTCATACAATCTTTTAGTAAGGTGGTCTGTGATGGCAATGCAAACCTAGGTTCCAAGTTCTCCACAAGCTTCACAAACTCTTCATGCTCCACAATCCTAAAAGGCAATTCAGATATAATAAAGTACTTAGCCATTGCCACCCTTGCTTCTTCTGGATCATACTCCACTGATTGCTGTGGGAGGAAAGAGATAGGGTTTTGTGTATCTGACAAGGAATGCGTTGGAAGACTCTCATGCTCCTCCACATCCATAGGACCAGAATTAGAGTCACCACCACTCCCGTGTGTCTTACCAACACTACAACCCAACGTATCTTCCATCTGTTATTGCATAATAACATAACCAACCACCAAAAGATCAACACATAATAACTTATCACAATTTAACAAAAAAGAAACAATACAAGAAGTTGAAATAACATTCAAAAAATATTAAAAGAAATCAGGAAAAGAAATAAAATGTATAATTTGCAAGCCCATACTCAATTGGGTTTTTCCTTTTCAAGCGGTGCCTAAGAACACTATATACGAAAATGTTATTGAAATGAAGTTGAAAAACAAAAAGGTCTACCATGTAAACTGGAGAAAATTCTAACGTCAAAAAATAACGAAGCTTGAGTTGGGTAGTATAGCTTATTTTGAGATGTTGATAGTGTAGCTTTTAAAACATGAGTTTGACAGTAAATATACTTTGAACCTTTTAGAAGCTCCCACAAAGTGACTATCTTTTTCTTTGTACAAAGGAAAAAAAGTCATCCGCACAACTAATGAATTAAGTAGCGTACTGCTAATGGTAAACCCAAGAGTCAGGAGATTTGAAACTTGACCAACAACATTGGAAACATATTCCCTCATAAAGTAAGATAATCACAAGGGACAAAGCATAACTAAATATGTACACCTAAGAGAATATAGCATTTAACTTATCCTTCCAACCAAAAAGGTTGTCTATTTGAATTGGCATTGATAATGAGCACATGTGCTCAAGAAAAGGCACGACATTTTTTTTCATAGGCAATTGTTTTCTTTGAGGACACCAAGGCCACATGTGCAAGGGATTGAACCCTTGAGATAAGGATACCCGGGAGTATGGCTTGAAAAGAAACTTATATTTGCATAATTTACAGCTTTTTTGTACTCTGTAGCATTTTATTATATTTAAAGAGTAGGTTACGATATTATGAAGGCTAATAAAAAAGATCTAATTCACTGAGTTTTATACAGTGGAAGGAGATGGAGAAGACTATTAAAGTATATATGGGGGGTGGTAACTTTTCAAACAAAATATGGGGGGTGATTGCAGTTTGCCCAAGAATCACCAAACAGCTCATGGATATTTGAAGTTTGGTATGTAACTGTTAAATATTTTTTTTACCAGGGTATATGATTGTTCTTGGAGGTTCATAAATACTTTGACTTTCGAAATGTTCTGAACTGCAATATCAAAATGATGGTTGTCTAATGGGAAGATCCTAAGTGGCATGTACTATAAATTGAATACTTTACAGCAGAAAAGGATGAACGGATGCCTATGAGCATGAAAGGGCTTGTGGGGCATATAAACATACTGGTATATATTACTATGTTTGCAATATGCAACATCTTATGATTCTTGACTAAGAGAATGCCTAGCGTTCAATGTGCCACTAATGTTGTAGAATTAAAATGGTTTCAGAATGAGAGATAAGGGTCAAATTAGCCCTTAAACTTCAACTTGAGCAGAATGACTCCTATAGTCCTATTCTCCAAAAGTGAGGAACTGTTAACTTCTAAAAAAGTGGCCTTTATAAGCTGAGAATCATCAGACCATCTACTTCTCCACTGCGAAGTAGTCAAGGGTTTATGGGACGACATCTTCACTAGGCTTGGTATTGCTAGGGTTATGCCTAGGAGGGATTGGATTTATTGTCGTGTTGGAGAGGGATTAGGGGCCACCGTCACATTGCAGCTGTTTGGAAGATGGTGCCACTATGCTTAATGTGGTGCACATGGATTGAAAGAAATGGTCGATATTTTGAAAATTGGGAATGCTCTCCGGATAGTTTTAGGGCTTTTTTCTATCACACTTTGTTGCTTTGGGCTTCTTCTATTGTATTGAATGGAATGAGTTTTAATGACTTTTATGCTACTTTATGTAGCGTGTAGTTTGTAACTAGGTTTTTTTCTTGTATACTTCCTATGTACTTGGGCATTGCCTTTTTACATGGATTAATCAAACTTCTTACTTATCAAAAAAAAAAAAATTCTAAAAAAGTGGCATTTTTTACTTTTTGAAAATCCACAAAGAAGCCTTGGAGTGTGATGGTGTGATAACCCATATGATAAGAATATGGGTAGGTGGTGTATGGGGATCCCACATTGCTTGGGAAGCAGAAGTTCTTGCTCTTTATGAGGTTCCAATGAGATTCCAATTGTATCATTGACTAGTCTTGAAGTATAGGCTATGTGATTTGGGTCCTCCATTGGGGCGTTACAAATAGTATTAGAGCCTATCCCAACCAGAAATGTGGGACTTGAGCTGTGCCACATACAATAGACAGGCCGGACGAGGACATCAAGAGTTTAAGGAGGGTAGATTGTGATATCCCATATGATAAGGATATGGGTAGGTGGTGTATAGAATCCCACATTGCTTGGGAAGGAGAAGTTCTTGTTCTTTATAAGGTTCTAATGGGACTCCAATTGTATCATTGACTAGTTCTTTTAGAGTATAGGTCATGTGGTTTGCGCCTTCCATTGGGGCATTACAAATGAATCCAAAGAAAGTGATGACATCTTGTGTGGGACATGGCGAAGTAAAACATGAAGTCAAACTCAACAGAATTCTTTCTCAAATCTTTTATTTTCTCGCAATCAGCATGTATGATTCTGAGTAAAATTGTAAGTATAAATAGCATTTTCCTTCTTGTACATAGAAGTTAGACCCAGGCGTCTGCCTATGGTAGTTGTAACTGTTTACAAGAAATTAAGTTTCTGATTGTAGTATAAATAAGGCTTGGGCGGAAAATGGAAGGGCAAGTAAGAAGTTTCTTGAATTGCATTCTTCTTTCAGCAGGTTTGAGCTCCCTCAAAGAGTTCAGTCAATACAAGTTCCAGATTTTTCCTTCCATTCTTCATTTTTTTCTGTCATTTTCCATCTGATTTTATTTGTTCCATCTGATTTTCTTGGTTAAATTCATGAGAGTGTATCACAAACCAACAAAACTCCAACCAAACCACACATAAAAGAAGAAAAGCACAGTGACTTCATTTTGCACTCAGAAAACCCAAGGTTTGACTTCATTTTATCAGAACCCTAACAGAACCCTAACGAAAAGAAACCCCATAGTTTGGCTTAATCTCCTCAAACACAATGTTTTCTTACAACCCATTTCAAGTCGGGCCACTCAGTCATGGAATAATGTGCTTCGACCTCCTTTGACTAATAAATTAGACCTAACCCAATCATTGCTAGGAAAATGCCCAAACGCCAACCATACATACACAACAACATCCAATTAGATTCCAGCAGGCCAATAACCACTAAACCAGCAACAGCAATCAACATACAGCACGACAGAAATAGGAGAAATGATTGGTACATACCCAAGAAATCCACACAGTGTGCAAATTGGAGGCTCCAGCGAAGAGAGTCGGCCGCAGATGAGACGTTGTACGGTTGTTCAAGCTCGAGAGAGGAGATTAGGGTATACGAAATGAGGAGAAGGTTGCAGGATACGACTTCATTTCCAGTTATGTTTATGTGGAACGCTATTTAGTTTGGTTCTTACATCAAAACGACACCGTGTTATATTAGATAGTTTCTATTCAAAATCTGCTACAGACATAAAAAAAATTATATAAAATAAACTCATAAACTTACGTAATTTTGTGAAATTTATTAGAATTATTTTATAATAAAAGTAGTTTTACAATCTGATATACCATATCGAATCACATCAGTTTATGAATTTATTTTTATATAATATATTTGTAATTAAAATATTTCTAATTCCTTATCTAATATCTAATATCTAATGTCATATTTTCTTAATAAATAATTATATATATTTTAAGAAGATTAATTTAAAAAAATTTATTTAAAAATCAATACATTACATATTATTTATATGATATAATTTAATTTATAATATTTAAAATTTATCTCAAATTATGAAATCTAGATAATGTATAGTGTAAAGCTTTTAATTCTCTTGAAATAACGTTGTTTGTCGCGGCTTGGTTCCACCACAATTCCCGCCGCAAAACGAGGTTCATTTATTTGAAAATTGTCGGTGGCTCTCTCTTTGCTAGAATTTGAGATTTAGGTTATGTTTGGTAATGAGATATTTTATCTTATTTCATTATTATAATTTTTTTAATTTTTATATAAAATATAATAAATAATTTAACTTTTTCTAATCTCAATTTAAAATTTTCAAATCTCAACACAATAATACTATTAAAAAATAATATTTTAAATTTTCATTTAAAACTAAAAATTCTTATATCACTATCCAAGCATAACCTTAATTCTTTTGACTGGAGGGGTCCTAAGAGCGTTGGCAAGTTTAAATTTTGACTAAAATTTAAAGTTTTGGCTATAACTAAAATTTTTTGAGAAGTTAATTTATAAAAGACTAGTTATCTTAAAGTCAAAATAGTAAGATAATATTATTTATTTTAATAATATTTTTTAAAAAAATAATATTTTATAAATACACTTGTATTAACATTAAAATTTAATATATTGTAAATAAACTTGTATTTAATATTTAATATTTAATATTTTTATTAATATTAAAATTTAATATTAAAAGAGATAGCGAGTTGGATGAGAAAATCATAAAATATTGATTTAGTCTTCTTACAACGACACTCCAAATATGACTAAGGGTCCTAAATTATTGTAGCTCAAAATTTCACAAATATCCTTTTGATTAATTCAATGCAGGAATTTTAACTAAAAAAATAATTAAAATTTGGACTTGGACTGGCCAATGCCAATGCTCTAATGCATGCATAGTAGAGGAAGCCACTCTCATCAATGAGTAGTACTATAGATCAGCCCATGTAGCAAAGCACTCTTTCCACACCTTACGTGTCTTCTGCCTTTTTTTTTTTTAACCAAACCGTGCGTTTTGATTCAAAACAGAAGGACGGTTTGAGTTTTCATCTCCATTCAAATTTGCCCTGCAAAACCCCCTCCTCCCTCGACAGCAACCCGCGTCAGTTTCCTCTATCGAGCGCCACCAAGCGACGCCATGTCTCTCTTCAGCACCACCTCGCGCCGCCCATCCCTCTGTCCTGCGCTGCCTATCGTTCCTCCTCTGTCGCTGGTCGAATTTACACATCCCGCGTCACCCCAGCACTCGCGTCGCTTGCCTAGCGCCACCCCGCAACGGCCAACCCTCAGCCCAGCACCACCTACCGACAGTCACTTTCTCAAAGAGAAGGTCCGGGTTGTTGAAGAAAGCACATGAGATCTCTGTGCTTTGTGATGCTGAGGTGCCTTTAATTGTTTTCTCTACCAAAGGGAAGCTATTTGAGAGAGGTGACTCCCCTTGGTGACTCCACTAGGTAACTCCAGAAATATTTTCCTTTCGAATAAAGTTCTCTAGTTGGTGCGAACCCTGTAGGACTGATGTTGTTTGGTCTCAATGAATTTATTCTACATGTTCGGTTGAGGGGAGTTTGGATTAAGTGTGCGACAGTGTCATCTATCATGTGTTGTGTATAAGTCAATATTTGAACCATACTGTTATATCATTCACAAAAAATACAAACTTTCCAAAAGGACATTGTTTTTTAGTAGTCTTTGCAAATAAAAATGTCTAATTCCTTATCGACATTGATTGTTATAGCGGAGTTGAATAGCTAAAGGGAAAAGTTAAAATGCTTTCTTGAAGTTAATGGTTGCTGGTGATGATCTTTAAACTCATATATGTTTTGTTATGTTTTTAAACTCAGATATAGCTAAAGTGAGTTGCAGAAAATGCAAAATGGCATTGTTATGTTTTTAAACTTAGATATAGCTAAAGTAAAAAAGAAACAGGATTTAGATCATGTATATATGTAAGTGGTAGGAAAGAGGTATTGTCTTTATTTATCATGTGTTGCTGCTGGGTCTCAACTCGGGAATTAGGTGAAATGGTAGATTTATGTTGGTTTTTTGTGCTTTTACTTTTCATTGAAAACTAGGCAAATGATTTGATGAAAAGTTGAAATATAAATTTTTTTGAGATTGGAAAATGTTTGGATTGAAGTTGAAAAATATTTTGAAAATTTTGAAAAAGATTCTAAGCAAATATGGCCATAATCTTATTATGCAAAAAGATTTGGAAGCTAGATTGAGAGATCCTGTTTTGGAAAATGCTTGATTGTTTTGATTACTTTATGTAAAGGAGAAAAGTTCTTGCTGCTGTTACCTGGAAGCTACATAAGCAATACTTGGTAGTTAATAAGTTTTAAGTTTAAATGATAGATCAGAAACAATGTAATTATTGACTATATTTGGTACTAGATTAGCATGTTGGTTTTCATATTTAGGTAATGCCTAGATGGATGTTCTCTCCTTTTAATCTACTTTTGAGATGGCAATTATGATGAAGAATTCGGCCATCAATTTGTAATCCTTGAGTGCAAGATATTCCTAGTTAGTATCAATGAAGTGAGAATTTTTGTTAAACGAGGTTTATCTCTGTCTACGTTGTGTACCAAAAGTTGCTGTAAGTGTGAATCGCATCTTTTCTGTTCATGATTCCAGTTTTCAATTTGTTCCATTTTGTTACTTGGGGTATTTAGAAGTGATTTGTCTATATTGTTTATCTCACTTCTTTTTAACTGCTGCCAAATGTTTGGTTTGACTACTTTCAAATTCCAGGGAGGACAAAGCACACTTGAAAATTGTCGGGTTTTGCACGTATATTGTATGTCTCCTTCATGACTATTAAATTATCATTGTTGTGTACTTTTATCATTGCAAACGCCCATTTACAACATCTATTGTTGAAAGTCCTACATCTATATTGTTGAAACGCTCTCAACAATCTAATATATAGAAGGAACATCACCTCAATTTGACCCAGAAAAAATCTGATATAGAAAATGGCTTCAATAGAGGTTCCAGTAAAGGTATAGAAAGCTGATTGTTTGATGTGTTCCAGTGTAGGTATAGAAAGTTTACCTTGCTTTTACTTCTTATAGCTGAAAAATTTCGGCAGCTGGTTAGGAAAGAAGCTGCTCTCCATAGCTTTGCCAGTTAATGATGAGAAGTCATATTTTCTCCATAAGTTTGTAACAATCTATTGGAAAAGAGACTAAATTTCGAGATGAATTAGAAGTAATATATATATATATATATATATATATATATATATATATATATATATATATATATATATATATATATATATATCGCTTATAGTCTATACACTAATTGCTTTGTTCATCTTATCTATTACAATATAGGTCGCTGAATTTCCATGCTTATTTTTTTGTAGATCCTGGTCTTCTATTTAAGGCCGCATTTATTTTTTTTGTTGTAGGCTTGGATGACTATAAGTATGTTAAATATGTGCAGGATGTTAATTCAGTATTTGATATGTTTGTTTCTGCTATTTTTCAGATATGGGGTTTGTTTTTATTTTTTATTTTTATGGAAGATCTGGGTTTGAACTTTGATAAACATTCCACCAAATATTTTGAATGGCTTTGTGGCACTTCTTTTGGATGGAGGATTTTGACAAGATTGGAAGCGAAGATATGACCAGGATATATTTTCATTTGCTATATATTTAGTTCTTGTATAATTTTAATTTTGACATGTGGTTGCTAACCATGCACTGATTGTAAGAGGGAAATAAAAGGGAAATGAGACTTGTAATATACACAAAGTAATATTTGTTTACTTTGTGTTTCATTTGCTGTAATATTTGTGAGATGAATGAAAAGTAAGCTTAAATTTGTATTTGTTAACATGTTGCATATTCATCCTGCTCATAGAATCGATGAGAAATGAACAACGGAATGCTGAGTGTCATTGGTTATATAATTTTTTTTTTCAAGTTGATTACATTAACAAAGCTTAGAATCATCACCACTTTTTCATCTTATAGAGTAAATCCATGGGTAGACTAAGATATGGTTGGCTAAACAAGCATAATTTATGAGAGTAAAATCAAACAAAGTTGGCTTCTTTCTTTTGCAATCCATCTAATCCTCTACCACGCTCTCGTCTATGCTGTAAGTTATTGCCTGAACTTTGGATTCCTTGACAGATGACATCCAAGTAGAAAGAATCAACCAAATTAAGATCATCTTCATGTCAAAAATTCTTTTTTTTTTAAAAAAAAAAGTATTGGCGGTAATTTTAGACTACCAAGTTTGATTGATTGTGGTTGGTTTATTTTCTTCTTTTCTTCTTGCGTATAACACCAATAGATCATATTGCATTATAGTGCAAAAAATAAAACAAAACATTCATCCATGATTGTCGTATCAACTTAAACACGTGAATAACATATATATCTAATGTTCCGGTTAGCTCCAGAGGGTATTTACAGTTGAAGTCAAATCTCTCATTCCCTTTATAGAATCATCACCACTTTTTCATCTTATAGAGTAAATAAAAAAATATATCTTATTAGAAAAATCATTCTTATTAGAAGTGTAACAAAAAAAAAATTACAATCAATAGTCAACCATACAGATGAAGGGAGGGACTCTGGAAAATGTGCTTGTACCAATATTTTCCATGCCCTGTTCACTTAACCCATCTTAATCTCAAGGTTGCTCATCCCAACATTCACGTTTCCCAGATTAGCTTCATTTTTCATCTCATCCTCTGTTGAATTCCTAAGATTGAGCCATGGGTGTTGCAGACACTGCTGAGCAGTTGGTCACTTCTCTGGTGCAAAATTGAGAAGGGGCAAAGAAACTCTGCAAACTCCCCAGCATCATTCTCTGGAAAATTAACAAAACCAAGATAACTTTGACACACAGCCAATGCATAACTTTGACGTCAACAATTAGGTAGCTCAAAAAAGCTAGCCTTAAAAACACATTGTCATTGATCAAAGTTTCATAGCACTTAATGATGGTTTTAGAAACTAATAGCCCTAATGCTCTCTTTGGTACCATAAAAAGTTGAGAACGAAAGAATAAGAAGAAACTAAAATGAAATATCAAACAAAGAACAATGAAACTCATCCAAAAATGAGTGTTTGGTTGCCTGATTCTCGACTCTTTTACTGACTGATAATAAGCTCACAAGGAATTTCACTAAAAAGAAAATATATAGGGGTAAATAAAGAATACCTGAGACTTATTCAAGAGAAAAAAAGTAACTCAGAATCTCATTTCAAACTTACAAAGCATATATTACGTTTTGAAATGAATGACTAAAAGAGAAGATTAGCTACTAGCATGTGATGGGGAATAATCAATATTCTTAAGGCAATCAGTTTGTACTATAAGTAAGTTGATTAAGATAATCAAACATGTATTTGCTAAAACTCTAAATTCAATTGCAAGCTAACATACTTGGGTTACAAAAGCCTCTAAATTCAAGACACAATCTTCAGCTGACCCATTGTACCAAACTACAAATACAAGAAACAAATCTCATCAACAAATTAATAGTCCCAAAAAAAAGCAATCAATGTACCTATCGGAACCCCAAAATAAATCAAAATAAGAAAGGAAACATAGAAACTTCTACATGGGCCCATCTTTTCAACTAGAATTTTTCGTGTGTTACATAGGTAAACCTATTAGCTATAGAAGTTGATTAAAGATAAAGGTTAGTGGATCCAAGTACCCACATATCTGTATGCAAGAAGATTAATGATTAAGTTAACAAATCATTTCTAAATCTAATTATATTTTCTTTACCATTATTCTTGTAAAGTTAGAATATTATATTTACCCTTTCCTATTGTTTCTCAGCAACAATAGAGCAATATAAACAACTAAATGAAATTAAACAATGTGGTGATGTGCTATGCTTGAATGGTGTAACTTTGAAATATGCTCGCAGTGCAGAGGAGTTAGGGGCTTCGGGGCTAAGAATTGAAGTCGAAATAGCAGCCTAGCATGACACAGAGAAAAAAGAGAAATGTATGCCATCAGAGGGAACATCAGGAACAATGTCCAACCCCGCACCATTAGTTTCTACCAAATACATATGCTCAAACCCTAGAATCACAGATTATTTATGCCCAACCAGAGGAAAAAAAAAAAGATAAAAAAAAAATATCATGTGTGCCCAAACCCTAGAATCACAGATATTTACCCTCCCGCAGATCCGAGGGCTTCGCGTCGGTGGACTGAGGGTTGGTGCTACCACGGTGGTTTCTGGGACTGAGGGCTTCACGTCAAATGACTTAGGGACCGAGGGGCTTGGGTACTGATCTGCTCCTGAGGGCTCGCGTCGTGGTGGGGAGGGCTCGTGGCTCCAGACGTGGTGGGGAGGGCTCGCGTCGTAATGGGTTTGTGGGTTTGTTGCTTGGCTTGATTATGCTGAGATCGAAGCAAATGGAGTAGGGGCGGCGAAATGAGAAGACACTCGAAGAACTGAAGAAGAATGAGGGCTGAGAGGAGAGGATTTCATCTACGTGCGAGGGCTGAGAGACAGAGCGTGTGTGTAAGTGAACCCGGTCCAGTTCAGTGCGGTTTAGTGGAGCCGGTCCACACGTCAGGTGTGCGGCGGCTGCAGCCAACAGTAGGCTGATGTTAAGATTTTTCCCTCATCAATTTGTACGAGTCAACCAATGGTGGAACCTAGTTTCATTGGTACAAACGTCTCTTTCATGGGTCGAGAATGGAATTGGAAGAAAGGGAAACAACAGCTGGAGGATGCATAGAAGGAATAAGTGACAGTTAATCATTAAGTTTTGTCGCAAACGGTTTTGTTTCTCATTAAGAAAAACGGTGTTGTTTTACATATATTGATCTCAGTAATAAGTAGTGTGACTTCATTTTGATATGGGATGTCTATAATTAAGGGTGAAAGTAGGTCAGTTCGGATCGGAGAAACCGACCGTTTTGGTCTGGATTGGACCAGACTGAAATTTGGACCGATCGGTCTTGGTCCAAGGATTTCTCAACTTTCAGTCTTCGGTTCGGTCCCGGGGTGGGGTTTCCTTGGACAGGACGAACCGAATTGGGAAAATATATATTTTTAATTTTTAAATATATTATTTTATATAATAATTGTATAATTAATTATGTAATTTTCATATAATTTATTATCATTGAACATATAAAATATTTTTTTAATAAGTTAGTTATATAATCCACATTAATAATTCACTTAATTTTAATTTAGTAATTTAAATAAAAAAAATTATTAATTTATTTAGAAAAAAATAAAAAAATAATTAGACCGGATCGAAAAGACCGACTGGACTGATAACTATCGGTCTGGTCCGGAAAAAATGATGGACCAAAATTTTCGGTCCATCACCCGAACCGGACCTGACTAACCCATTTACACCCCTATTGTAATGTTGTAAAACGGTATTGTATAGCAAAGACACAGATTTGTTATAAATAGAAGGGAAAAAAAAAGAGGGAAAACATCTCTAGAAGGTGCATTTGATTTCTTCTCTCTTATATTCCCTCTCTAATTCTTGATTTTTAGAGATTGAGTATCTTGAATTCAATCATCGTAAGGGCTCATTACAATTGGTATTAGCAGTCATGGCAGAAGGTACTCGATCCAACGTTTAGATATTGAACTCAGTGAATCATCTTGGGCAAAAGCAAGAAAGGCAATAAAAGTAAATTGAGGATACAATTTCTATTTTAGTTCAACAATAGGGGACTACTTGGGGAAATCAAGGCAAGAGATTCAATGAAATGCTATAACAAATTTCAAGGGTTTCGCTTAATGGTTTAGTGGGCAATGATCCAACAGTAGAAATTTTCAAGAGGCTCACACCTTTATTAGGAATGGTGAAGTCCACTAGGGTGCGAATGTGACACCTCTAAATTCTGCTTGGAATTTGATGGAGAATGAAGCGTCAGGACATGTAACACGAGGTTATATACCCCCTTTCATAACAACTAAAATGCAATGCACTTACCATGATTCTAACAATATGTAGTAAATGCAATGGATAAATTTCTTTTTAAACATCTTACATTGTACCAAAATGCTCATCCTAAAACATAAGACTTTTCATTCATATTCACATAAACAAAAGTCACCTCATTCATCCAACTAGTCTGTAAACAAAATAAGATTGTGCTGGAAACAAAACTCCATAGTTACAGACAAACATAAATATAATCTAAATGCCAAGTCACTCGCTCAGCTCAACTATCAACTCCAAAATAATATCCAAAAGCTGGAGGATCAACTGCATAAGTTCCACGAGGCTACTCCTTGGTCTATTCAATGTCGTTTAGTTGGGATGCATTGTTTCTCCATTCCCTAACACATCATTTATCATTCAAGAGAAAATGATAGTTGAGACTACCACAACTATCACCTAAGCAAGTATACTCCTAAGCTACCGACAATATATTTAAGTATGCCTGACAGTAAACATGATATGTATGCTTGATGCATTAGTAAAAAATATAACTTTAATGAGTATGGCATGCTTGCTTACCTAAGATAGACTTATACATGATGTCTTGTCATATAGGGTTACCATAATGTAAACTATTTCATACTTGACTTAAAAATATTTCATGACATGCTTGCATGTTTCATGACATAATGGTCATGATATATGATAGATATTCGTGATTGATATATATATATATATATGGCAACATGGCATAGCATAAAATAATCCAACTTAATAAGAATAAATAAAACAAGAAAATAATTGCATGAACCTTATCACCTCACGTACATAAATATACCACAAGTAAGTTAGATGCTAACTTATAGAAATCCGTGTATAGTGAATCACTCAAACATCTAACATGTTAATCACTCAAACTTCTAACTTATAGAACTCCCAAAGTTCACAAATCTTAACTTCTAACATGTTAATCACTTAAACTTAGTAGATAGTGAGCATGACCAAGCAACAAAAGTTCACTTATTCATCAAGTAACAATTGGCTTGCATATATAATATGGAACTCGAAACATAGCATGCATTGGCTTTAAATATAGAGACTAAATCCTTAATTTGCATGCATATACTTTTGAAATAACACAACCATATACCTCAAATTCAAGTTTTAACTTGATCTAAGCATCATATTCATCATATCTAGCAAATAATAACACCAAAGAAACCATTAACTAACACTCCTCCAAACTATACATAAAAACATACTCTTTGCATGTTCATCAATAATCTAACAAAAACTCAGTCATAAAGCTTTAAAATCCAACTTAAACCATACATCAAAGCTTTAACAACAAGAGTTTAAAAATCAAAACCATGGATTTAATCCCTAAGGCTAAAATGACAAACTAAACCAAACAATCTCATGTTGGAGAGTTTCAGTTTTAACACTTAAAGGATCATTCAAATCTATTTTATCGAGACTTTATATGCCATAAATCAAACCATGAACTTGTATAAAAATCAAGGTAATACTCCAGAACACCAAAATTTTCAAGACTTTCCAATAAAACAATAGAAACTTCAAAGGCATAACAAGATTCATCCAAACAAAACACCATATCACCAAATACCATCATCCAACCTTTAAACCCCCAATAAAAATTAACCAACACTCTTCCAATAATCAAAAACTCATAGATTAATAAAAATACAAAATATTTGGATTAGGAAAATGCTTACAAAGCTGGCAATCCAAGAAGTAAAGCACCCAAACTTTTCCTTTCCAAGAACCCTCTTGGTTTCTTTCAAGGAAGGAGAGGAAAATTTAGCAAAGTGTAGAAGAATGAGAAGGGGTGGCGTGGGACTATAGGGGATGACTTGGAGTGGGTGGATTGTATGACACATGATGGGAAGCTTGTTTGTGAGGATGGTGAAGCTACACGGCTGGAAGTTTGGAATTGTGCTTGGTTGAATGGTGAAATTGAGGGAGGAAAACTTGAATGTTTGACTTGCCATAAAAGTACACTATTTGGGATGAACCAAGGACACAAGGTCAAGCCATGGAATAGTCATTGAAGGGGGAAAATCTTGTGTGAAAAGCTAAGAGAAATGAGAGGGTTTCGGCTAGAACAAAAATAACCTAACCGAATGGCATCCATTTAGGGGATAGTTAGGGTTTCAAGTCTACTTCCAATTGATTTGGTCAAATGAGTGTACCATGGTGTAAGGGAGTTGATTAGAGTGTAAGAGATTGTACTTGAGTAAATGGTTGCTTGTATAAGTGGTTTAAACTAATGAGAGAAACCTAAGTCAAAATCGAGTGGCATGATTTGGGATTTGCAATTTGAAGGTTTAAGTTATTGTGACGTCTCCAAACTCTACTTGGGATTTGATGGATTTTGAAGCATCAGGAAAGGTCACATATCCTCATTCATGATAGTTAAGGATACAATGCACCTAGCATGTATCTAACAACATGCACTATTCGTAGTGAATAATTTTTTCTTTGAGCAATATTACACAATATACCATAATACTAATCCCAAAACATCCTTATGTTTCAGTCATATAAGCAGGCCCAAAATTAATATCATTAGTCCAATCAGTCTTCAAACTAAAAGGACATTGTACTCACTCTATAGTTATAGACTAAAAGAAATCTAGTTTATATATCAAGCTGCTCATGCAGTTAGGTTATCAGTGCCAAGACCACATTAAAAAACTGTGGTATGATCCCCATTAATTATTCAAGACTTAGCCAATCTACTTAGCGTTATCCAATCTAGGACACGGTGCTCCATCGGGCCCTAGCACAACTTCTACCATTTCGGGAGGAATGGTAGTTAGGACTACCACAGTGAGATTATAAAACCTCAGCAAGTAAGGCTCCTAAGCTACTGACAGTATGAATAGGCATGCATGACAGTAAATGACATGTATGTTTCATGAAATAGACTTCAACATGCATGACATGACTTGTCAAAATAATGTGGCATGAACTTGACTTGGAAATAACATGGCTATACATGAACATAACATGACTTGATTTAAACATGGCATAACTGTGTGAACATGAGACCTTGTTAACATATTCATGCTTTTTCATGTGAACTGTAGATTTACTCGGACAAGCAAAATGCCTACACCCTTCTTGTTTCGTCATGAATATTCAAACAAAGTAGATTGTCTCCGCTCAAGTATTCCATCAGAGATACTAAGACAAGCATAATTCTTTCGTCATGAGTATTTTATTAGAAGTACGTTTAACAAGCAGAATGCTTTTGCTAATAGTATCTTATTCAAGTTTCTTATTAGAGATACTCTAACAAGTAGAAAACTTTCGCCATGAGTACCTTATGCATGCTAACTTCTAAAATTCCACGACAGGCTCAATGATTATGACTTCGTATTCATGGCATGTAATAGACATAATAACGTGGTATTCGTGGCATGTAACAGGTAAATTATATAACATACATAATAACGCGGCATTCATGGTATCTAATAGATAAACATGTAACATACATGATGGTGTAGTGTTCTTGGCATGTAACAAATATAACAAACATAATGACATGACATTCGTGGAATGTAACAGGTAAACATGTAACGGATAATCATGTAACAGTAATAGATGACATGACCTTCGTGCAACAGTAATAAATGACATGGAATTCGTGTAATAGTAATAGAGGACATGAATAAAAAAAATAGTAGTCTTACCACCCTCCATATATAAATATACTGAGAGTAAGTTAGAAGTTAACTTAGAGAATTGTAGCGTAACATAAAACAAAGCATAAATGAGTGCAAACTAAAATGAGATATTTTCTAGAGTTAGAATATCCTACTAAATTCATATGAACGTAAAACTTACTAATTTAGGGATAATTTTTCAAAGTTACCGCTCTATTTGTGAGAAATTATAAACTTGTCCATAAATTAAGGATTTTGGAAATGAACTCCAAAACTTATAAAAATTTACATTCCTCATGAAAATTTTGTCATAAATCCAAATATAGATTCAGAAAAATTTAAAACAATTCATAGCCATGCCAAACATCGCTTGGCCAATTCACCCTTAGGCCAGAAACTCCACTTTTGTTGCTTACTTGATCTTCCTACATACTAACATGCTCAAGCTGATTTTATCAACTCTAAAAAATACATCCTTAATTCTAAAATCATACTAAGACACCAATGCCAACATTTCATGAAAATTCAAATCACTATGCCATAGAAAAATGCCAAAACATCAAGACAAGGTCATATAGAACCTAATCTTGATGTTCTTGGTCTAACACTTTCAAATCAATTCCAAGGATTGCAAAAGTTTAAAAATACTCTCCTAACGTGTTCATCATTCAAAGCTAAGTGACATCATATTTGACTAAACAACCACAATCACAAAACACAACTTGACACAATTAGTTTGCACAAGGACCATGAGTAAACCGAGCATAGCGTGCTTTGGACTTAAAAACAAAGTGACTAGATCCTTGACTTTTACGCAATAAATCTTGAGGTAACACAATCATATATCTCACATTCAAGTCCTAACTAGATCTAAGCATTAAAACTTGCATGGCATGGCGAACGTTTCATCAAAACAAAATATCATACACGAGAGCCTTTAGTTTGAGTTTAAAATAAACTCTTGCATGTTCAAAGCCACATTATCAAGTTCTTAGAACCAAAATAACAACCCAAGTCAAAACAAAAATTGTTTTGAGCCAATTGATTTTCAGCACTTTGTAATCATGCAAATATCTTTTATAAAGATACTAACATGCTTTGAATCAACTCATAACTTACATATATACATGTTGGCAAACAAAAGCCGAGTCATTAGACTAGTTACAAATTGGGCATGACAGACCCTTGACTGCTCAGCCCTTATGCAAATCTCACACAACCAAAAGTCGAGTTATTGGACTTGTCGCAGAATGGGCATGACAAATCTTTGACTACTCAGCCCATGCCTAAACCAAAATCCAAGTCACTAGTCTCACCGTGGAACAGCCGTGACAATCCCTTGACTGTTTTGCTCTTGCACTACCAATTTCTGAGTCATTGGACTCACTGCAGAATAGATGTGACCGTTAGTTGATTGCTTGGCCCTCGCACAAACAAAAGTCAAAGTCACTTTACTCATTGCGGAAAGGGTGCGATAGTCCCTTGATTGCTCAGCCCACAGGCAAACGAAAGTCAAAGTCACTAGACTCCCCATGGAAAGGGCGTAACAATCTCTTGACTGCTTGACCCACGTGCAAATGAAAGTCGAAGTCACTAGACTTGTCGTAGAACGAGTGTGACAGTCACTTGATTGCTCAGTCCTCATGTAAACATCAAGGCGTTGGGCTTGTTGCAAAATGGGCATGACAATCCCTTGATTGTCAAGCCCTAGCATAAACAAAGCAACAGCAACAAAATCATTGCAGGCCAAGTGAGAAAATTAAAAGGGGTAAATGGAGCAAAGGCACCAACACATAGAAGCAAATGGAGATTCATAATTACAAGAAACCAATATATATATATATATATATATATATATTATTCTTGCTATTACAACTTAAGGGCTCGAACCTGTGTGAGTTAGTGAGTTAGTGAACTGGTGTGACCAAAGATCGGGCTAGAGAGTGCTCAAGTCAAGGGTCCTTAGATTGGTTTAGGGATTTTCCATCAGATGGTCTCTCAACTTATTTAGAATTTCCTTATAACCTAGGCCCTATTACCAACCACCTTGGCAACCAACATTTGGCTAGAGAGCTGGACCAATGCCTCTTTGTAATTGGCTAGTTTGGATTGTAAGGCCTCCGCCTATAGGTCTTGCAAGGCCAGTTCTTCTTGGAAATAGCTAACCCAGACTCCAGGGCCTCAATCTACATATCTCGAGAGAGTAACTCCCCCATCATGATAGCCGACTTGGACTCCAGAGTCCTGATTCATTGGTCCTGAGATCTAACCTCCTCTTGCTTCATTCCAGGATTCAGTAAGATTCACATACATCCTCTCCAACCAGTTGTGCGACCTCACATATAAATTGTGCTATTTGACCAGCTTGTCCCTTTCACCCCTGAGGTTGTTGCAAGCCTTATCAACCAATGTTTTGAATATTGTACAGGTGATCGTTTCGGTCGAGGCATTGAAACGAAATATTTCAGTAATAGTACCATTTCAGAATAGTCTATATATGAATAAATTATATATAAATATATATTCCAAAATAATAGTCTAGTCTAAATTGGGGGTTCAAAAAATGAGCTTGCAGTTTAAAGAAATGAAAAAAGAAAAAAGGAAAAAGTAAAGGCCGAAATATTGGCCGATACGAGTAGAAATGACCGAAATTCTAACTGGTACGAAACTATACCCTTCTTTCTATCGGCTATGCCACAGAAACGGTATATTTCAGCCATACCGACTGGTACAATATGAAATTCAAAAATTTTTATCAACCTTTGCATTGTAGCAGAGTGGTCTTGACAACGTTGCCTGACCTCCTCTAATTTCACCTCCTGGCAAGTTAGGTGATCCCACCCAGTATCCCTTTCCTCCTCTAGAAGCTTGGCCCCAAGGTGGTAGCGGGCTACCTCTTCTTGGGACTTCAATAGGTCATCTCGAAGTTAGGCCCTCTCGTTACGAAGAGCTGAGACCTTCTACTTCTTACTTTGGAGGTGGGAGTACACATAGAGGAAGGCTTCATCTACCTCGTCCCTCTCTTTATTTGCCTTATGGACCTCCATACGAGCCAAGATGGCGAGGGACCACAACGCACAAACCTTCTTTCTAAGTCACTCCTCTCTTCAATGATCCAAGAGGCCAACTAATCAACTCCTTTACAACATCAAACAGACCTTTTCAAAAAAGGAAAAGAAGGAATTTAGAGAAATGAAAGGTGGGAAGCTTATCGAAGAAAGGAATTTCTTAAATTTGTTGGCTTCCCGACTAATGGCTTTAGCCCAAGCTTGGCTAAAGCCTGACCCAATTTCTAAAGTGCCACCCCATCCTACTTGAGAGGCCTACCTTAAGCCTCCTAGCTGCTAGATCAGGTTGGCGAGAGGGGGAGTAGGGCTTGGGGAGAAGGACCCGCACCCCCCATTAGAAGCCGGCCCAACTAGATCCCCATACCCCTGGTAGCCTCAACCACCAGCTCATGAACAATGGCCCCCGAGTTACCCACATTAGCCATTGGCTCTAGTTCACCTCTATGTCACCCCTCATTGACCATTGTCTCTAGTTCAAGCGTCCCTGCATTGCCCTGGTCGGCCATTACCTCTTGTCCAGATGTCCCCATGACACCTGCATTCGTCATTGACTCCTACCCAGATGTTTTCGTGATGCTCAGCTCCACCACTTGCTCAACTAGGGTAGCTGTGGCATCAATTTTGGTCAATTTCTGACGTTGGATAGACTTTAGATTAATTTTGATGGCTAGTTTCAACATACGATCAACACAGAGAAAACAAGAGATTTGCCCAAAATATAGAGAAAACTCTGAATAATATTGATTAATAGTAAAATTCAAAACTATCTTATGAAACCCACAAGCCAGACTTAAATAGCTGTAAAATTTAAAATTATGAATATTTTTTCAAAAATGGAAAAATCTAAATTATTGTATAGAAATTAATATATAAATAAACAAGAATCCTATCAACAATTTGGTTAAAATAAAAATTAGAATCACTTCCAAATTTGAAACGAAGTATTTACTAACAAAACAAGAATGAGCATAAATATATAATTTGAGAAAAAATAACTAATATTGTCCTTAGTCAAAGGAAGATATTAAGCTTTTCCTTTCATATTTGTACATATTCATCTTCTTAAGATAGTACTTCAATGCAATTAACGTAGAATCTAGACCTAGATACCCCATATCAATTTGGGTTTGCATCAATTTCTCGCTTAGTGCCTCCACACCGCCTGAGGGAGGATTTGGTGGAGTAGGCTCCCCCAAGACCGTCGAAGAGAAAACCTTGGGCTCGGAAGAAGTGCTGAAGTGCGAGAAGGGTATAGAAACCTTGCCCTTGCTAGGATCCACAACCAAAGGGTGATCTTGAGACAGCCCTATGGGGTGGAAAGGAGAAGTCAGAATCTCACTACTAGGAGATGAAGGGTAAGCGGAGCAAGGAGAAAGGCTGCCCCAGTCATGTTACCAAGAGATGCAATCACCTTTGGGTCAATGGTCTCTTTGGAGTTAGTGTCATGAGCGTTCAGAGAGGCGGACATCTTCGAGGCACCATCAAATGGAAAAACGGGTTCTTGAGAACCCCGTTAAGTGGGTTCTAGAAAGGCCAAGAAGAATGCTAACTCAAGCTCTTCTTCTTCTTGACTAAGGGTCCTGACTGGTTCCTAATTACTAGTAGGGTAAAGGACGAGGTTACTGATTGCAATGGAACATGTTGCGGACCAGATAAAGAGGTGTCTGAGCTGTCCAGGTTAGAAAGTCGACGCTGGGTTGTTTCCCTAGCTCCTGATGAAGATAGGGCATGCGAGGTTAGGTGCTGGGTAGGGGGAACCTCTACATATTCGGAATTGCTGCTGGATCCTGATGACTCACGAGTTGCCTTGTCCTCAATGCGAGGTTTCTTTCATTTTCCCTCCACTGGAGGACTAGAAAGGCCTTGTTTAGCCCCAAGAAGCAAATTGTTCTCTCAAGAAGCAAAGACCCCTGAAATGAGATCAGTAAAAAATCACTAGCAGCTGATCGATGTTGACTCTGGTCAACAGGGTGTTAGTCCAAACCTCCTATGGATGTTCCTTGACCCATGAGTATACCGTCTTCAAACGAGCTTGCTCATGAGTAGACAATTCAAGGGAAATCTCCTTGTCCTCTAGAACAATGCCTGGCATGGCACAACCTGGGAACTCTTGACGGACCTCCTCGTCACCAAGGAATTCCTTACCGTTGCCTAACACAAAAAAGAACCAATTGAACCAGTTCTTGACATGGGAAAAGTGGGATTCTAGGCGGGCAACTCTATACTTGCCACTAGAATGGAAGCTGCACAAGTTGTTGTCGTGCCGTCACACCCCGTACGTAAAAAGGAACACTCTGGTGGTTAGGTTAGGATCGGTGTGGAAGTAGTCCAATTCGGTCTGGTTTTGGACAAATGTTGGAGCCGAACATACACTGATTTGGAAAACTTAAAAATCGATATGGACTTATTTATCACCGAAACCGAAACTTTAGAATTTTTAGGTTCCGATCCTGTTCGGTCTGGTTTTTTCAATTTACCGTTTACACGTGTGATACTATATAAATTTAGTATTATAATATTTTCAACACTAAACTTTATTATTATAATTTAGGCCTTGTTTGTTTTCAAGACCAAAACCCAAAACTTTGAAAACCTCTCATCCCATCATTACAACTTTCCCAAATCTCCATACAAAATAAAATAAACAATTCAACTTTTTCAAATCCCAAAATAAATATAATATTAAAAAATATATTCTAACAATATTTTATTCAACTTTTCAACTTTAATCTTATCTTATCTCATCTCATCTCTGAAAACAAACAAGGCCTTAGTATTTGTTATTAACAATTACTACTTGATTAATATTTAATTATACTAGTATCTTATAAGTAATGCCTAACTTATTTAAATTTGAATAATAAGATTAAAATAGTGTAATTAGTGCCTAATTATACTAGTATAATATAAGTAGTGGCTAACTGGCATCAAATGTTATATTCATTTTATAAAATAAGATTAATATACTAGAATAATAAGATTAAGATTTCATATTATATTAATTAGCTCTTTAGCATATGATTTAATATAAAAAATTATATATAATATAAAAAAAATGAAAAATATATACCGGTCTAGTTTGGTTCAAGCCGATTTTCAAAATATAAAAACCGGTACCAAACCGGTTTAGGACCAGTTTCAATTCTAAAGAGTGGTACCATACTAGACCGATTACCATCCGAACCAAACCCACTGGTTAGGTCCAACTAGTTTTTCAGTTTTTTTTTAAACCCCTAGGTCAGGATAATCTTCATCCTCGACACCCAAGAGCATGAACCAGACAATGCAACACGACATCAGAATTTGTCATGCGTTAGGATGAAGCTACGATGGAGCCAACCTGACAAAGTCAAGGATGTCCCAAACCGGATGAAGCCACAATCCATTCGAGAACATGAAGAGGCACAATGCCAGTTTCTCAGCAAAGCCCTATGAGTCGACAACCCCTTGGCAAGCTCGTGGGATTTCTAGAACGATTGAGTCAAGCATGCAGTAAGTGCTCTCCTCACCGATCTCAAATTCGTAGAGGAGGCTATTGAGGACCAATGATACCTTCATAGAATTGAGGGATGCCCCAAGCCATAGGGGAATTAAGAGCCCTATAGTCCCTGAAAGATCCCTTGGGAAGAGATGAACGAGAATTCTGAGATGAGGAACGGGTGGTACTTTTAGGCACCATGTAACGCTCTCTTCCTATAGGCTAAGGATGTCACATTCTTATGTAAATATAGCTAGGCAAGAGAATTGCATGATTAAATAAAACATAGTTTATCACATAAAAGAGTTAATAAAATAAACCATGTCTTAATAACCATAATTCCCAAACCAAGTGAAATGGAAGAGACAGTAACAGAATAAAGTCACTAAGTTCATAGTCTCCTCCTTCTAAGCTTGGCTCGCTAGCTCGTACTGATCATCATTCTCACCAGGGTGATTAAAAATATAAAATAAAACTAAAATTAGTAAAAAACCTATCACAAAGTAAACAATAAGGATTCATAAAAGTTTTCATGTTGAGAGTTTAAAATCATGATTGATCATATTGATGTTTATGTTATGCATGACTTGTCTTGATTTATCTGAATTAGTTGATTGATCTGACTGACCAACACATTTAACCATGTGTGCAAGGTTGTGTACCAGCCCCACATTCCACAGCCATAAGGGGGGTCATTGAGGTAGTATTCTGGCATATTATGGTGGACCACGCTTGAGTTCGTGGCTTGCACATCCACCTTGAATCTGCATTGATACCATACATTTGAATAACCATATGACTAAGCTGATATGATCTTATCTTGCACTTGAACTTAGAAAAGCTTACATGTTTTATGTGACGTGAGATGCATGACATACATACTAACATAAATAACTGTAAAATGATGAGTCTGAACATGATGTGGAAAATTAACATGATTGTGTGCTATAATGAATGACATGCTTGCATATATCGTGACATACGAGGTACATAAAAAGTGGATATCAAAGAACTAGCTTTAATACTAATCTATCTAAATTAATTAACATGTGCTAATCCTAATTTATGATTAAGCTACTTACCTCATCACGCTGCTTCCAAGATTTCACTTCGTAACTCAACACCTATACTGAGTACAAATCGTCACCAACGCTTCTAGTAAAACATGTGGAATATCCTACTTAATATTCAAAATATTCAATTATATATTAATATTAATAACTACTAATATCATATATTTATTTAAACAATAATATCACGTCTAGTCTTTCAAAAATAATCTAGTAAGGAACGTATTTTTATCTAAATCTATAAAATAATGGTAGAAATATTTAGTTCAAAAAATATACTTAATAATATTTAATACTAAAATTCTTGTAAACTATTATTAAAGTCTAACGATAATTTAATATTTAGTAATATATTTTAAATCCCTTAAATATTTTCTATAAAAGTAAAATTTACATGCTAACATATTTATTCAATTTAAAATTAAGTCTAACATAAATATTAAGATAATTTATGAAAATATATAGAACCGAGCCTAACATACAATTTGAGCCTTATTAATATCCATTGAACATTGACTTAACTCAAAACATAAGTCCGGAAAGAAAAATCAAGCCCAACCCAACAACAAAAGCCCATGAACAACCAAGTCTAAAACAATTTGCTACGGCTCTCATGCTAAGGGCAGTAAAGTAATTAACATTAAAAAGGCTTCAAAACTTTTACTGGCAGGCTACGCGGCAAAAGGGCTTAATGGCAATTTTGATAAATAATTTGGCTGAGCCGATTCAATCCGATCTAATTTTAAGTATAACATCCACTTAACTTTCAAATCATTAAATTCATCTCAATTTAAAATATCTTTACATATAAGACTTAAAACTTTTTTTAACTCAATATCTTTATACATGCAGGATCTACAATATCTTTTAATTTTTTATAAATATATTTAAACTCATTTTAATATCTAAATATATTTAAATTCATTTTAAACACTCCATTATCTTAATCTATTACTACTCGTAAAGAAATCAATAGTTGAGCTCAATATCCAGAGGGTACCTGAATGGGACTAAAAACCTACGGACCAAATAATATTTTGAAATGCTCTGGAGAAAATGGAAGGAACTGAGAGGCAGGCGTTCACTTAGGGAGAAAAGCCGTGACGGAGAGGAGAGTTCCATACTCACCAAGAGAGAAGGGAACACGCAATGGAGCAGGGAGCTGGGCAGGCCGAGGACTACAGCGGTGGTGGAAATTTCTGAGAGAGAGAGAGCGAGAGAGAGAGATGCTTAGAGAGGGAGAAACACGACGGAAAGGAAAGGAAGAGATCTCGATGTGGGCTTAACAGGGCAGCACAAGGTGACAGAAAGTGGCTGACCTAAAGTCTCTTTGGCTGAGGAGGAGATGTGAAGGAGACGGGTGTGTGATGGTGCTCTATTTGTTTACGTGAAACAGGGCTGCGTTTGAACTATGTTCACGCTGGTCTATTGCTGCCCGTGGCGGTTGCAGTGATTTCAGGCGTCCCTCGAAGGTGGTTGGGCGTCTCCTGTGATTGCCTCGGTGAAGGCTTCCGATGAGATGGCTTCTTGGTTCGCTTGTGTAAGGGTCGGTTTGTGGCTTGGTGTCGCTGGCTTGTGTGGTGCGACCGTGGTGCATCACGGAGGGACGACAGTGGTAGGATGTTTTTTGTGGAGGTTAGAAGGCTGACGATGAGTATTCAATGCGGTATATGAGTTTGAACCACAACGGCTTGCGACGATGGTGTGCTGCCATACGTGGGGCTTGAGGCTCTGCTAGGACGGTGGTTTACAATTTGGGTGGGCATGGAGCAATCCTGAGGAGGGCCTCGGAAAGTGATTGCTAGGAGCTGTAGCGGTGAGGGTCTTCCAGAAGGGAAACCGACATGCCGTTCGTGATTGGGCTTCCGTGTATGTGTGTGTGTATACTTACATATTTATATACGTATTGTCGTAACACTAGGGCAGAGGAAGAGATGGCATGTGCATGGACTACGTGCGTTGGGTATCGTATTTTGGGCTTAAGCCTTGGGCCTTCTCTGGTACAACTAAGTTTTAAAAGCTTGCCTATAATTTTTCGAACTAAGTCACTTAATAAGTCTAACCGGTTGATCTCAAATTTTGAAATGAGTCCAATACCAATAATAGGACCCGCTGGTCCATAATTATTAATTAGGCTTTAACTTAATTATCGAGCATAATAGAAAAAAAAACTCCTAATTTACCATATTAATTTTTGGGCCTTAGGTCTATTCAAGATTGTCCAATAGATTGTAATTGGACTTACCAATATAGCCCATCAACCGTAATTTAGGCCCAATAAAATTGTCCTTATATATATTGGGCCCGGTCGTTACACCCCATAGAAGACGGAAAGAGGAAAACGAAGGAAGAAAAGTTAGGATTTTTTCGAAAGAAGGAGACGAGAAAAGTGAGGGACTGTGAACTCTTCAAGGTGGTAACAAGAGTGAGAGGGGTGCAGTAGAAGAGAAGAGACGAGAGATGGGATGTGGGTTTAAATAGGGAGACTACACCAATGAGATTGCCTTGTGTGGGAAAGTGACAAGTGTTGTAAAAGAGGAAACAATGGGAACATATCCCACAATTCCCGTTGCACGATGGAGCATGGGATCGAGCTGCCACACGCAACCCAGACTTGGGAAAGTGCACTAGCACACACAACGGACATAAGCCAATCCGTTAAGCATTACAAACAACTAAAGCATTGCGGGCTAAAAAGAACAGGGTAATTTCATTCCCACTAGATCAGGTCTGGACCAGTACTAGGAAGCCTAACAGTCAGAATATAACCAGTCCACCAAGGGATAGAGGAAGGGGGGCCCAGAGCCCACGCGGGAAAAAGGATCAGCGTGAAAAAATGGGACAACATTTACTTTGCCACAACCCCATCTAGATGACCTACAAGGAAGCCACATTGCATTAAATGGGTAGATATGGACTGTAGACAGGAGAACCCGGTGGGAGGCTCTGCTCCTAATAGAGTGTCCAAATAGTGGCCACACTCACCCACCTACCACAGCAGACATAATCTGGGGGAGCCACGACGCATTAAATGTGATGACACGGTATCCAGTACAGTAGACAAAAGCCCCTAGCACAGGAAATAGGGCCCCACCTCAATAGAAAGTATAAAAGCCTAACCTCATGTTAGAAACACTCTCTCGTGTATTCTTATATAAAAAAGTTCGCTAAATGCCTAGAGCACTGACTTAGGTATCGAATTTGTTTCACCACCCACCAAGCCTTCACGTTTCTTGTGCTATAGGTTCATTGAGATTGTTGATCGGTATCCAAAACATGTCATTAATACTTCTCATTTAGCTTAGTGTCATAAAAATTAGCATTTCCTTATGTTGGATAGGGAAAACAACCTAATAGCTTGTTTTGGCATAAGATATGGTACTTTATTTTTATTTTTTTGGAACCTCCAGGCTTTATTAAATATCCCTACTTTTGACAGAGGAATATTGTGGTTACATGACATTCCAATAAGATAACCTTATTACCAAGCTTATTACATAAAAATTGAAAGAATAAAACCAAGCAAAAAAACAAAACAAAACTGTGTAACTTGCAACGACGTCAAAAGTGAAATTAAACCATTCTCAAATTCTGCAACTCACTTCTATCAGTTCTCAAGATTCCTTTAAGCAAATGAGGAAAATTTTTATGTGAAAACTCATTAGTGCATCCTCTACTACCCAATCGCGCAAGCTAGTCTGCTGTAGAGTTGCCTTCCCTAAAGACATGTTGATACCACACATTCAAGTCCCTTAGAAGGCTTCAAATCTCCTCCTAAAAATCCTCCAAATACCAAACATTATATCAACCTTCTTTCAACCAGTTAACTATCAAAAGGGATTCCAGTTCAAGGATAACATTATTAAAACCATACCATTTACAGCATCGTAAACCAAATAAGAGAGCCATTAGCTCTGCCCTATTATTCAAACCAATACCAGTATATTCTGCAAACGAAAATTGCAGCATTCCATCATGATTTCTTAACATGCCATCTACACCAGATTCTCCAAGATCATTTAGGCTACTCTCATCCACATTCAATTTAAACCATCCTGGACTTGGCTTATGCCAAGAAATTGCACGCACATGCTTTGAACAAGAAGGAGCAATCGACAACTTCTTGCAAAATAGAAATGTCCCTCTTATCCAAAAATTCAGAAGCTCTTAATTGACTAGCAACCCAGCTAATCTAGTATTTAACTTTACACCATGAAACATCAAACGACTCCTTACGCCCTTCCATTCGAGCAGAACACCTCCAGGACCATAAACTCCAAGTCAGAATTGTCGGAACCAAGCCAAATAGGCTTCCCACCTATGAGGATTTCTTAGTTCTCCGAAACCAAGCTTCCACTAATTGAGCCCAAGAACGATTTGATAAAAAAGGAAGACCCAAAAAATTTGAGCAAGTTTGCCATAATTTAGAGGCAATTTTACATCCAGATAAAATATGATTTAAATCTTCAATTGCCTCCTCTTCGCAACATTCACACTGAGAGACCACAGGAATACCGATGTGCCATATTTGATCTTCCACACTCAAGTTATGTGAAAAAGTTTTCCACATTGCAATGGAAAATTTCTTTGGCAACTTTGGTAAAGCTGTATGCCATATCCATTCAGGCACTGCCATTTTGGAGCAACGACACACACCAAATCCCAAGCAGAGGAAGTGGAGAACCTGCCATCTGACTTACCCAACCCAATTAAAATATCATAACTAGTTTTTGTGCCCCTACTTTGGTTAAAATCTTGTCCGTGAATTCCCAACCCACAATTTGCACTAAGAAATCCACATCACAACTATTTTCCACCATGCATTCCTTTATTTTCAGAGTGGTAACATCATCAATATTGAGCTCATCATATATTGGTCCTGACTCTAACCATTTGTCTCTCCAAAAGGAAAGATTTCCTTTTCTTACAATCCATATGGATCAACTAAGCACAAACGAAATTGAAGCCACAATTCTCTTCCAGAACCGAGTCCCCCTTAAAGGATTCATTAATGAAATATGTTGATCCCTCACATACTTGGCCTTGAAAAAAAATTTTCACAAAGAATTAACAGTAAGCAATGTCCAAACAAATTTAAAATGTAAAGATTTTTGAACATCCAGAAGATTCTGTAGGCCAACACCTCCCTCATCAACTGGTTTACATAACGACTCCTAGTTCACCTTTTTTTTTTGGTTTCCCCTCAATTGAACCCCAAAAGAAAGTGCTAAACAACCAATTAATCATAGCAAAACCCGACTTCAGAGCATGTAAAATAGCTAACAAATGAACCGACAGGCTTGATAATACATGCTTTAAGAGAATTAACCGAGCCCTTGAAGATAAAAAGCGAAACTTCCATCCCTTTATTTTCTTCTGAATTTTGATCAACAAGTCCTTAATACATAATCTTCATATGACTAGAAATAATAGGAACACCCAAATATTTTATCGAAAAGCTTCCATCATTGAAACCTGTAATGCTCAAAATTTCTCGTTGTCGAGAAGACGAAATCCTGGAAGAGAAAAAAATTGAAGATTTTGCTTCATTGACTACCTGACCAGACCATCGAGCATAGATATTGAGAGTTTCTTTAATAATCTTAACGGACCTCTTACCACCATTAGCAAAAATCACCATGTCATCCGCATAAAGCAAGTGAGA
This sequence comes from Cyclocarya paliurus, assembly GCA_029856935.1. NCBI lineage: Eukaryota > Viridiplantae > Streptophyta > Magnoliopsida > Fagales > Juglandaceae > Cyclocarya > Cyclocarya paliurus. Next base: position 20,571,937 of record CM056945.1, on the reverse strand, counting down.
GATTAATGGACCATTACGCGGCTAGGAAAATAAATCAATATGACCATCCTGAAACTTACACCGCAAAAGGCGCGTGAATACTTCCTCAACAAGACTAAATAAATAAGGCGATATAGGATCCCCTTGATGAAGACACCTTCCACCCTTAAAGAATCCTTTAGCCGTGCTATTCATGACCACCAAATACCAAGGAGTGGTGACACAGTGTTGTAGAAAATTACAAACCTTAACTGAAAACCCAAAAGCATGCAAAACTTGGAATAAAAAAATCCAATCAATCATATCATAGGCCTTAGCCATATCAATCTTTATCATAGTATTTCCACCTCTAACCGGCTTATTGATAGCATGCACCAATTCTTGGGTAATGCTAATATTTTTGAAAATACTTCTTCTCAGTAAAAAAGCACCTTTTTCCATAGAAATTAATCTACTTAAGACCGAGGTAAAATATTATGATAAACAACTGAGCATAGGCTTATAGGTCTGAATTTACCAAATGATGAGGGATTCAGAACCCTAGGAATTAACACAATGAAAGAAGAAGTATAGTACCTGGGAAGAGAATAACCCAAGAAAAATTCACGCACAACTTCCAGTAACTCAGCTTTCACCAAAATCCAGCAATGACAGAAAAACCCAGAACCAAAACCATCTGGACCTGGGCTGTTATTCACAGGTATTGAGAATAAAGCATCCTTAATTTCCTGTTCTGATAAGGCCTTGCAAATGTTCTAATTCTCCACTTTCGAAACCTCAGGATGAATAAGGTGCGAGATATTGGGGACATCGGCACTTGGACGAGCTTGAAGAAAGTCCTCAAAATAAATCAAGGCTTCATTATGAATGGCTTCCGGTGACGATAATACCCGCCCATCACTAAGATGCATATTATGAATGATGGTGTGTTTCCTCGCCTGTAGTGCTACAAAAAAAGATGAAGTAACCTCTCCATGATCAATCCATGTTTTCTTGATTTTTTGAGCAATCCTGACCTCCTCTTTTTAACCAAGACGTAAACTCAATTTTCAACGCCAAGACATTATTTTCAACATCTTCTGAAAATTGTTCTTGGAGCCTCTTCTCTCCATCTTCAACTCTCTCTTCCAACCTTTTAATATGAGCCAAAGTCTATCCAAATACCTCTTTATTCCAACGTCTAAGCGTTGCTTTCAGCCGTTTAAGCTTAAAAGCAAGCTTTGACAAACCAGATCCACTAACATCCTCCTACCAAACAGAAATTACTAGCCTTCAGAAGTCATCATGTGTTGTCCACATCTGTTGGAACTTGAAAGTACTAAGGCCATAGCACATCGAAATATCAGCCAAACCAAGGAGCAAAGGAGAATGATCAGATGACCTTCGAGCCAAATACTGAAGAGAACCCGATGGATATAGTTCCAACCACCTGGAATTACAAAGAGCTCTATCCAGACGCGCCCAACTTCTCGCCAATTGACCATTGCACCAAGAAAGATGACTCAGTGAATGGTATTTCAATCAGTCCACCAGCATCAATAAAATTAGAAAAATTCTTCATTGCATAAGGCAACCTTGGATGTCTACCCTTTTGCTCACCATCATGCCTAATAATATTAAAATCCCCAATAATAACCCATGGCAAGGCCGAGGAGCCGATAGAGACCAATTTAGACCAAAGAGACCTTCTATCCAAGTACCTACATTTGACATACACAATTGAGACCATCATGTTAGAATTAATCAACAACGGAACTTGTTGACTATATGCGCCAAGAGTATTAACCTGTATATCATCGAGCTAGAAAATCCATAGTTTCCCATCATGGATTCCATTAGAGAATGATGCATCAAACTGTAAAATATTTTGCCAACGTAAATGTTTACTATCACTTCGAAAATGTTTTGCCACAATAAGAATTTTTGGTTTATGAATTTTTAACAAAGACCAAAGTCTTTTTTTTGAGGTTCCGAGACCTCGAGCATTCCAAAACAATATTTTACCAATCATAAATCTAGTCGAGAGGGCCTGCTTGGAGCCCTAGTAGAACTACGCAAAAGGCGACCTGTGGGCACCTCCTTTTTTCCAATTTTTGAATCCGAAACACCATCTTTTTCTTTCCCTAAATGAGGAAACTCTCTTTTTCCCTTAGAATCTGATAAAATTCTGGGATTAGCCTCTTCGATAGCCAACTCCCGTGCATCTTCCAGTCCTGGCAAATGGCGAACTACATTCCCCTCATAAGGAACCCGTGGCAGCAAATCTTCTCCATCCTGTCCCAACTCCTTTACTACAGGTATATCATCACATGGGGTCTATATGGCTTGGGTCCCATTAGACTCCCCCTCCACTAATTCTCCATTTTAACAAGTAAATCCCTGCACCTGATCCTGAACTCCATGCAAATCCAAGACGTTCCCATGGTCAATAAGAGGATTTTGTGCTAAAACTTGAGACTCATATGCTATTACCGACATTTTGAAATCTTCAACCCCCTTCGACTTATTATTTTCACCATTAGGAATCTTATCCTTCATGTCGTCACCATGATCTTCCTGCACAACCTTGTCTGGTTTTTTTTGGAACCCAAACATGACCTAGTTCTTTCTTATTTCCATCTTATTCATCCAAGAATACCCTTTGCAGGTCAACTAATTATGTCATTGTGCCTTGCATCCTACACAAAAAGTTGGTAAAATTTCATAAACCACCTCTTGAAAAATACTTGTAGGTTTTTTTGGAGTCCCAATCCAAAAGGATTGGATTGGCTTCTGAGCAACAATCATCAATACACAAACATGAGCTCCATCTGTGTGCATAGCACAACGAGTAGCGTTATCTCTTCACAAATAGGTTCCAATTAGCATTGTAACATTCTTGAGCATGGCCTTATGATAAAAATTCGGTAGGAGGCCCGAAAGCATGATCCAAACAGGAGCCATATTTGGTTCTGAATCTTTAGTAAAATCAAGAGACCATTGAAATACTCTGTACAGAACACTATCAACATCACAACTCTCCCTTGTCATCGCCTTAAGAAAATCTTCTTCGTTGGAGAATCGAACAAAAACATGTCTCGGCTTCCTCATTGCAGATACCACCGGTTGAGACATCAGACCCCATCTCCCATGAATGAAAATTCTAGTCCGATTGAAGGATGGTCTTTGATGCAGGAGCTTCATAACGATAGCAAAACGGAAAGCCTCAACAGACTTCTCAAGTTCTTCTTTAGAAAATTGCACAAAAACATCTCCATCCAAAACCTTAGGGTGTCGAAAGGGTAGAACCACCTCAGGAATGGCCTAAGGCATTTGTGACACCTGATCAACAAAAGATCTTGGTCTCCTAGCCAATGCCAAGGGTTCTTGAGGGCCCCCAACAGTAGCCATAGAAGCGTCTCGAAAACCTAGCATAGCAAATTTTTTTACGTGATATGGTACTTCATTTGATGGGGACAATAGTCATTGTGATGCTACATGTAAAGGTGGTCCAATTTTGATGATTTCATCACTACTGCTAGTTGAGAGCAACCTGAATGCAAAAGAGAATGTCCTTATTGTTGACTAATATGGTTCAAGTGATTCTGGTAGAGGAGTTCAAAAAACAAAATGATTCTTCAGTTACTAGATTTGGAAAAGTTATATATAGTCTAAAAAAAGTCTTTAGTTTTTTGAGATAAAGATGCTCCATGTAATATATGAGGATGGGAAACAAAGACATAGTTGAAATCCTTGCAAGAGTTTGTCTTCTAATATTAGTAGGAAGTCAGTTTCAAAAATAATGAAGACTAATCCAAGCAAGGATACTGAATTATAAAAAAAAATGGACATTGCATAATCTACAAATTCGGAAACAATGTTGAGTTGCACTGCTATAAGATGTTGGAGGATGCTTCACAATTAAGACCTCATGCAAAGAAAGCATAAGATTGAGAAGAAAAATGGAGATCAAGATGCTCTAAATGAAATGAAAGCTTTGACTTGTGAGTCCAACAAAGAAACCTCCAAGGCAAAGGGTGCATCTCAACACTTAGTAGGGGATCCAAAGTGAGAAAAATTATTAGGTACTTTGAGAGTATGGCATGCCATTGAAATTTCTTACATATGCATTACCTTTTAATGACATGTCATCTTATAATATGTTGGGGCTATCAAGTGTCCATATTTCATGACTACCCAATACTTACTTATCTACTAAACCAATTGAGGATGTCCATTTGTTGGAAACTAGTTCAAGAAGTGGGAAGAGTAAGAAAAAGAGAAAGAAATCTTCAAATCCTCCTAATCTAGTACTGGCTGAAGTTCCTTCTTCTTAGAAAGATGTTAGAGAAGAAAACACTAGTGTTGCTGTGGGAATTAGCCACAAGGATTCAGGGGGCAAACCTGGTACGACATATGTTCCAAAGCAGAGTGTCCAGTGTGCAACAATTTATGAGTTTTGTGGAATCTTTGTGAAGGAAAAACAAGGCTATCCAATCCATGAAGTGGGGGGTAATAATAAACTACCCCTTTCATCAGTGCACAAATAGAAGGCAAAGCCACCATTGACAATTTAGCTTCTGAACCTTTCGTGAATGCATGTCTTATAGGAGAAACTGACTCTAGCAGAGGGAAGAAGAAAAGGAAAAAGAAATCTTCAACCCACTTAATTAAGCAGTTGTTACCGTGCCTTCTTCAGGGAAAGTATCGAGGAAGAAAGTTCTAGGGCCACTGTGGGAATTAATTGGGAGGTTTCAAGTACTGCACAATATTTAGATGGAAACAGTGGTCAAGGTGCAATGACTTCTGAGTGTTGTGGAATCTCTCAAAGGAAAATCAGTGTGATCTCTTCCATGTAGTGGCGAAAAATGACAAAGTGCCAGATGATTCTCCTGCATGCATTGATATGTGATTTAATATCTTCAATCTTTCATTTAATTGCATCTTAACTTTGAAGAAGACGTCCATTTATTAGCCTCTAGGGCTATAATCGAGTTGAGCCTATCTTTCGCTTGTCGAGCTCGGCTCGACTCAAAATACTTAAGCTCGAACTCGAGATTTTTATTTATTCTTTGTTTGAGCTCGACTCAGTAAACTAAATTTTCAACTTGTGCTCGAGCTCAAGCTCGACTCAAATTTTTTATTTTTATTTATTTTTGGAATAAGATTTTATAATTAATAAATTAGATAAATAAAAAATCTAATATGAAATTTGTACAACACAATCATTTCATATCCTCTCCATCATCATCACTATCATCCAAAAATTCTAGAACCTCTATTGAATTATAAGATTTTAAAAATTTATAAATAATTAATATCTAACTAGTTGATATTTATCCATAATAACAATATATTATATGCCTACAAAAAATTGTTAATATATACATATAATATGATAGCATATATCTATTTCATATATGGTTCCCACATACTAGTATATGAAATTATTAAATCTTATTAATTAATTATTGTACAAATTATAAAATATAGCTAAGAAGTATATTCAATATATAGTCATAAAGTTATTAGGTTACATATTATATATTTAATTATAAAAGTGTTATGCTTATATTATTAGCTAATACATATATATATGTATATAATATACATAGGTGTATGTATATATTTATCAATATATGAAGGAGCTTTAATCGAGTCGAGCTAACGAGTCAACTTGGGCATAAACGAGTGGGTCTTAACGAGCGTTAATTGAGTTGAGTCAAGTTTTGTCGGGTATATATCATTTACTAATCAAGTGGACATCTGCTTTTTAGGACGAGTTTTTTTTTTCACCAGTCGAGTTTGATTCGAGTTTAACTAGGCAAGTAATAAGCGGGCTATCGAACAGACTGGTTCATTTAGAATCCTATTAGCCCTGTTGATATGTGATTTTAATGTTTCTCTCTAATTTTGGCATGTCAGAAATTGTGTATTATTAGGAAGCTACTCTTATTTTTAGGAAGAAACGTAACTCGCACCTTTGAAACAATTTTCAAGGTCGTTTTTAAGATTCAAGACCCTAAAAGACTCAAAACCTCTTACTGATAAAATATATGTTTGTTGGCCGTGTAAGTTCATCTAAATATACTACCTTGTTTTTTTTTTCTTTAGAAACTGCAGTTGGAGTTGAAAGAGTGAGAAATTCGAAGGATAGACATTTTGTTGATTTGAAAAGCAATCCTCAAAGAAATTAGGAATCTCCAAAAGAAAATTGAGCATTCCAGGCCTGAGATCTTAGTATCCTCAAGGATATTGCAGATTACAATTGTGAAACTGATCTGACAGAGAGTCGAAGAATATAATTAGCGTATGTGTGTGTCTTTATATATATATATATATATAACAGCATAGAAATGCCAATAAAAGACATCTGTAGTTGCTACTTTGTCTTAAACTTTGTCACTTTGAAAGTGATATCCTCATGACTATTTCTTTTTCTTTTGTGGTCATGACAAAACAATGATCATACACCTTCTCTATTATGCATCTATTTAATGTATCGGCGGGCATCTCAAACTTAAATCTATTTGTGAGCTGCTAGGCAGCTCTACAGATGCAAACATTTTGACCTGATCTATATACGATCCTCAGAAGTTGGAGCAGATACAAACAAAGCCAAGCTAACAAATTCTCAGTGACACGTGGGCGACACCGAAAGCCAGCCTGTTGATCACGTTCCAGACAGTCTGGCTGAGCAGTGGTAGTTGGTCTCTTTTGCTTCGTTATTATTGTCGTGTGTCTCTTGGAGCTCAAATTATTTGGTTCTTAATTCACTGTTGGCTATGCATAAATACGGCTGTATAATACCTTTGAGAAACGACGGGAGTAGGCCAAGTAAACGGCCAAAACACAACCGCAGTCAGGTTTGGTGAAACAGATGTGTTGGCTATGCTTGGTTTTTCTTGTCTCCACTCCATTATATCATAGATAATGAAGGGAAATGACCCGTTTGACTTTTGTTTATCTAATAATGCATGCATGTGCATTAATTATAACTAAATTTAGAGGGTTTTTAATTTATTACATTACGTATACATGTATGGTAAATGTGATTTGGTGATAGAATTATTCTTTTTATGATAAGGTTTGTACCTCAAAATGTCATTTTCTTGTCATCCATGATCCATCCCTTGTAGTGCGCGATGCCTTTGTTTCAGGTTGCGTCTACATAATGTGCGCCCGAATGACGTGACCTTGCATTCAATGCATGAATTCCTCGCTAGATTAATTTGATAGCGTCTATTTGCTTTGGGGTAATGCTTTTGATGGAAGGGTAATGGGTTTTGCTTATAAAAGTTTTCCATTAAATAATCATAATCTTTTTAAAAATACATGACCTCTCATTTCTCGTTAAACGTGTTAAAGAAAGAAAAAGAAAAGCACAATGGAAAATTTGTCTCACCCCTCTCCTGTTATTGAATAACTTAAATAAAGAATTTTACCTTTTAAAATAAAAATAATATAATAAATAATTTCCTAAAAAAATTTGAAGTTTGTTTAACAAAGAAAACAGATCGAGAGCTAGAATAATAAGCTTTGGGGAGCGAAGGGCGGCATATTCATTATTCTCCATGGTTTAGCACTTTATCCTAGTCCAAGGAGTGATCAACATGAGGAATTGACCGAAATATATATAAAAACACTCTACAAAATGCACTCAAGTTTATCATTAAAAAACATAATTAAATGCTAATTATGGCCCAATGGCCAATCTTCCCGCTTAAAATATGTGCTCCTCTCTTTTTTTAGTAGACACGCTCGGAATATTATATAGGTGCTCGATGATGATAGGTATGTCACGGAGTTTTCACTTTGTCCCACAAAGTCTCAACCATTTCATGTTACTTGTTGGTTTAATTATGCTTTACAACTTTATCCTTGCGTTAATTTCACCTAACGTACGCAGTCTTCTTTATTATCTTTGAAAACAAAATCATATATATGGGCCCCATTTTAATTGGATCATTAGCATAGCTCATATATAAATATATACATATATATATTCTCTCCTTCGGTAGCTCCACATGTTCTTGATCTCTTTCTCTGATCTTCAATCCAACATGGTTCAAGAGCGTGAATGAGCTGTACGTGCGAGATCGGCCAAGCCCAAGTATTAGGTAGGTTTCATATAAATTTCCTCAATAATCATACATTGTGCTTAATTAATAACGAGTTCCATATACTATTTATGAAAAATATTACACGGACATGGCATTATTTGCAGTAAAAGAGTCCATAATTAATCATATCTACACTTAAAGTTCATTTATTATAGTTTAAAAAAGAGAAATGATATTTATAGTTCTATACGTAAGTCCAAGCATACATTTTTTAAAAATTTTTATAATAATATTTTTTTTCACCCTTATTTATAACTGAAGATCAATACCTTATATATACAAGATAATGAAACTAGTACATGATATAAAAATATATTAGTATAATTAAATGAATAAATATATTAATTTATAGATATAATTGTTTTTGTTTCCCCCAAAAGATGTACATAGAATTGAAGTTATGGGGGGATGCCATTCTCAACGTTTATTAGAGATCACGTGACACGTCTTGCAATTATTTAATCACCCACCGAAATGGTGTTATTATACCATCTATCATTTATTTATATATATATATATATATATATATATATATATATATATATATATTTGTGGAGAAGGACATTTGAACGCTCCATGACGTTGGAAACAATGTGATATGCATCAATCCATCTCTAGAGGATTCGAACCATCAACACGCGCGCCATTTTACTATAACCAAACGAATTATTTATGTATTTTGTATAAGAGTTTGAAAATTTTGTAATAGAATTATTTATAGTATTTTGTATAATAATTTGAGAAATTTATAATGATTGAGATTAGATAATTTATATAACCAACCGAAATCTAAATCTATTTTGAAACACAGATTTATTAAAATAGATCTAAAAATCTTAAAATTGTTGAATATTAAATTATTAATCTATGAAGGTAATATTTGTGACAGTGTACACATATGTAACCATTAAATTCAATGAAAAAATAATTGAAATTCTGGAATTATAATGAGAAAAAACCCAAAAAACGAAAAGGAAAAAAGCAGCAGTGAAAATCGGCCAATGATCAGGACGAGGGGATGACCTTTTTCCGGAACACAACCTCGGTGTCCAATCCGAAGCCGTCAACTTTCCGAGTGTGAACAACCTCCGACCTCTTGAACATATCCACCAACGGTTTCACGCTGTAGAGATCGTTGGCCGAGTACTTATCCGACCGTCTAGACAGCGCCACGTGCAACACGCACACCCCGCCGGGCTTCAACGTCCGTTCGATCTCGCCAACGAACTTGTGCGGATACAAAGCGTGATCGAACACGTTGGAGAACTCGAAGTCGAAGGTCTCGTTGTCGAAGGGTTGGTCGTGAAAGTCACCTCCGATTACCAGCGGAGGACACGGCACCAAGTCGATCCCCACCGAGTCCGACACGCCGATACGCCTCAGGGCTTCCACCTCCTGTCCAACTCGGGCCCCGATACAGAGCGCTTTGGACTCGTTGGACAGAAGCTGCTTTCGCTTTAAATCCTGGAAGAACCCGCCGAAGACTAGGATTTTCCGATCCCAGTCGCGGGTTTTCCATACTTCTCTGAGTTTAGGGTTGAGGGTCTTATCGAGCTGGCGCTGTATGTATGACTCGTAGGAGGCATATCCCGGTCTGATTTTGAGGTCTCCGGAACCGTAAATATTGTTTTCCGGCGGTGGGTCACCGGTGGGCTGGTGGCGTTTGGGTTGAAGAGAGTATAAGAGCAGAAAACATGGAAGACATAGAAGAAGAGAGAGAAGGAAGTATTTGCTGAGTGGCGATGGTTTTGTCTGTGCGGTTTTCATGCCTGCATGAAAAGGCTTCTTCAAAGTCTCTCTCTCTGTCTCTCTCTGCGACTCTCGCCAATGGTTGACACTGTTTGTTGCATGAGAAAAAAAGAATGTGTCGTGTTGGAAAGGCAAAGAAAAGAATGGGAAATGAGGGAATTGTGATGATGATGGGCGCCTCTACTAATGAGGAAGTTACATGTGGTAGGTGGAGTTCATATGTATTAGTCGAGGTGGCATAGTTTTGTAACTTGAAAAAAATAATAATTCTTAGTCTAATCGGTTCTACATATTTAAAATGGTTTTTTATTTACTTAATTAACATAAAAATTACTAATAATTGAAAGAAAATACTATTTATACTTACAATTTTACTCACATGACCATACATGCTAATGTGTAAGTTATTGATTATATTGTGAAGATTTTGAAATTCATAATTCAAATTTAAATTAAAAAAGAAAAAGAAAAATACTATATATACTTACAATTTTACTTAAGTAACCATATGTGCAACTACTAAAAATTATGAAAGTTTTAAAATTTGAAATTAAAAAATAATGATAAGAGTTGTTCTATTCTCAAATTGATGTAGAACATATTATCTACATTATTTAAATTGTAAGATATGATTTGTAATATTCAAATTTTAAAAATTTTCTTCTAAATCAAATTATTCTATTTAAATACTTTATTTTTTAAAACAAATAAATTTTATTGAGATTAATCTCTACAAAAGAGATTCAATACAATTAAGAGTAGAGGTGTAAATTTAAACCGAAAAATCGGTAAACCGGTCTGAACCGGACCGGACCGGACCGGTTTTACCGGTTTTGAATCGGTCCGGTCCGGAACCGGTTTTTATAATTCATAAACCGGTTGGAACCGGTCCGGTTCCGGTTTTAGGATTTTTTGGACTGGACCGAACCGGTTGATAAAAAATATAAAAAATAATATTTTATATATAAATTTTATACAAAATTAAAATTATATAAAATATTTTATATATATTAAATATATAAGTTTTATATATAATGTATAATTATATGTGAAATTTTTATATATAATTATATATCATATATGAAATAATTTCATATTATAATTTATAAAATATAACATTAAATGTTAATTTTAAATATGAACATTTGTAATTTGTTTGATCATATACTATTAATATAATTATATATAAGATAATGTTATTATAAAATAAAAGTTTAATCTTAGAAATGAAAATGTAATTGATCATGTATTATATAGCTATACTAATATATAGTTTATCACTAATATTAATATATACTAATATATAGATATACTAATATATAAATTTATAACTTGTACTAATAGTCTAATATAGACTCCCTCAAAAAAAAAAAGTAGTCTAATATAGACTATAGTTATAATTATATTAATAGTCTAATATAGATTAATAAAAATATAACATATTTTTTTAAAACAATTTTTTTAAAACATATTTTTAATGACAAAATATCAAACTTATATTTTAAAAAAATCGAAAAACCGGACCGGACCGGATCGGAAACCGGTAAAACCGGAAGTACCGGTTTAGGAGTATAAACGGTGCGTAATCGGTTTTGAAAAATACAAAACCGGTCATACCGGTTCGGTCCAAGATTTTGTCCAAAACCGGACCGAACCGGACCGGTTACACCCCTAATTAAGAGTATCTTCCAAATCAATGATAACATCAGAAATAGCCAAAGCATTTTCGCCTAGAGCTTGAGCTACTTTTGTTGGCATTCCTCTTAACATGATTAACAGACCAACTAACAATTTTAGATAGCATGTTAATTGTTTACACAAGCAATTAACATCCCCTTGTTGTTCCAGCTATCTGATCCTATGCCATTGATTGTCTCTACATGTACAACTTGTAATGCATCACCTTCAAGTATAACCTTTCAAAGTCTTATAAGCTCGTTGCCAAATATGTAAACTTTTTTATTATGTGTGTTATCTCTAGCTACCAGCTTATAAATAGAATATTTCTAGATAAAGGTAACATAATCAAACATCTCTCACGACGTGTACATATGTATGGTATGTTATTAAGGCTTTATTTTAACTAATAATTGAGGTCTCTAAAAATAAGAAATAAAAGATATACGTATTGATGAAACGTGGAAAACGAAGGTTGATAAATATTTTTTTTTTCTGGGTTCATTTGCTTCTGTGGCATGATTTATGTCACTAATTAGATTTTATAATGGTAATTATAACATAAGTTTAGCATTTTTCATAGATTTCTGAACAGGTAGCTAGCCCTCATCTTTATATAGTGATCAGAAGCAATAAGAGCAAGTACTTCGATTGGAGGTGGGTAAGTGATGTATTATATATGTTAATATATGTATGCTTATCACTATATATAATAAGAAATACTTGGTCGATAAAGAGATGTTATTTTGAAAAAAAATATATATATAAATTGATATGATTCGATATGATCCATTAAATTATAAAAATTTATTATTATTATTATTATTATTATAAAATAGATCTTGGTATAATAACATACGGCTTTGTTTGGATCTTTGAATGAGCTCAGTTCATCTCAGTTAGGTTATGTTTTAGATCTATCCTAACATTCAAATGTACAACTCTTAAATTACTAAATATCATTCAACTCAAAATCTCTTTACACATGAAACTCACAACTTTTTTCAACTCAACATCTTTTTACAGGTGGGACTCACAACCTTTTTCAACTTCTAAAAAATACATCTAAATTTATTTTAACATCTAAATACATCTAAACTAATATTAAGTAGATCTTATAAAACTTACTCTACCATCTTAATTCATTACTATTTATAAAGAACTCAACTCATCTCAATTCATATAAACATCCAAACGGAGACTTACCTCAATTTAAAATTATTTTATGCTTTCCATATTTACACATGTATACAGAAGTCGAGTCCATACTGGATGCCGGCTGGTCTCAGTACTAGTACTAGTCCTCATGTATTCTCTTGCCCAGAGGCTGAACAAAAAAGCAGATACCTTTTTCATGGATTTCAAGACAGACATTGCAATAATTTGTTGGAGAAATGGACAATAATACAATATGAAGTCAAGTAATTTGGTGAGAGCTTCTTTGAGTTTGATTTATATTATTTGATGACAAAACATCTTTCGGCGAAAGAGTTACATAAGTCGTCTTCTCCATTAATGGCTATGCGAACTTCTTCTCTTTTTCTTCGAGTTTCTTCTCGTTAATTAACACATCTACAAAAAATGCAAAAATATAAAAAGAAATTATAGAAGAAAAAAAAGGGAAGTATGTTTTCATTTGAACTTTCTTTTAGATATTTTATTGCAGCAAAGAAAGGATGATGATAACTGATAAGGATGAAGGAGAAGATCAATACAAAAATGAATGTGAAACCAACCTCTCGATCTCATCCATCCATCCATCCAAAGTACTACGTAGGGCTAGCAAGGCAGCCGCCCCATTTGAATTATTAAAAAGAAAGGATGGGAAAATAATCCTAATAATTGGCCGTCTAACCAATCCATGAAGCCGAAAGTTGCTTATATTCATCGATTATTATCAAAGGTACGTACGTAGGTGTTGGTTCCGATGACTCTGGAACAGTACTAAAAATTGAGCTTACTTTTCGCATACTAGTCTCCTTTATATTTTCGTTTACTATTTTACATCATCAGTAAATAGTAATTAAATACTTTATAAATAATAATAAAATAATTTATAAATAATTATTAATTATATATAGATAATACTAAAACAGTCTGAAAATATTTAAAAATGGTTATGTTCCCAAACAAGTCCTTAATATTTATTTTTTTAAAATATTTTAATTACAAAAAAATTATACAACAATAAATTTACAAATTAATCTCACATAAAGTTACAAAAACAAAAACATAATGGCTGATGTAAAGTAGGACTCATATTGTTGGAAATTTAGACCTCTCAAATTCAACTCATAGGATTTACTCTTTGTAGGAATATAAAAAAAAAAATGAGAAATGATAACCACACAAGAATTTAAGTGGAAAACTTTCAAAAATATGAGAAAAACCACCAGACCTAGAGACGAAAATTTACTATGTGAAAATTGTTATAATCACACAATTTTTCTGCTCACCCCAAATACACCTACAAAGCTTCTCCACTAGCAAAATTTTAACTCTCATCTCTTTCTTTTTTACAAAAAAGGCCAACAGAAGAATTTTATTAAATTTAAAAGTTACTAGTTAAGCTTTTGACTGGTACGCTTAGCCAAAGAGGCTAACCCTGGTGCCCTTCTTTCATTCCTCACCGATTTGGGATAAAGACAAGAGAGCAAAAAACCCAATAATCTGCACCTTGTGACTTTGACTGGTCCCACAACCACGCTCCACCCCAATGAAGATTTTCATAGCTTCCATTATCATGCTCCAAAAAAACATACTCATTCAAAATAAACCAATTCCAAGCATTTCACTTCGGCCCATATCGAAAACAACCTTGTTGAAAATTATGGTGTAACTTTCACGTTTGACTTTCTTGAAAGTTCATCAGCCATTGACATGAATTTCCACCCCATACATTGCATCAATGCCAAACCAATACCTGTGTGCAAATTTGTGGACCCATTAACATTAACACATCCTCTATCATGGCAACTTTGAGAATTAGCGATATGCTATGATGATGCACATGTCCATTTTAAAAAAACACCGTCTTCCATGGAGAGAGACACAAAGTTAACTTCATTACCAATATCGCCATTTACTGACATGGAGTCACTTGCCGAACCTGTTTCAACTCTTGAACAATTTTTCTTGACGTGCCTAGATTGTCCACACCACCATTAGACTGCTTTCATCTTCATGGAGTTCTTCTTCTTCCTGTTACCAACTACTACCAATGCTAAGTTCTCAGGTGGTCCTTTACTTCTACCACCTACTCTTCTCTCTTCAGAAAAGAGTTTACTGGTAACATCTGAAAAAATTATTTTCTCTTCTCCATATATCAAAATAGGCTTCATATGCTCATAGGAAGGTGAAAGAGACCATATGAGCCTCAAGACTCGATCCTCATCATCAATTTTAACTCCAATAGATTCTAACTCAGAGACAATGCCATTGAGAAAATAAATGATCTAAAATAGTCATACCTTCACTCATCTGTAGTGTATGAAACTGCTCCTTCAGGTACACCCCAATCGAGACGCCTTCATTTGATACAACTCTTTGAGTTTTTCCCAGAGTTCCTTTGACGTAGATATTCCATGTACATTTTCAAGAAAATTCTTGGCCAGGCACAGATGTATTGCACTTGCTGCTCTCAAATCCATCCTCCTAATTTTCATCGCTCATTACAGATCTGCTCTTTGTTTCACCAGTCACGCTAATATCACAGTTGACTTCAGGGGTTGGTCTGCCTTTCAACGCCTTATGTAATCCTGATCGAATGGAAACATCCTTGACTTGAACTTGCCATAAGCCAAAATTGATTCTCCCATCAAATTTCTCCACTTCAAATCTGATAGGATTAGAAAACCTACTTCTGACATTGCCTTGATAAATTTTATCGTAGAAATAAATAGTACTCACTAAGTAAGTTCTCAGAAAAGATTGGAGGTCACAATGGTCCTGCTTAAATTTTAATCTTCTAGACAGAACCTTCTTGGACAATACTTTTCCACACTATCACACCAAAGCTACACCCACCAAAAGAACCTAGTGGATCTGATACCACTTGTTGAGAATTTGGACCTCTCAAATTCAACTCCTAAGATCTACTATTTGCAGGAATATCAAGAAAAGTGAGAAATAATAACACATACAAGAATTTAAGTGAAAAACTCCTAAAAATAGGAGAAAAACCACTATACTCAGAGAAGAAAATTCACTATGTGAAAATTGTTACAATCACAATTTTTCTCATCACCCCAAATACACACACAAAGCTTCCCCACTAGTAAAATTTTAACTCTCACCTCTTCACTTTTTACAAAAAAGGCCAATAGAGAAATTTTATTAAAGTCAAAAGTTACTAGTTAAGTTTTTAATTGGTGCGTTTAGCCAAGGAGGCTAACCCTCCTTTTATAAGCCTTGGGCCTTGGCTCTTCCTTCATTCCCTACTGATGTGGGACAAAGCCAAGAAAGCAAAAAACCCAACACATATGACCATTTTCTAAGATTGAGAGGTTGCGTGGATTGAGAGAACTCATCTTATCTAATTATTATAATTTTTTTAAAATTTTTTATATAAAATATAATAAATAATTCAATTTTTTCAAATCTTAAAATAAAAATAATATTATAATAATATTTTATTCAATATTCAATTTTTATCACATTTTATCTCATCTTAGGAATTTTCCTTTCCTAGGGTTTCCCTGTGTAGAGGCTCTTTTCTTGTCTTAGTACAGGTGCTCAGTTTTCCTGTTTCTTTGTAGTTCAGCAAGTAATTGATCATGCTTTATCCTTGTTAAAAGCCTATTCTGATATGAAACAATTGCCTAAGCTAAAAACGCGTGGGTTTTATGATTGGAAGCCCCTTCCATCTGGTTGGTTAAAACTAAATGTGGATGGTGCTGTTTTTGGTAGCTTCATAAGGCAGGGGTGGGTTTGGTGCTCAGGGATGATGCAGGCAGGGTGATTTTAGCAGCAAGCAAGGTTGAGTTTGAAGTGACTAATGCTGAAGCCATTGAAATGCTGGCTATTTTCCGTGCTCTACAGCTATGTGCCAGTATGGGACTCCAAAGACTGATTGTGGAATCAGATTGCTTGATGGCTATCCAGGTGCTCAAGAACGAATTGGTTCCTAATGCCATGTTAGTACCATTATTGAGTGAAATTTTCAACATGTTTATTGAGAAGGTAATCGGTTGCTCATATTCTTGCCTGATATGCTTAGAATGTTGAGATTATCTTAATGTGGAATGGTTGTTGTCCAGACTTTATTTCTCAGGCTGCTTGGCTTGATAAATGTCTGTAAACTCTTTTATTAATGAAATTTTGAGGTTTCCTATTAAAAAAAGAACTCATTATCCAAACCTACCAAGAGTGTATATGCATGTCAAAATGAATTATTCATCCAAATTCTGATAGACCAATACGAAAAACATTAGTGTAGCATATATTTTCACGTCATAGCCAATCTTTGAATGACACAAGTTATATTGATGTACGTATCGTTCGCATTTTAAAATGGGGGAAGTTAATTATTGTTTGTTCCTAGAATTTGAAGGTATTTATGATTTAAAAAGTTCCAAAATGACCCCAAGGGACAAGGGTTAGGTATCTATTTAAAAAAATATTCAACTATAAAAAAATCCATTAATTTAGTGATAAAATCGCTCATGTGGTACATACCTGGTAGCTAGGCTGCTACTTCGTAATCAAACGAATGAAGACATGTGTCATAATATTATTCACAACCAACTTTTAAATTAAAAATAAAAATCTTTAAAAAAAAACAAATTTAACCACCAAGGAGTATTTTTTTTTTTTTGAAAAATAGACTCATTTTATTAATAATCCGAAGTTACATCTGTTGACTTATCAGTACATGAGAAATCCAAACTATAAGCTAAACTACGCATCAACTCTAGGGCTTCCCCACACACAAATTGTTTTATGGCGGACATTGTCTTAACTTCTAAATAGAGAAACGTTCTGTAAACCAGAACTTGAAGGTCTCCTCTATCCTCCCAAGGAGGATGAGTATGAGACACCACTATGGATATCAAATCCAAAGCCTATTTCTAATAAAATACTAACTAAAATAAGCAGAAAAAAAAACACAACTAAACACATTAACAACAACAGGACCACAAGCACTAAAGAGACCCCGAATGACACGTCCACCGCAAGCATCAGCATCTCGAGCCCTAACTGAGTGAGTACCCAGCTAACGCATGGACCACAACAGCCCGGCCGTACGATCACCAGACGTAGCATCATTCACCACTCTCGAACAGCTCTTGCCCCAGATTATGTCCAATCCAAAGGTTCAAACCTCACTCGGGTCAACAAAATAACAACAAAACCAGAACAACAAAACAAAATACTAAGAAGGAATAAACAACACCGAAACGATAAAAGCCAAGAACAAAAAGGATGAACAGTGCACAAACAGTCGGCAGTGGCGAGTACAAGACATTGTTCACATTGGGAGGAAAGTCGTCAGTCAAACTTGGAAGTCCCGAAGTCAAAGGTTCCACAAAAGCCGAGCGTGGCGTCGGTAAAGGACTCCTCGGTGGCCCGTGAAGGCCACGCACCGGCTAGATCCGGATCTTCATCACGCCCGTGCGGGCGACGCGCCACTCTGATGGACGCCAGATTTGGTAGACTTGAAGATTGGCGGCTGGGCATCATGCTAGTGAGGTGCGTGTAGTAGGTCGACAGCCGAAAAGATTCGAACTGCGATCCTCCCTTATTTGGCCTGAAAAACACAACAACAAACAGCAAAAACACAACACGAAAGAAAAAGGACAGAAGGGAGAGAGGGGAGGAGCCGAAGCTCCCACCCCCTCATGTTAGATCTGGAGTTTAGGAAGTTTTAGAGAGAAGGGAGAGGGTTTTTCTAGAGAGAGAGAGACCCTATCTGCTACACTAATTTACTATCATATCATATCAAGTCCGAACCACCAAGGAGTAGGTAGCTATAGTCGATACCCCTATGGGCTCTCTGGCTCGAGCCACCCATGGGTTGGCCGACGATGGCCAGCCCTTGGTGGCCATCTGCACGCCCCTCCCATGTGAGTGATTTTTTTTCTTGTTTTTATAATATTATTTTTTTCAAATTTATTTTACTTTTTTAATTTCTTAAGACAATTTTTCTATTTTTAATTTGTAATTTTAAGAAAACTAGTGTTAATGTCGTGTTTCGTACGTCTTTGCGCTAGGTTCTAGCAACTCAGGTTTTCAGAACTGGATCTACGAAAATAAAGAAGAAAGACACTGGGAGGGGGTGGCCTTGAGGTTAGGGGTCTCCGATGCTAAACTTAGTAGAGTAATTTGAAAGTTTGTAAATAATGAGAGAGTCTAGGGATCATAGAACATTTTCGTACATGGAAATTGCTATTTATGCAATGAGCCTGGGGGGAGACAGATCGTGCTTGCCCCCATGGAGTCCATGTCCTTTTCACTGTTCCTTTTGTCAGAGTCTCTTTAATGTGGCGCCTCTACAACGATGTCATTAATGTGACGTGTAGCTCAGGTAGTCATGCAATTAATGCGGTGTGGTTCCCTAATTTGTCTTACTTTGCTGGTATCTTCAATGGTCCGTTGATGTTCTTATGCCAGAAGATCAAAGGTCCTCCATCTTTCCCGCTTTGCACTGTATGAGTCTCCTTGAGCGGGGTGTGGCCAAGCGGCGTCAGGTCTATCCGTCCCATCAGCCATCATTGTTCACCTTCCCTTGCAGGCGACTTACTTCATTGGCAAGTTTGGGCCCTGGGGCGGGGTATCGAGGCAAAGCCCATAACTCTGAATCGAACGCCTAGTAGGCTTATGAAGTTGGAAAGCCCCTTACAGTTACCTCGCCAATTCCTATCTGGTGGGTCTGATGGAAATTCTGCCTTTCCTTCCTTAATTAGTAAAATTTTGCAACTGTGTCTATCTAACCTTTTCTTTCCTGGGACAAGGGGTTGCGGATTTCTCGTCGCTCACGTGTTGCTCTTCTGCTCCCCAGCTACATCCGAGTGGTATTTTCGTCTTTACACAATATCTGGCAACGGTTTACCTTCAACTTGTATGGTTGTACTTCGACAATTTTGTTCCACATTAAATGGTGCCCCTTCAGTCCTTTTGTCATTACTCGCGATAGACGATCACTTATTTCCCACGACGTATCACTGGATACGCTCTACTAGAATTATGGCGATTGTGGGATTCTAGTACTCCGTGGGGTGCGTGGGTTCCTATTGCCTTGGGATGTCAATCGTTGAGATTGCCTATAGAAGGTCCCCTTCTTTCTCAGAAACAAGTTACTTTGTCTATTCTCTCTTTTGCTGGATATCTTGTGTTCCTCTTCCTCTTTCAAGCACTTCTTCTTGCATTGTTCTTTCTAATTCCTCTTCTTTCACCCTGGTTGCTAATGGCCCCCAAGAAATTCTTGTGTCCTATGGGTTGGCTGGATCTTCTGAGGAGTTTGCTGGTTTCTTGCTAGTGCCGCAGATGGATAGGGCAACACCGCTCCTGAGGAGTTTGTTGGTTTCTCGTGGCATTCGGAGGTGACTCCTGTTGAGTTGGAGTCATTGAGGGAGACCTACAAGGTTCCTCAGATTGTGGAACTCGAGGTGCCTCCTCCTACCGAGGGGGCGATAGATTCTTAGGGTTTCGCCTTCAAAGTGGCGGTGTACCCCGCCATGTTCTCTAATGGCCCTAGATTGCCCTTCTGTTGTCTAGTGCAAGAAATGCTGGATTTCTTCAAGTTGGCACCTGTTCAGCTCCCTCCTAGCGCATGAAGGATTCTCTTGTCGTGCTTCATCATTTGGCATCGTGGGTTGGAGGAGGCTGGGGTTGACCACCCAAATCTCACGGCGTGTGAGTTCTTCCTCACCGAAGTTCATAACACTTACGGCTTTAAACCGGTCCAAGTGTTGGTTCGGCTGGAGTTGTAGTATACTGTCGTGCATGGGTGGAGTCGCCTTTTCTTCTTTCTATCCAATAAGGGGTGGGAGTTCCCTTTTGGCCAGGCCAATTGACGCGTATTCCCCATTTGTGCCACATGGGGAGTTGTGGGTGATGACAAGGACCGTTGTCTTACCGTGACCAAAAGTCTAGACACTCAGGATCGAGGTCGTTTGTGCTTGGGCGAAGGCCCATCTGGACGACGTTCTTTTGGAGGTTCTACTAGCTGAGGACAACCTTCGTTGACATCTGGCCCCCTCGGCTAATTTGCTTTTCGACGTAGCCTTCTCGCTAAGGGAGGTCACATCCCGGGTACGTAGCCACTTTCCTAGCCCGCCAGAGGAGGGGAAAGGGAAAAAGCCCTATAGGATTTCACCCTTCGAAGCTGACCCTGATGACCTTCCCAATCCTCCTGGAGGTCCTTCTGCGGAGGTGCTTGTCAATCAGCCAGAGCCGTCGTCGCTCAGGAAAAACAGTGACGATCTCAAACCATCCTCTTGTTGTGCTGTTGGCTAGGTGAGTTGTCGCAGAGATTCAACCTGAGCTGCCAGTCCTCAAGCCCTTTGGTTGTGGGGGGTCTTCAGTAGTCCCCTCGCCCCTAGGCACGGCCTTTAAGCGGGTTCCTTTGCCCTCACCCGCAGACCATTTTGCCAAGGATGGTGGGCCCCCTAAACGGGTTTCCATCCTTAGGTCCACTCTATTACACTCTCCTGATGTCGAGGTCTCCTTGGTTGGTGATGAAGCGGCAGGGGCAGTTGCTTAGGCCGAGGAGGTGGTGGCGGCATTCCTCTAGCTAAGGTAGCTACAACGTCTACGGTCCTTGGCGTGGATAAAAAGGCAATTGATGAGGTCCCGATAGAATTTTGGTCGATGGCTGTGGAGAGTCGTGCTGACCGTATCCGCAAGGCGGATAGCAGGCTCAAAAGGCTTTTCACTGGGTAAGGATCTTTGTTTGTAAGTTCCTTGCGCCTCTTTTTCGTTTTCTTCTTTGATTTTGACCGAGAATTTTATGGCAGGGCTTGGATTGTTTGGTGGCATTCATCGTGGACGGCCGACAGGAGGTGGCGAGTGAGAATAGAGAACTTTGCTCACTCTCCCAGCTAGCTTTACGCTATGCAACTGAGGAGCAGAAGAAGAAGGAAGAGGTTGAGGAGGCCCTCGTTGACTTGTCAAAGTCCCAGGATGATTAGCCGGCCTTCTTTGTCTTGAGGTGGCGCTTGCCTCCAAGATGACGGATGGGCTACAAAGGTCGCTCAACACTTGTCAGCAAAAGCTGGAGTTGCTGCAGGCTGAAAACTTGGAGTTGCGCAAGAGACAAGACTCTGACGATCGGTTGTACAAGTGGCTATCAAGGCAATATGAGAAGACTTTCTAGTCTCTGACGGCATGAGAAAGGCCATGAAGGATGAGAGCAAACAAATGAGGGATTTGGAGACCAATCAAGCCGAAGCCAGGCTTGCTTTGGAGGCTAGTGACGCTACCATTCGGGGTATGTGGGAGGAGCTGTTGTATGTCCATGGTATCTGCAATGATGCTTGGCACTTCAATTACACTGATGGCTTGGAAAGGATGAAGACTCATATCCTCCGGAATCCTCAATGCAATCTGAGGGATTTGAGTGTGCGGGAGCTTCTCTTGGACGAAGTGTCCATGGAAAGGGTTGCTCTCCTCAAGAGGGATCTAGTCCCAAGCGCCCTTAGGGGTAATTCTGCTAGACATAATCTTGCCCAATGATGGTTGATTCTCCTCGGCTGCAATTTGACCGGCTCTTCTGATGGGTCTTGCTCTTCTTTGTTGTTCAAGGTTCCAGTTCCAAACCTCATCTTCCAATGCTCAACCTCGCTTTCGGCCTTCATTTTTGCACACTCCAGCACGCAACACCTCTTCTTACACTCCAAGATTACCCTTCTATCGTCATCTCGCCCTCCTATCTTCACCTTCTCCAAGAGTTTCTTGCGCCCCTCCATGGCAGGTGAGCGACTCCTAGCAGCATCTTGGCAATTGTTGTCACCGTACTGCCTAATTAGCTATCTTATTACACCCCCTGTTGATTTTCTTTAAGGTAACCTCTGGCATTATTTGCACATCGTAATGATTGAGATTGTCATCTGCCACTTCTACTTAACCTCTAGCATTATCGGCACGTCATAATGATAGAGATCCTTGTTTGTCACTTCTACCAAAATATGATTTGATTAGGCTTTAGCTGGCTTATGCCTCCACAACTTTTTGTCATATCTACTTGACTTATGTCGCATGTCGTTGTAATTCGCTGCTTCACGTTGTAACTTGTCTTGTTCTTTGTAAGCTTGTGGCTTCATGTTGTAACTTGTCGCTTCACGCTGTAACTTGTCCTTTATAACTTGTCCCTTGTAACCTTGTGGCTATTTTTTGTAACTTCTGATCATTAATGAAACTGCCTTACACTTTGTTGTGCCAAGCTGCTTTTCTTTGCGTCTTCTTCTTCTTCTTTGTTATGGTCGGCCTCAGGATTTTTTCGCAAGAAATTATGGGCTTGGCATTAACGGGGGGATTGCCTTCATGTAGTGCTTTACGATCCACCCTTCCAACGCCTAACCTATTTCTGACTACCTCGCTGGCTGACAGCTCTTCTGCTTATATTGTTTTTGTTCACCCTCGTTATGCATTTGTCCTTTTAGGGCCTTTAGCGAAATTGCTTGACGAGGTCGATGTGTCTCTACTTTTTCTTTACACCAATTTCCTCCTTTCTATTGTCTGACTCTTGGATGCACTTTACCCCGCCTAGCTCTTTAACTCTTCCATTTTTCGTTGTTGTACTTTATTTTGATATGTAACTCAAAGAATAGAGAAGTGTCCTTAGCGTATGTTGGCCCTCGCTTGCTGTTGTTGGCTTGGAGGGGATAGAAATCTCCCCTTAAGAGTTAAGCCTCGTCAGGGAGAGTCCGATCGCCACTTTGGGGGAAGAGGTCGAGAAGCATTTTGCTAACCCGCCTCTATGCCCTTACAAGTAGCACCATGGCCGTGGAGTTGAATATAGCTAATCTGAATTGCTCTTTGCTGGAATGGGGGTCGGGGTAGGTTATTCGGGTAACCGTGGGGCTGGTCCCTCTATCCGCCATAGGGAGACAAGGTTACCTCTTGCTCTACTTGTCTCCTTGGTCCATTGGGGGGTAGGTTGTCGGGGCAATTTGAGACTCGACCCACTCCTGCCCATTTTCATTGCGTATTTAATTCCTAATTTAAAGATAAAACATGTCATCATAACTTTATCCTTAGCTTGGTAGGAGTTTGAATTTTAAACTTGGGCCTTCTAGCCTATGACACCATTTTCTTGCCACTTTTTACCAAGATGTTGATGTCCATATTCCTTGGTGCACTTATTCGGGTGGTGGTAGGACTTGGCCAGTACTCTGTCTGGGAGGGGTCGGAAAACCTCACGCCAAACCGCCCCTTTGCCCCCTGAAGAGGTAATTCGGACAATGGTGTAGCTGGTCTACTCTTTCGCCGAGATAGGGGTCGGGGTAAGTTTTCAAACAGCCTCAAGGCTGAACTCGTTCTCCGTCGTGGGAGGCACAATGTGGCCTTTGACCCAACCTGCCCCTTTGCTCCTCTCGGGAGGTAAGTTATTCGGGTAGTCTACTATTAGACCCGTTCCCGACCATTGACACAGCAGGGAAGGGTAAGTTTTGGGTCAGGCTGGCACTGAACTCACTCTTCATCGTAGCAAAAGTCGTGGTAGGTATTCTAGTAGCAGTGGGGCTAGTCCTGCTCTCCGCCGCAGGGAGAAGAGGCGGCTTCTAGCTTGACCCATCTTCTGGGTTAGCTGCAGACTTATGAGGAAGGTAAGTCTTTCCCTTCAAGTAGCTAGTGACTAATCCGCACTCCACTGTAAGAGGGATAAAGCAGCCTTAGGCATTACATCCATCCCTTTGGTGCCCCCGGGGGGGGAGGTAATTCGGACAGCGAACAAGAGAAGCTCTATGAGAGGAGTAAGTAGATTCGGTGTCAAAGGCAAGTTAAGTCCAAGATATGTAGGACCTTATGAGATAGTGGAAAAAGTGGGAGTAGTTGCGTACCGTCTGGAGTTCCTAACTAAGTTTCATGGGATCCACAATATATTCCACTTGTCCTCATTGAAAAAGCGTTTTGGGAATCGGACACTAGCAATGGTTGAACCCGATAGCATATATTTGCAATCCTACCTGACCTACAAGGAAAAGCCAATACAAATCATTGATTCGAAGGAAAAAGAATTATGGAACCACAAGATCCCATTGGTCAAAGTACTTTGGAAGCAAATGATATGCAAGCCAAGTATCGCCAATTGTTTGAAACCTAATCCAGTCTTGTTTTGTCTTGGTATCGGATCAGCTAATGTTGTTGTATTCACTTATGTACGAAGTTGTTTTGTATAAGTCAGCCGTTGTACTTCATTTGTTTATATATCAAACAAAGTATATGTTTTGATATAAATATATTGTGGACCGTCTTTAGTGTGCGCTGTGAATTATTTTCTCTATATTTCATTAAGTCTTTTTGTAGTTTCATGGCACACGAGTGAAAGACTGTTGGGAAATCAATCATTTCCACACAATGTGTGCGAGAAATGAGGGAAGAACATCAGAGGAGGCGACTTGCTAACTTGCAGATAGTTGCCTATTAGCAGAAGATGGAACGCCAAAAGCACCATCGCACTCACGTAATGGATATACATAGAAATAGGGTAGGTTACAAGAGAAAAGCTTTGCCTCACGAGGAAAGTTACCCACCTCTTCACCTAACCACTTGGATGGCTCGAGATAAATTCAGAGCGAGGATGTCACGTGACAGAACTATGTCTAGCAGGGCAACTGAGGAATGCGCTGCGATTATCAATCCTGAGCCTGAGACATCAAGATCTTCTATATTGTCTACTGATCGAGGATGACTACTCGTGGAAGGTCACGTGCCTGATAGCAATGATGAGGAGGTCGAGCAGCACCTTGGCCCAAGACATTTGGGTAACGTGATATATGGTTCTGAGGATTATGCGTTCTACTACTTACCGTAGCATACTATACTTGTAGATATCGACTCACCCCCGCCCACATCAACCAGCGATGATACATCCAATGATGGATAGGAGGCTTGGTGAGCAACATCTTATCCTTTGATTGGTATGGTTTTTTTTAGTACACGTGTAGATTTCGAGGACAAAATCTTTTTTTTAGGAAGGGAGGATGTAATAGCCTGCCATAAATCTTGTGAAAACTTGAAAGTTTTCACGAATCGAGCCAATTGCATAGGTTTTAATCTGTTAGCATAGTCAGTTTTCTACTTACTATGGAGCTAGAAATGTTATTTTATTTGTTTGAGGTACTTAGAAGTGTGAGAATGAGAAACGGTCTGCACCATTAGTATCAGAAGAATATTTAAGATTTTATGGCGCAATAAAATCACTTTCAATATTTGGAATAACGCTTGTTCGAAATTGTGTTTTGAATTCATCGAGGCATTAGGAGTTCAATTTTGCAAAACGAAGTACACTTCTAGTTTCGTATGAATATTTAGGATTTTATGATGCAAAGTTATTTTTCTCCTTTTTCAGAGTGAATAGTAGCCTTGGTGTTAGGACCTAGATTGATGTTTTGATTCAATTTTTGCCATGTGATCTTGAGTTTAATGCTTATATATATTTTAGGATAAGATTTTTTACCATATGATGTTGATCATTTATTATTTATTTCATGAAATATTTTAGATCCAATGGTTTGATCAAAATCAAACCACATGGATTCACTTTTGGTGAAAGTGTGAAAGCCAAATGCTTTAAGTTGGATTTTTATGATTTTATGGTTTTGCTTTAATGATTCAAAGCATGATAGTTCTTAGGAGAGTGTTATGAATGTATTGGAAGCATGTTATTGAACTTTTGAAATTCTTAGAGTTGTTTTGAAAAGAGATAAAACCTTGAGAACCAAGAGTTGTGTTCAAGGTTAAAAACTTGAAGTGTTGTATTAAAAAGATTTGTGACTTTTTTGAAGTGAATTTTGTTGAATTTTCTTTTATGTTATTTGAACATAGGATATGATTTTGTATGTTGCAATATTTCTTTTTAATACAACACTTCAAGTTTTTAACCTTAAACACAACCCTTGGTTCTCAAGGTTGTACGTTGCAATATTTCATAAAAAAATGGCTCTTTTCCTCTCTCAACGCTCTGCTAGGGTAACAAACTCAGCTTTTGGTTTTTGCTATGGAAAGCAGCAGCATGGCAGCTGTGGAGGTAAGCTCAGGCAAGTAGACTTATGCTAACCTAGTGGCAGTGATCCCTCAACCTCTACCAGAGATGGTTGTTGCGCCTTGTGCGCCAAAGTCCATGGAGGGGGAAGTATTTTTTTCAATTCTCCAAAGAAGAAATCAACCGATCTGCAAAACCCTTCCGATTCTTAATGGTTTTAAAATTCCTTCTCCAACGACCTTTTTTGGACTCTATTCGAGCTTTCATACACAGTCAATGGGGCTTGGCATCTTTGCCTGTGGTCTCTGCTATGAGGCGGCCATGAAATGTTTTTATTCGGCTTGCCATGGAATCTGATTTCATGAAGGCTTTCTCGTGTGAATCAAATGAAGTAAATGGAGTCCGGTATCGTGTCTTCCACTAGACCACGAATTTTTAGGAAGATGAAGAGCTGTCGTCGATCCCCATTTGGATCTCCCTACCAGGTTTGCCTCATAACTTTTACCATGAATCTTTTTTACGAATTCTCACGACCCCACGTGGACGGTTCATTCGCCGAGATAATCCTACAAGATGTGCGACTTGGATGGATGGTGCCCGAGTATGTGTGGAGATGGACGCAACCAAGGAACCTCTCCCTCATTTTTGGATCAGTGCACCATAGGTCTTCTCTAGTAGAAAACAAGAAATTGTGTATGAGACCCTCCCTGCCTTTTGCTGTAAATGTAAATTGTAGGGCCATAATAACATAAACTGTTGATTCAGAAAAAAATAAGGGCATGTTGAGAAGGTTTGGATTCATAAGAAAGAGCTGACCGAGGGTAGTAATGGGAAAAAATAATGAACAATTTACAAGTTAGTGATATGGGGAAACATGAGCATTTGAAAGAAATTGAATCGAATAAAAATTATGTTGAAGATGCAGAAAAAATATAGAGGAATTTGGTGGAGTCCGGGGTTCCTCTATCCCCAGTTAGGAATGAGGCTAAGGAAAAAACGGTTGGTGTGCCCAGGGGTGTTTTGGATTCATCCAATCAGTTTGGATTAAATGATGAAATCTTGTTTATACCTTAGGAGAATCAGAAAAGTGATAGAGAAGCAATAGACAAGAGTTTGTTAAAGGAAATGGGGTATGATGATGATTTTGTTTTGGAAGATGATTGCTCCTCGGAGCTAGAATATGAAATACCCCCTGAAGTCCTCCCACAAGACAAAGACTATCATATGGAGTTTGAAGGTTTGCCTAGGAAGAAGAAATACCATAAGAAGCATTTTGTAAAAATCAGAAACTCCACTCGGGTTCATGCCTGGAACATTTTAGTGCCTCAATGATTGGTCCTATAGTTGCTTTGAATTTATAGGGTATTGGCACTTCTAGGGATCATCTAAAGAAGCTAAATGACAAGATTAAACCAAAAATAATTGCTTTGTTTGAACCTTTTCAGAGTTTAGATCGAGCTCAAGGATTGATGACCTCCTTACATATGACTTCTATGGTTGCTAATGACAATGCAGGTGGTAAAATTTGGGTTTTTTGGGAGAAGGATACTGTTGTTCAAATTGTTCATGTGGGCTTGCAGTTCATTATGATACGAGTTGGTGAAGGATCCTCCCAATTTTTGTGTACCTTTATTTATGCCAAATGCAATAGGTACGAGTGTAAAACTTTATGGGATGATATTAGCCTTAGAGGGTCGGGAACTGATCCTAGACTGTTTGTTGAGGACTTTAATATCATTAGATACGATTCTGAAAGAAAGAGAGATAGACCTCGACCTAGAGCTGCTATGACTGAGTTTAATAACTGGATTCACCAAGAGGGATTGATTGAGATGAAGATTAAGGGTAGTGTGTTTACCTGGTGCAATGGGCAGTTTGGAAGGGCTACATCCCAGGCTAAACTTGATAGAGCTTTACTGGATGCTTCTTTGCTGTCATTGTGTCCGAATGTTGCTTGTTCTTTCCTTCCAAGGCTCACTTCAGATCACTCTCCCTTAGTCATAGAGTTTCTTCTTGATCCCTTCTCCTATGGGCCAACGCCTTTTAGATTCCAACAGATGTGGGTTGAGCACCCTAGGTTCTTAGATTGTGTTAGGCAGGTTTGGTCTGAAGAGGTGCTGGGTTGGGGTTTGAATAAACTGAGTGCTAAACTAAAGAAGACTAAGGTGGCTCTTCGAGAGTGGAATAAGTTAGTCTTTGGCAGAAAAAATGATAAGATTCATAGGTTGGAAATTCAAATTGATGTGCTAGAAAACAAGTTACAAAGGGGTTGGGATGAGGAGACGAATAGGTAGCTTCTCAGTGCTTCAACTCAGTTGGCTTCTTGGCGATGTAGAGAGGACATCCAATTGGCCAAACTGAATTGGCCAAACTGAAGTGGCAAGTGGATGGGGATTGGAACTCCAATTTTTTCATGCCATTTTAGCTAATAAAAGGCATAAAAGAGTTCTCGACATGAGATCCCCCTTTGGTATAGTTTCGAGTCGCCTGAACAAATTCACCAAAGGGCTGCTGAAAATTTTACTAATTTCCTTCAAGGGGAACCTCCTAGAGAGAATCCAAATTTGTCTCACTTAATATCTCTGGTTATTTTGGAGGAAGAGTGCGGCCGTCTTCATGTTAAAGAGTGTAAATTGAAGGATAGTTGGGATGAAGATTTTCTTATGGGGTTAGTTAGCTCGAAAAATGTTGATGATATCTTGGATACTCTAGCCACTTGTAAAACTGGTTCAGATGTTTTTATTTGGACTAAATCTGATAATGGTTGTTTTTCTACTAAATCGGTTTGGGACTGTGTTCGCATCAGGAGATCGAAATTTGACTGGTATCCCTGGGTGTGGCATAAGTTGATTACGTTAAAAATGTCTATTGTTATGTGGAAGGCTTGGTATTTGGCTTTAAGCGTTGATGATCGACTCCGCCGTACTGGTATTCTGATCGTTTCTCGGTGTGATTGTTCCTGTGTTGTTGGGCACTACGAAGATCAGAATCATGTTTTGTTTGAAGGTGAGTTACCCCATAAGGTGTGGCAGTTCTTTGGAGTCATGTTTGGTGTCCCTATTGGCAGAACATGGAAGGATACGATGTCCTCTTGGTTTCGTTGTGCAAAATCCTCTACTCAAGTGGGTTTGGTTATGCGGATCATTTCGGTGATTATCACTTGGAGACTCTGGAGGAGAAGATGGTCAGCGCGCATGGAGGGTCTTACTGTTTCTTTATCCAATCTATTGCATTCTATTAAACATTGGATTGGTTTATTATGCCATGACTCACAAAAAATTCCTAGTTTGTCTAACTTTGATGTGCAGGTGCTTTAATGGTTAAATATTTCTATTGTCACCCCTACAGTTCACAAGTGTCGTTTAGTTGCTTGGACAAGACCTCAGACTAGTTGGTTCAAATTGAATATAGATGGTAGCAGTCTTGGCAATCCAGGCTCTTCTAGTGTGGGTGGTATCATTAGAGATGATCGTGGCAAACTGGTTCATGCTTTTGCTTCTCATGTTGGAGTTGAATCTAATAACAAAGCTGAATTACTAGCCTTTCTTCACGATCTCAAGGTTTGCATTTCTTTGGATTTAAATTTTGTTGAAATTGAACTTGATTATTTAACAGTAGTCTCATGGTGGAACTGAATAAGATGCGAGGTGTGGTACTTAGAGGACTTTTGGGAGGAAATCAATGATATCAGGGCGTCCATGACTTGCTCCATAAAACATATTTTTAGATAAGGAAATCAAGTGGCAGACTGGTTGGCTAAACAAGGGGCAGAAGGGTCTAATCTTGTTTGGAATAGCTTAGGGGATTCTCCTTGCAGGTTGGAAGGTCTTATTCATATGAATTATTCTAGATTACCTTCCTTAATGTTTTTTCTAGTTTTTTTGTTGCTATCTAGATTATTCACTTTTTGTGGGATCTGAACTTTAATATTGGGCTGCTTTTTAAGTTTGATACATGGGATGCTTCTTTGAATATCTCTATATCCCATGGGTCTTGATCTGTTACCACGGTATTCCTCCACCATAAGTGAAGGCAATTAATAAAATTGGGATGGCCTATGTATGTTTAGACCTAGGCAAGTTTGACATAGTTGTGATATGTTTTAAATTTTTCTAATTAGTTATTTGGATTTAGGAAAAAATTTATGTGAGGAATTTAAATTTTGGTGAGTTTCGAAATTAGGATGTGAAATCCTTAAATTAGGAGTAAAATGGTCATTTTAGTCTAAGATAGTATTTTTATATTTCTAAATTGTTAGTGATGAGTTTCTGATGGTTAGAAATCTCTACTTACAGTTTCTCATAATTCGCACATTTTAATCCGTCACGCAATGATCACCGTAAGTTAGTTTTGAACTTACTCTCACATTACTGTGTATGTGTGTTTGTAAGTGAATAGTTGTCTATGTTCTTACGTTATTATCTATGCCATGCCACTACATGTATGTCTGTTACACATTATATTCTGTTAAGAAATGTTTATCTGTTACACATTATGCCATGTCATGAAACATTTGTCTATTTCATGTTATGTCATATCACGAAACGTTGTCTGTTTCATGTTATGTCATGTCATAAAATGTTGTCTATTTCATGGTATGTCATGTCATTTATCTCACGTACATGTCACGTTATGCTATGCAAGTCATCTATCATTTCATTTCACGTCACGTCACGTCTCGAGTAAAGAGTGTATTTTGAAAATAGATTTTTCACGTCAAGTCAAGTTGATTTATGTTTATCATGACCCTAAGTGCTAGGATGGGGTAATATCCTAGTGTAAACTCTTTGTTCACGCTGAAGTGTCTAAATTAGTCTGAAATCTTCTGGATTGACAAGGTAAAGATCAATATGCTTCAAATTAGGCCTAATTAACTGGTCACCCGAGTGAAGTCAGGCACTGACGCCTATCATAACTCTTACACGTTCAATTTCATCTTATACATACTCATGCTGGTATAAATACCTATCACGGGATACATGCATTACATTTTCTATAGCAAGTGCAGATACTTGTGAACTGGTACTTATGTTAACACACTCACAGCAGGTGCAAATACTTGTGTTGTGATGCGGTAGTCGGTTGAGACGCATGGCTTAAGGGGATCCATTTAGCATCCATATGGTCACTTTTATTAATCATGTTTAATTATTAAACAAGATTCCAAGTTCAAGCTCATGTTTAGGGCTGCACATGGTTCGGTCCGGTCCGGCGATGGACCGAAGGTTTTCGGTCCATCAATTGGACCGGACCGAACACCCAAGGGGACCGGACCGGACCGGTAGCTATCTGTCCGATCCGGTCTGGTTCGGTCCATTCGGTCCGGCCTTTTTTTTTTAAATCAATTAATAAAAAAAATTATTTACATTACTAAATTAAACTAAGTGACTTATTAATGTGGATTATGTAACAAACTCAATAAAAAAATATTTTATATGGTCAATGATAATAAACTAGATGAAAATTACATTATTAATGATGTTAATTATTACTTTATTACTAACTTAAAGTATGTTAATGCATAATGAGCCATATACAACTTTTAACATTTTGTATATGAAACAATAAGCATGAATAATTTAATTATCCATACATATTATATCCATAATTGAGAAAGATACATACTTAACATACTATTATAAATAAGAATAAAATATTTAATTATACATACTATTATAAATTTATAAATTATATATATATTATAATTTATACTATAACTCTTAATACTTAATAGTATTAGTAATACATTAAAGAATATATTAATACATTGATACTAAATATATATATTGATAGACTTATAGTGATTAGTTATTATGAATCATGATTAGTGTAATTATATAATAGTATTAGTATAAAGTATTAGACTATTAGTAATATAGTGTAGCTATATATTAGTAATATTAGTATAAGTATAACTGTATAACTATAGTCTATACTTAATTATGATATAGTATAATTATATATTAGTTAGTGATAGGATTAGGTTAGATGAAAATTATATTTACTAACTTAGAGTATGTAAATGACTCAAATTCAATGTATTATAAATATTATAATTTATGATTCTAATACTATAATGACAATTATAGTATAACTATATAATAGTATTAGTATAAAGTATTAGACTATTAGTAATATAGTATATGCTATAGCTATATATTAGTAATATTAGTATAAGTATAATTGTATAAGTATAACTATAGTAAATCGTTATAACTTATACTAATATATAATATAGTTATAATAAATCACTATAATATGGTATAACTAAACTAATATAACTATTAGTATAAGTGTATAACTATATAATAGTATTAGTATAAAGTATTAGACTATTAGTAATATAGTATAGGCTATAGCTATATATTAGTAATATTAGTATAAGTATAATTGCATAAGTATAACTATAGTCTATAGTTAATAGTTATAACTATACTAAATCGTTATAACTTATACTGATATATAATATAGTTATAATAAATCACTATAATATAGTATAACTAAACTAATATAACTATTAGTATAAGTGTATAACTATATAATGCTTCATTAATGAAGCAAGATAAAGAATCAATGATAACTAAATATCAATTATATAAAAGAAGAATACAATTATTAGAACACTGGGAAGAACATCGTAAATTTTTAATAAATGAAATTAAAAGCATAAGGTATCATTTGAGTATCCTTGCATTGTAAAAAAAAAAAAAAAGAGTAAAAAATCACTGATACAGAAAAAAGGTAACCCATAACAAAGAAAAATGAAGTGGGAGGTTTGTGTTGGTAAGGCATGAAATCCGTTGATCAGCCCATTTATGCTGTCTCTGTGCATGTGTGTCAAATGGCTAGAGGTTGGTAGATTGGGCATGCAGCCCAAGTTCCAATAGGGCTCCAAATCCTTATTTGAAGTGATCATGGCCGAATTCTAAGGTCCTTGTTGGGCCTCTCTTATGGGCTAGATGTCAAGATTCTTTAAGGACTCTAAACTTTATGCACGACCCAACATGGGGACGTAAGACAGGCAAATACTTGGCTAAACTCGAGTTATCACTACAATAATTACAATTTTTATTTTTCAAGAAAAACTCTCATAATTTTGGGTTTGTATAGCTATTTGAGCCCGATTGTGGGTTGTTGAACTTGATTTCTAATATTGTCATTAATCAATATTTGCCAAAGTTTTCTCTCTGCTATTATGTCTCTTTCTCAATCTCAATCGTTTGTTTATGTAGATTGACTGGCCACCAGAAAAATTGCATTGCAAGTTTGTCCAGCATAAAAAACTCTATCCATATTTTTGAAAATATTTCAATTTCACTTTTAACTATTATTTTGATTCTGACTTACGTAAGCTTTCTTGTAGGACTCTTATTATATTACATAATTTATTTTAATGCAATAATTAGGATTTTTCCTTTCCAGAAGAAACTCTCATAATTTTGGGTTTCTATAGTAATTGAGCCCGATTGTGGGCTTTAGAACTTGGTTTTGAATATTGTTATTAATCAATATTTGCCAGTGTTATCTTTATCTTATTATGTCTCTTTCTCAATTTCAATCCTTTGTTTCTGTAGATTGACTAGCCACCAGAATAATTGCGTTGCAAGTTTGTCGGGCATCAAAAACTCTTTCCATACTTTTGACCTACCTAGGTTGCTGGTGTTATGTTGTACTTGATTTTTAATCTATATATCCCATATATTGATCCAACTATTTATTCCTATTTACAAGAAAATTCTATTATGGCATAATTTGATTTGGAAGAAAAATTTTAAAATTTGAATCTTAAAAATCAAAATTTCTCATTTAAATGATATGAATAGTATGCTATACACTTCAACTTGAGAATAGAATAACTCTTATAAGAAATTTCCTTAAGATTCAGCCTTTAGAGCAGCTCAAGAACCACAAGACTCATAGGGGGGCCAAAGACTCTCAAAACACACGCACACACACACGTAGAGAGAGAGAGAGAGAGAGAGAGAGAGAGAGAGAGAGAGAGAAGGAAGGAAGGACTCAAATTATGGTTGTGAAGCTCCATTGAGTTGACTCAGGTATGTGCAATTTTTTAGAGTTCGAACGCTCAAATATAACTAAGGAATTATTAGCATCTGAACATTTAGCAGCAAGAATCTGACCGTAAATATGCAGCTATTGAATGCACATAATAATGCACATTGTCTGAACTTTATATTGTGACATTCAAATAATATGAAATAATATTCGAACGTCATAAGGTATTATCCGAACATTATTGTTGTTAGTTTGAACGTTAAAGTTTCCTACTTAAACGCTATTTGTTATAGTTGGAACGTACTAGTCATGCAATCTTTAGTTTTGTAGTTCGAATGTGAGTACACACAATTTGAATGTTGCATGTTATAATTCGAACAAATGTTCGAATGTTAACAGATTTAAACTAATTATATTGGTATATATAGCATAAATTTATTTTTATTACAATACCGATGGGTTTTTTATACTTTTTAAACCAGATATTTAAAATATGTCAATTTACAACAAAGAATTGCAACAAAGAATTAAGCAGTTCTAAACCCTACGAGGTTTAAGGTTCAAACTATTATGGTAGAACGCGACATCAAAATTGAAGAGTTCGGTTCTCTCACATGGGATGGTAAGAGTTTAAGGTCTGTCTTCGTTAATAGACAAAGAAAGAATATATGTACATTTAAAGGAAAAAAGTTGTCTAGATATGGTATGGGTGTTCTACATCCCAATGCAAGACATGCCATAATCCGCAGATATTCATATTATATTTGTATGGGGTGTTAAGATGGAGGTCTCAGCAAAAATTGTAAATCTCTCGGACATCTAAAACATCATCTTCCATGAAGGCCGAGAAGGCCTGTAACACCACTACAACAAATACCACTTTTCCGCAAGGGATTGTGGTAGCAAAAAGTCTCCATTTTGTGAGAAAAGACTTGCAAAAGCAAAAAACCTCCATTTTGTGGGAAAAATTCTTTTCCCACCAATTTTAATCATAGATGCTCGTGGAATAAAATTAGTAAGATAAGGTATTTTTCTCCACGAAAAGCCCAACTCATGGGAAATACCTACATTTTCCCACAAGATTAGTCGTGGGACAAAAATTATTTCATTGTGGAAAATATGATGGCCTTTGCTAGTAAATTGTGGGAAAAAAGTGATTAAGAAGAACTTTTATTGTGGAAAATAATCACTTCTGACCAAAACAAAGTATTTGCTGCGAGTTATCTTCACGGCAAATGCTAAGATATTTCAAAAAACAATAATTGTAAAAGCAAAAAAATGACCTTGAGCAAAAAATAATCATAAGAAATGGTCTAATATAAGCTAGAAAAAATATCTTGGCTTTATCAGGTACAATCTACAATAACATGTTCATTCTCAATGTAGAGCTTAAAGCTTGAAGAGTAGAATAACAAATTGTTGCGATTGTATTTAAAATATCTGGAAAAGGAAACTTGAAATCTTACCATGAACATAGATGCCAAAAAGCCTCAAAAAGGATTTCTGTATAGGACAATGAGCTTATAGCAAATTTCCAATGCAACAAAAAATTACAGACTGAAAATAAGTCATGAGACCCAAAATTTATGAGTAAACTGTGCTTTGCATATGTGAAAATGAGAAACAGAAATCCATATAGGTTTTATATATTAAATCTATGGTTGTCACTAGCCCTTCAACATAGTTGTAGGTCTCATGGGACATCTTGAAAAAGAGCTCTGGTTGCAACCCTTGGCAAAAATTAACCATCTTCTCATACCAATATCCTGACATAAATGTAAATATATTTAATGATACCAAAGGAAAAGAGGTGCACTAACAGTCTCATTCAAAGGAAAAGATTCTTGCGAAAGCCGACCAACATTTTTTGGCTCTAACTTGTTCAGAGTTGTATTCTTTTCTGCAAGATCATTTTGAGCTTCCACTAACTTCATTACTTGAAGATATAAACTTTCATTCTCATGGTAATACTTTTAGTAATAAAAATTTTTGTTAAAACTCTCAAAATGTGTACTGCAAGTAGATGGGTTGAATGCAAGAAAATACCTACCTAGACAAAAGAAAGCATCCAGTTCAGCACACTAAAGTCTATTGTTGTAGTCCAAAGGAGTAGAGCATCGGAAAGGAAAGTCTTGAGCTCCTCCATAGTTTGTTCAAGGTCCTCTAGCATGTTGTTCTCACGGTCCCGATACAACAAATTTTGTATCTCAAGGGCACTTGTGCCAGGAATCTCTGTGCTTACAAGTCATAGGCTCAACATTTCTCAAAGTTCTGCTATTACATCATTAAGATTTATAATTCCCATGGCAAGAGTTTTATATATTTTCTCCTCCATTGTTCTTTAGTAAATTGGGGATAAAGGCAGGCCATCTCATATACATCACAATAATAATTGAAGAAAAAAATGAAATGAAAGAAAGAAAACACTAAAAGGAGAGAATTATGGATGGCTAGGCTACATTTTTACCTCCAGCGAGCTACCATAAGTTGCAGGAGAAAAAGGTTGCAGGACCCAATGGTTCCTTTGAAGTGACCGATGTTGTTGTAAAGGTGAAGCTACAACATGCCTAGCTCCTCAACCAACTTGCACTTGCTGGCTGCAAAGGGTAAAATCAGTACTTAGATTAAAAAAACTTCAAAAAAGAGGAAGAAAAAATGGAAATAACAAAAGGTTTACAGGTATAATTAGATCACAACTCTATCCCACCAAGTGTTACATCATTATAATTATTTTTTCTTTACATTTTTACATCATTATAATTATTTTTTTCCTCTCATTTTTGTATAACTACACTCAATGCCAAATGTTTAGAAAAGGAGTCCGTACCTCAGTTCTTCCATCACATATCATATTGATAGCAGCAACCATAACTTCCAAAAATATGAGATGAAAGAAAAACCATACCAAAGAATCCAAAATTACTACGTTTCATCCATTCTAGCATATTTTAAATAAAGTCAAAAGCTATGACAATCTACCAAAATTGAAGATGTAGAGCATACATAGAAATTATTCTAATATTCCATGACAGTAAAAAAAAAAAAAAAAAAAAAAGGACTTTTTGGGATGATTTGGTTTTGGAACGAAATAAAAATCGTCCCAAAAAGTGAGATTTAGGGACGAATTTCATATTTCGTGCCAAAAAAATGACGGAAGATGTATATCGTTCGAACATTATAATTAGGGACGAAATATTTTGTCCCTAATAATGAAACCGTTCGAATGAAATGTTTTAAAGTTCGAACGGTTAAATTTAACCATTCGAACGTTCATTTTGACACATTAAGTAAAATTATTATAGCGGAAAATTGTTCTACCGTTCGAACGTTTAAATTTAACCGTTTGAACATACATTTTGGCGCTTTAAGTAAAATTATTATAGCGAAAAATTGCTATACCGTTTGAACGTACCAATTTTACCGTTCGAATGATGACTCGGCACTGTTTGAACATAATTTGTAAGGTTCAAACGGTGATCATATGTTTTTTTTTTAGAGAATTATATTGATATTAACTAGTAATTATAAGAAATTTATCAATTAAATAATAGGAATAATATAAACTAATAATTAGTTCAGAAAATATAAAATAGTACTAATTCATAATTAAATGTTGAATTTACAAAATACTAAATATTGTCCATTCTAAAAAATAAAAAATAAATAAATAAAAGATAGAAAGTAATAAGACCCCAACTCTTTGTACACTTCCTCGACTGCAGATAAGCGTTCCTCTATCTGTGTCAGTTGAGTACTGATGGTGACCTGAGTCGCAGACATGGCATCAAGCTCCATACGTAACTCAAAGATGCTAACAGTAATCTCTGTACAAATCTCATAAATGCTAGCAGTAGTCTTTGTACGAAACTCAGACACAGCAGAAGGGACCTCCATACGCACTGCATCGATCACCGCTGATGTTTGTCCACTGATCGCTACACGCACAATCTTGGCCATGTCCTCACGAGTAGCTCTGTGTATTGATGCCCCAGCCTGTGTGGATGTCTCAGCTACCGATACTACATGATCTCTCAGCTGTGCATCTATATGAGGATCAACCGTGTCTGGAACATGTCCACAAAGTCGCAGTCTCGAGTGTCTCGTGCTACGTGAGAGGATGGTACTATTGATCAGTCTCATTAGCTCCCGTTTACGCTCTACAACATCAGGCACAACACCGATAAATAGCACAAATCAAGTGATTAGGATCCCGAATGATAGTAATGGAGAGTGGATTTATCCTGATACCCATGAAAATTATGTAAGTATTATAACATATTTTAATTAAATATATTACAATATTTAAGATAATATTAATTCTTTATGTTATATATGTCTAGGATAAAATGATTGCCCTACGTGCTGAATCTGCGTCAGATCAAAATTCCTCAACAAGTGATATTGATATTTTTATACAAGTCTTGGGTTAACGTTCAGGATATTTGAGGGGTTTGGGTCACTATGTAAAGCCTTCTCCCTCTTCCTCTTCTTTTGCGTTTGCCTCTATGACTTCTATAGCACTAGAGAATGCGAATTCTAGAATCGAAGAATTGACTGCAAGGCAGCATGAGTTAAAAGCTCAATCGGCAAAACAAGCATACATGGAAGCGCGCACCAAACAACATGAAGAACAATAAGAAGAGTTCAAGAGACAAATGCAACTCCAAATGCAGCAACTTATTCAAGCAGGCCTCCAAGCAACTGATGGTTTTTTACGTATAGAGTTTGGGATTATCTATTTATGTACAAACAATGCTAGTCTCACGTTTATTTATTTAGTTCACACTTATTATAAAACTTTTGTTAGTATTAAACAGTTTCTAATGTATTTTTTCAAATATTATGAATGTCTATTTGGTTTTTTCTTATTGAGTTTAAGGCTATGTTTGGTAAACGGACTACTCTGAGGTACTCTGAGGTACTCTCACTACTATTCTCTACTTTATTATTACTTTTCACCTACTTTTACTACTATTCATTACTTTTTACCTACTTTTTACTACTATTCAATATTTTATTATTACTTTTTTACAACACTTCTCAACACTTCTCAACACTTCTCGTTGTCCAAGCACAGCCTAAATAATATAGTTACCGTTCGAACTACCAAATAATGTTCGAATGCCATTTATTAAATCATTCGAATGACAACATAACGACCACATAATGTTCGAACGCAAGTTATGTTCGTAGCGTTCGAACATAACTTTCTCCAGTTCAAACGCTTATACTGTTCGATCTATCCCTTTAACGTTCGAACGGAAAGTAATATTTATTTCTTTCGAAAGGGTATCTAATGTAGTTTTTTTTGAACGTATTTCGCTATTGTTCAAATAAACCAATCCAGTTCGAACGTAAAATGTAAACCGCTTGAACAATGTTCTGGGATGAATTTCAACCGTGACAAAAAAAATCCCCCGTTCAAACATGTTCGAACGGTTTCCTTCAAATTCGTCCCAAAATATCTTTTGGGACAGTGTTGTTGGAATGAGCTCGGGATGAAAAATTTTGTCTCTAAAGAGTGTTTATGTTGGAGTGTAGTGCAATCCAAATAATGACAAAGCTAACAGCCACAACCTACTTGCCACTGCACAATGCAGTATCAAATGGTCAACTGTCACCACTACTCTCAGATATACAAAACTATGCAACTATAATATTTTCCCTATCATTACACATTGTGACTTTACACGCAATAGGAACACCCAAGCTAGTGCATGTTTAAGTGAAAATTGTTCCAATAAAATCTATTTTCAGCTTTTTGGTAGTTTAGAGTGCAAGTTAAAAAAATCGAGCTATTTTGTGCAAAATATATCCTTCAAAATTTAGTGTCATGAGGTGATGTTTTGCACTAAAACAAAGCTAGCTAAGACATGTACCCTATACCATTCATTAAATTAAACTAGCCTATCAAAACAAGAACCCATGCAGCAAAAAAATT
Organism: Cyclocarya paliurus; assembly: GCA_029856935.1. NCBI lineage: Eukaryota > Viridiplantae > Streptophyta > Magnoliopsida > Fagales > Juglandaceae > Cyclocarya > Cyclocarya paliurus. The sequence continues at coordinate 20,531,334 of CM056945.1, read as the reverse complement.
TCAAACTAGTGTATATCCAAACTAGCATAAGTAGAACTAAAAGATGTACATATATCCAAACTAGCATAAGCAGAATTGAATGATGTACATCTCTGTAGACATGCACCTGAATAACTATAAGTATAACATATAAGCCTAGGTCATTTGCACTTAGAACTATAATGGCATATAAACCAAAGTAAAAATCAACCCCATTCTCAAACTTCAACCCGTTCTCTAAAAGCAACCCATTCTCAAACTGCAAACTTGGTTATCTACACAATAAGTTTCAGCATAATTTGTAAGAGATAAATTCTCAACTACAACATGAACTGATATCATCAAACAAGTTTTTCATTCTTCCTAAGATTTTCAACAAGAGTACACAACACAAAATCTCTAAAATCAAAAGCCTAGAGTTGAAATCAAGCTTGTAAGCCCTCCTAAAGAATCTTTACATTTTCTTCTTGAACTGCAAAATCTTTCAGTATCTTGAGGACTTGAAAAATGCTAAACCCCATCTAATTGTGCCCATTAAACTAGTCCATCAAAAACCTCAAAGTCATAACACAAAACCTCAAACTCTTAAGCCTAAAGATCATTCTATTTAACCCTAAGCTTATGAGTATTCAGGAAAAAAAACAAATAAAACCTCAAAATCATGAAAACCTGATCATACCTATTTTGAGTTGTTGGTTCTCATCCAAATCCATACAGGATTTATAAGCTCCTCGATGAGGAGAACCCTAATCAAGGAGTTGACCCTTTGTCACTCTCAGGTCGAAACCCTCCACATGCAGTGACAAAATCGAGAGAGAGTGGGGGAGAGAGAGAGAGAGAGAGAGAGAGAGAGAGAGGGCAGGAGGAGGAGAAGAAGAAGAAGAAGAAGACGAGAGAGAGAGGATTGAGAGATTCACCAGCTTACCTCAGTGACGATGCCACAGCAGCAAACACCTTGAGAGAAAGGAGTGAGAGTATCGAGCTGGGGAAGAAAGAAATAAGGGGGCAAAAATCGAGTTTTAATCTTAAAAATATTTGCAATGGCTCATTATTGCCACAAAAGCTAATAAGTTGCTCGCCACAAAAACTAAAAGTGATTTTGGTGTCTTATTTGGCGAAATTATTTGCTCACCATTTTTACTTTCAAATGTTTGCTTGTCGGACATGATCTCACTACGAAAGGCTTGTTTTTTTTTTTTTTTTCTAAGGACAGTTTTGTGTCATCAACCAAGTATTTTTCACAATAGTAGATCTTGGGAAAAAAACTCGTGAAAAATGGGCAAATATGTTATAGTGCATGGACCATCTACAAGTTCTTTTCCTAATAAGGACTAGGAGATGGACATAGTTGTTGCCCAATCAAATAATGAATCATGAGGATTATGACCTTTATGAGGACTTCTGGGCTTTTACAGCGAGATATCCTACAACATTGGAGATGAATAACTCCTTCAACCAAAATGCATTGCTCTCGTTCTTTAGAATGTTGCAACTCACATTTGAACGTGATACATTCAAATGTATGTTTGATGTTCAAACGTTTCAACGTTACATTGAAACAGAGTGGCTTATAAAATGACGTATAATTAGGTACATTCTAATGTATTGCTTTTTATGTTCAAACATGTTAGCGTCACAAAAGGAATTGTTAGAATGTGAATTTTTATAAGCTCGAACATCTTAGAAGACTTTCTAATGACGATTTTGGAATATAGTAACAAAATAAAACCTTTTGTAATGATCTTATGTTCATTACAAAATAAAAACCATCAAAAAAGCAAATTTGTTGTAGTGTATGTATGTACATATGCATGCATTCCCATCGGGTGTGGTTCTCACTTAAATTTTTGTCATCTTATCATTTCGCGTAATCTTCATATACAAAATATCATTTCAATATCAGAAAAAGGTTAGGTACCTACCAATTTGTGGAATCCATGAAATAATTACCCAATTCCATAATTACTATAGGCTAAGGTTCAAAATCACTTTCGCTTGGTTGCATCATGTTGTTTCAAACTTGGAATCAGTAGGTAATATTAAAAGGGGAATTTGAAAGTATATGGTGGCTAGATGGTTAGGGTGTAAATTGGTCCAGTCTAGTTCAGGGAGTGATGGACCGAAATTTTTGGTCCATCATTTTTACGAACCGGACTGGACCGAACACCCATAGGGACTTGACCGATAGCTATCGATTCGGTCAGTCCAACCCAATTATTTTGTTATTTTGTTTCATTTTGTTTCAAATAAATTAATTAAAAATATATATTTAAATTACTAAAATTAAAATTATGTAAATTATTAATGTGAATTATGTAACTAACTCATTAAAAAAATATTTAAGTATAATTATATTTATGATGTTGATAGTTACTACTTACTAACTTAAACTCTAGCACCCAGCCCATAAGGCCAAGCCCATTGAAGCCAACTCTTGTTTAAGCTTTTAGGCCCAAGAAGGGGTGGGGGAAAACGTGCTAAACACACCATTTAGACCTTAGAGTTCAGTCAACCTCACTCAAACTTTCCATGCGCCGATGCCTCTCTTCCCCCTTCCCCTCAGTTAGTTTTGCATGTTCCTTTATTTTCCCCCACTCTATGCGCCTCATTTCTCTCAACAGTTTGCTCTCTCTCCATAACCACTCTCTCTGGTCCCCTTTGTCTGCAACTAACCAACTTTGTTTCTCCTCCACACCCTGAGCTTCTTCCTCCAAGCATCAACCCTCCCCACATGGCAAGCCCCATTCTAGCCAACCAAAAACAAGTAGCCACCACAACCTCACTGCCGTAAATGGTGAAGTTCAGCAACACGTCTAGCCTCAAGCCACATCTCAGCATTATTATCCACTGCACTTCTGCCGCCACTCACACATCCAATCATAAACCCCAAGCCCAATCGTGCCCAAGCACAATAACCACCATCATCAACCTGCCTCCCTTAGCCTCTATAGCACAAAACACCAGCCTCCATGCACGTCCAACAGGCCACCCCGAACTGTTACACACCCGAAGCCGTAACACCTTCACCAAGGGCCACCATCATTGTTGCCAACCCATGGATGAGTAAGCCACCCTTGGTCCCTCACGGCAAACCGCAAGCCTGCACCATCCTCTATAAAACAAACCAAAACAAGCAAGACCCCACACCTAATGGTTTCACAACTGCAATATGCTGCCAGCCGCCGAGTGCATCGAGCGCCACCCATGTGAGACACAAAACCTAGCGACCACCTAGAAGGCCACCCAACATACACCACCGATGACCACCAAGCAATTACATCGAGTACAACCATGAAGCCATAAACAAACTAAGACCACCGTGGGCCTCCCTCCCATTCTCAGCCTCTTCAAACTGCCCAGCTCCACCCTGTGCAGCCACTGCCATGCACCATGGTGGCACAAGCCCCTTCCTCTTTCTCAACATAAACTCTCTCTCTTTCTACCTAATCCTCTCTCTCTCTCTCTCTAAAATCGACCACGTGCCATGAAGGAGGCCGTCGTGATTTCATCTCAGCCAACCCAGCCCCATGCTCCATCACGTGTCCCCTGCTCTCTCGGTGAGGATGGAACTCCTCTCTATCGCACGGCCTTTTTCTTCCACAAGTGAGGATGTCGTTTATTCTTCTATAAGTATATTCACATGGAATGCTCATTTACATTGTTACCCTTGGTGTTTAGGTTATGGAAGCAACTATTTTGGCCCTCCTTTCACGTTCAACATTTTTTAAGTTTACCTTAATTTTTAACTAGGGCTTATTAGTTGTGGGTTATTTAGGCATTTTAGGTTCTTAATTGTAAAGTACGTGCTTAATTAAAAAGCATGGTTGGAAATTGATGCAAGTTACATGCCTATTTATAGGTGGCGATTGATATCTGTTTGGCACTATGGTGAAAAAATTCATAGAAGTTAAAAAGTTGAGGTAAGCGGGGTTTTTATGCTACACTTTGCATAAAAAGAAAATAAACTAAGGTTGGTTTATGAAAATTTGCATGATATATTTTGAAAAGAAAATGTGAAAATAACCTCAGTTGTGTGTTCTGCATTACTCATGAAGTTTGTATGAAAGAAAAAAAATGATTTCTGATATGACTAGTGTAGACATGAGCCATATTTTGACATGCTGTTTCTGAAATGTGAAAGAGCAAATATGAAATATAGGAATTTTGTACGTGTTATATGAAGATGTTCTCAAATCTGTTTTGAATATGTGAAAATGATATAAATATGTTCTGCACTCTATTTGATATAATAAGCATCTAAAAAACCTTTGGTACGACTTTCTGATTCTAGTTCTGATATGATAATTCTGATTCATTTAATGGTTGGTACCAACATCTCTGATATAAGTACACCCATTTTGAAAAACAAAGTGATTTTTTTTGTGTGTTCTTTCCTTTGTGCATACTCGAGGCTCTGAGAATGAATAAGGGAAAGTTTCATATTATACTATTGCCTGATTTGGCCACCAAGGATAGCACAACCCTACCACGGGAGTTAAACTTGGTATATGATGACATGGTGATATGATATAATACGATACGATATGATATGAAATGATATGATAAGATGAAAATGTTCAGGCATGTTGTGTCAAAGGGTCTTTGAATATAAATAGTTTGAAATGTTGCTTTGATGTTTTGATAATATGTTTTTGAGATATGCATTCTGAAAATAACATGTTTTTTTTTTCTGCATTCTGAACTCTGTGAAAAGGCTCATGGTTATATATTCTCTACTTACTGAGTTGTTGATAACTCAATACCCCTTATCTCCTTAATATTTCTCAAATGATTTGGATAATTCAGTAGAGAATCAAGAATAGGAAGTATGGGTAAGACTATGTGAGCATAGTGGATTAAGTACAGAGAAAATACTTTGGGTACCTTGATTTTGGTAGAGTTTTATGTAGTAGTTTTATTTGGTTTTGTTGATGAAAATTCTGAAAGTTGATGGCTATTTTGAGACTTTATAGTGTCTTAGAGTAATTATAATAAATTTATTGGTTTGTAATATTATTTTTTATGGTTTATAGAGAATTTGGAATATATGTATTGTGTTGTTTGGAAATGATTGTAGTTAATAAGAGCTAACTCTCCAACCCAATCAGGACCGAAGCGTTACATAGGCTTTACTCTTTATTATGCATAATTATTAATAATATCATACATTTTATATATGGTTAATGAATATCAAATAATTTCATTGTACATAGATTATTCATACTTGCTTGCAACTTAGGTACCTAAAAAAAATACCTAATTACTTTAATTAAGTGTAAATAGTAGAGTATGTATGAATGTATGATGTACTAACTATTTACTTATAATGATATAATTTATCACATGATTTATTATTTATGATTAATTGATAACATATATTATTTTATATTTTATATTTTATATTTTATATTTATTATTCAACAGTAGCAACTCTATTGATGAAAATACAACATGGTGGGATATTGAGAAAGTTTGTAGAATCTTACCACCAAGAGAGGCAGCTGAGGTGCTCAGTATGATATGGGGCTCAATCAATAAATCTTCCCAACCTCTCAACACTCCACACTCCATCTTTTTAAAAAAAAAAATTTAATTTTTTTTATTAAATAATTTTTATATGAATAGTGAATAAAAAATTTGAAATAGTTTAAAAAAAATAAATTCAAAAAAAAAATTTAAAACAATATTAAAAAATGTAGAGTGTGGAGTGTGGATGAATAGTAAGAGATTGTATAGCAAAACCCTTTCTCAATATCCAACTGTTTATTCCTTTTTATATGGAACTTCAATAAGAATCAGTCTTTAGAGAAAGTCAAGAGCAACGAGGACACAAAGGAAAGCCAAAGACTCTCAAAACACACACTTAGAGAGAGAGAGAGAGAGAGAGAGAGAGAGAGAGAGGCTAAGGCTTCGTTTGGTTACCAAACCAAACTCAACTTATCTCACTCATCATTACAACTTTTTCAAATTCCAACATAAAATATAATAAATAATTCAACTTTTTCAAATCCCAACAATAATAATATTAAAAAATAATATTCTAATAATATTTTATCATCTAAACTCAACTCAACTCACTTCAACATCCAAACGCACCCAGATCAATCAAGAACTGCAATGGCTAGTAGGAACCCTATAGGCAATGAGAGATCAGAAAGAAAAGATTATGAGTTTGATGAAGAAGAAAATATGAGGAAGAGATCAGAACTTGATCATGATGGAAGACTAGTGGTGGCAGAGGAAGCATTCAACGACACGAAGGTGCCACCATGGACGAAGCAGATAACAATAAGGTCAATGGCAACAAGCTTTGCACTAAGCGTTATCTTTAATGTGATTGTGTGCAAGCTTAACCTAACAACAGGTGTGATACCTTCGCTTAATGTGGCGGTTGTATTGTTGGGTTTCGCCGTGGTGAAGGCCTACACGGCCCTGATCGGTAAATGTGGCCTCTTGAAGCAACCATTCACTATGCAAGAAAATACGGTCATCCAATCATGCATTGTTGCTTCCTCTGGAATCGCGTTCAGCAGTATGTTCTTCTTCCAAACATCATGTGTTGTACTTTTTTTCTTTTTGTTTAATGTTTGTTTGTTTGCTTGTCTTCAATTTATTTTTTTAAGATCCTTTTTTTATTTGGATCAAAGACTTGAATTATCATGGGGTTTGTTTGTACTTCAATTGCACTGTTATTATTTAAGAATTCATGATCAAAGAATATTATATACAATTAATGTATGCCAAAAGTTGAAAAAATCTTAATCGGATGTACGTCTTCTTTTCGGGGGTTCAACAATGATTTCATCTGCAGATTTTATAAATCTTATGGTTTGAAATTTATTTCACTGTAAATATTTTACAAATAAAATAAAAAAATCTGATTTTCTATATAGAATGATTTCTTCTCTATATATCCCGTCTATATATATGTTATCTAAATAATATTAGAACACAGATTGTGTTGTAAGGTACATGATTTATGATTACTTACAATTGGTAATTATTTTAAATAACACCATAATTGAAGATCTGGTTAGCAAGAATAATGTGATTGGAAAAAAGCTCTAGCTAGTTGGAGTACTACTGTTGATGGCAATTTCGGTTATGGTAGTAATTGCTATTTTCTCCATTTCATGTTGCACACTTCATCATGTATTCGGAATGTACGTAATATTATATATTTCGTGACACTTTTTTTTGGCAAGGGATAAGGATAGTGATCACATCATTTAGAATTCTTTCTAGAAAAGGAAAATGAGGTTTTTGAGACCAATAAAAATATGGTAATATTGCATAGATAGAATATTTAGTTTTGAGAATTAGTGACCCGTAGTCATGTTTTTTTTTTTTTTTTTATAATAAAATATCACTTTTCATTCATTGAGGACATACAAAGTTGACTTAAAAAATAAATCAATTACAAACGTTGGTAGTATCCTAGTATACTTTGGTGACTGACATAGTCTAGTCCAGACGACAAATCTCTAAAGACCTAAGTCTAAGAGATAGCCCATCTCTGTCTAAGACAGAGATCACAGTAAACCAAACTCCATACCCGACTAATCAGAGTATAGAGAGCCAAACCCCAAACATCATTGCCTAAGCGAAGGGGGGAGAACTACCTTCGAACTAAGGTCCGAAGGTATTACATTTTTGGGCTTTTGTGTTCTTGAAAAATTAAATACATAGAGAAAACACTGTAAAAAGAAAAACAGTGCACAAAAGGTTGTGGGAAGGAGAATCGATGGTCCAACTAGAGAGATCCAGAGGCGCCGGAACGGGAACAGCCACGCGTGGCCGCAGCAGAGGGTTCCTTGGCGGCGCGTAGTTCCAGACGACCTCTGAAATCTCCGACCCGTGCGTGAGGGCAACGCGCCACTCCGATTGATACCACATTTGGTGGTTTTGCTGATCGGCGGCTGGGTGACCTCCAGGTGGGGAGCGTACTGCCTGTTTGGTGCCGACGAGTCCCGAACGGCAAATCTCTCTTTATTTGGCCTGAAAAAGAAAAACAAACACAAGAAAAAAACACTGGACAAACACTAGACAAAAGAAAACAAGTAAACGAGGGGAGGGAGTGAGGGGGAGGAGCCTAAGCTCCCACCCCCTCTAGCTGGTTCTGAAAACTGGGGAAGTTTTAGAGAGAAGGGAGAGAAGGGTTTAGAGAGAGAGAGCATATATCAAGAGTTTTCCCCGTAGTCATGTTGTACGTACGTAATGCATGCCAAAAATATTACAATAATTAAGCAATTTATAATTAAGTTTATCACATGATCAGAACAAGATCTCTTAAAATTCTTATATATATGAGGCGCTTTAGGGTTTAATGTTCCTTAGCCAAGTTTTTGGTACAGCCATTGGATGCGTCATGTCTCCTTTGGTCTTCTGGTTTTTCTACAAAGCATATCCTATTGGAGACCCAGTTGGACCGTATCCCACACCATACGCAACAATGTACCGTGGGATTGCCCTTCTTGGAGTTGAGGGTTTGGACTCCCTTCCCAAGAATTGTGTCAAACTTGCTATCACATTCTTCTTTGCTGTTGTGGCACTACATATACTTGGTGAGCTGCTGAAGCATTGTGAAAAGAAGTATAAGATCTTTAGGTTTGTTCCAAGCCCAATGTGCATGGCCATCCCATTCTATCTTGGTGGATACTTCGCCATTGACAGGGGTCTTGGGAGCTTGATTCTTTTCTTGTGGGAGCAGAAAAACAAGCAAAAGGCCGAAGACTTTGGGCCTGCTGTGGCATCTGGCCTCATATGTGGTGATTCTTTGTGGGGAATTTCAACCGCTATACTTGCTCTTGCTGGTGTTGAAGCTCCTCTTTGTATGAAGTTCTTGTCTGCCTCTATCAATAAAAAGCTTGATGCCTTTCTGGGTAACTAGTTAATGGATGCTTCAACACTAGGCAAATTATCTGTGCATATATAGCCTACATGCACTTCTTTTATGCTATTTTGAGTGTTCTAGTTAGGATAGTACTAAGTCCGTAATGGACTTGCAAGAATATTTAAGCATGACATTTTCTAGCTTTTAAGCAAATTATGCCATTTTAACTATTACTATTTAAGGTTCAAAATCCTGATGGTCCTTAAATATGCATGTCTTCTCATAGTTACGTTCAATGCCCTATCCTAGGGACATTGTTAATGCCTTTTTCCATTACGGTGGACCCCGTGTATGATAATATGTAATGCACCTAACATGAATTTAGTAGTATGCAATAATTACAACAAAAAATTTGTTTCAACTTATATTATGTATCAGAATAAATTAGAATTCTAAAATAATCTTCATAACGTTAAACATACATATTTGTTCATCATCCATAAAAAAGGTATAACCTTAAACAAAAGTATTGCATTGGAGTAGGAAACTCTTTAATTACAAGCCTCTTCATAGTCTCAAACTTAGAGATCAAGCTGCTCATGCATATATCTCAGTTATTAACAACAAAATAACATTCAAAAATCGGAGTATGAACTCCATTATTTCCTCCAGGTCTAAATCCCCACTAGTTAGTCAATCTCATCTAACCTTGTTCGTTCATCTTTATATCGACCTAACATAATTTCTACCATTTCGAGTAGGAGTCCCAACTGTCACGATAAAAACTTTGCAAATCTCAGTAAGTTATACTATTAATGCACCAACTGTTTACAAAGCATGTACAACAATAAACATCGTGTGAATGCATGAGTGAGATGAACTTGCTTTTACAAAAATATACCATCATTGTCATCAAAACTTCATACTTCTTGACCTGCTTCATTTCATAAAATAACTTCATTCATTATTATTCTTGTTCATATTCAGAGGGTGGATGTGTCCCAATTCCCCATAAATTATGTGCTCCTACTGGTTACCACACCACACCACAAGCCCTTAGACCAATTGTTAATATGTCATACAGAGATGCTCAGATAGAGCAGAATGCCTATGCCATGAGTATTTTATTCATTTCATCATAGATACTCAGCTAGAGCATAATACCTACAGCATGAGTATTTTATTCTTTTGTGCACCTACCAGCGTTAAGTACTTTTGACTTTGCTCCAGCAATCTTTTGATCACATTTAAGCCTGTTGACGGTTGTTTGTCAACTCAGAGGATCCCACTTTATTATTATACACTCCAGAATGGACTGAAAAGTTCTACTAGGACAATCTTCCGTCCTAGCATTGGGTTTATAAAAAAATACTTTTCATGCTTGACTCAAGCTTTATGACTGTTACTCATCCATATGCTTGCTTGGGTTGGCAAGCATTGCAAAGATGCTCACAAATTAACAGTTATTTCATTTTATTTTATTTTTCCGCAATAAAAACTCTAATTATGTTTTTGTTTAAGATATAATCCATTTACTAATATTTTATGGAAAAAAGAATTGTTTTATATATTTAATAAATCTCTTGCTTGGCATCAATTAGGAAAACACGTGACATCATAGCCTAATGGAAGAAGGTGTTAAGAGTGAGTATTTTCTTCCATTTTTGCTCTTCATCTTAAGTTGTGGCTTTTTATACAATTTTCAAAGCCTATAAATGTTTGCCATGTGTTAAATTTGGATCGGTCAAATAGTTGGGAATCACTTGTCCTTTATCATAAAACTAGTGCCATTAAATTTCAAATATAAAGGGATAATCATAGGTAATTATGCTAACATAGATCAGGAGACCCTTTTTAATGTTGGCAACAACTAAGACATATGTTGATGAATAGGAGAAGAACCAGTGTTAATCGTGGTAGTGCTGGGTGCTAGAGGGTGTCTTGAGAATCAACAAGCTTCATGGTTATGAGATATTATTGCACATTTTTAGTGGTGTTATGAGTTGAACCGATTAAAGCATTTGAGTGCTGTATGATTCTTCTTATTACAAATTTGATAGATAACTGTGTCTTCCTTCTTGGAGGGTGTATTGTGGCTTAGAGCTTGAGAGTTGCCAGATGTGCCACGAAAAGACCTTTGCAAAGGCTTAGAACCAAACTTATTTCCTTGGACAAAACCACATCTTTTGGAGTTGAAAGAGCTGGATTGACCTTGGTTCTTCTTGTGTTTGGAGACTCTGGTCATAGAAGACAATAGAAGATGCTAATGTAGCATCGATGGTAGCACTCGGCATAGCTTTCCAGCAATGTCACCACCTCTAAGTATGGTGGTATTGGTAGTTGTAGCATAGTGGCAGTGAAGATTTCAAAATCTTTGCCAAGAACATTGAAAAGCCATCATATTTTAACTTTTGAGGTGTAGCACTGGTTTGTCAATAGCGGACAGTTCTTCACAGATAGTTTTAAAGCGGCAAAGATACATACTCAGGTTGTCATTACCATGAGTTATTGAGGTGAGTTGTTTCTTCAATGCAAAGCTCCTATCGGACGATACACGAGCAAATGTATGGACAAGTGTGTTCCATACTTTAATGGAAGTGCTAAGACCAACAACGCTGCCAAGGACTTCCTCGAAGAGGGTGGTAGTGATTCATCCTTTCACATGGCGGTCAGTTTGTGCCATTTTAGGTACGCAGTGGGTTGTATCACATAGTCATTAGTGATAAGAAACTGTGGTGGTGGTCGAGTTTCACCGATAAGAAAAGCCTTGGAGATCGTAGCTATTTAAGTTGTTGGTCATTTGGATTTTCCTAAGTAAGAAGTTAATGGAGGTGAGACGTAGGGACACACAAGAATTGCAATAGTAGTGAAAACTAATGTTAGATATTGAATAGTAGTAAAAAGTAAGTAAAAAATAATAATAAAATAATAAATAATAGTAAGATATTTTTAAAATACTTAAAAATATCTTGATATCCAAACTAGGCAAAACGGATGTTTTTGAATATATGTGACTAGGTTAGGAGGATGTCTTTGAATAGATTTTCTAAACGTGTGATTGTTAGCATCTTCGTCTTCACCTCTAAAACTTAGTTCATTTTCTTTTCTATGTTAGTAATGAGAAATTTGTTGAGCGAATAATGATAAATGGCAAAGTGGATAGATATCGTGGCTTCATTGGAGTTGAGTTCCATAATGTTTTTGTTCGGCTATTTCACCTCCACGTATACAAAATTAGAATGACTGAACAGTATATATCTTGCATTTCTATAAAATCTTGTTGCTTGCAACACTCTCTGACATGACAAAATATCTATAGTACTATAATGTCAAGAAAAATATATGCTATAATTATCTGTCACGCCCCTTATTTTACACGTGCTATGTTTGAGATTATTAAATTAGTCTATTATTTTTTTAACAATTAAATGTACGGAAAATGGAAACCAAACTCTCCAATCCAAAACCCAATCCTGTAACCCCTCGACGACCGGAGCACCCACACAAGAAGCTCTCTTCAATACCCCATTTCCCTGCGAAGTAAAAACCCTTTGCTCTTAGGGCTTTCTTCGCAAAAAAATGGCCACAACCTTCTCACTGTACAGACCCAACCTAGTCTTAGCTCCCTTCCCGGCCCGGACCGCAACCCCGGACCCTCTCCTCCTCCTCCCTCGGACGAATGACTACTTCTACCACAACGGTCTCTCTCGTCACAAACTGTCTCTTCGCTCCCTCTCCGTGGCCCGACTCGGGTTCAACTCCGGGTTCTTTCCCGACCCGGATTCCGTGGAGAGCGTGGTTGGGGAACTGTTTGGCCGAGCCGAGAGCGTCCTCTATACGATTGCCGACGCCGCCGTTTCCAACTCTGATACTGTTACCAGCACCACCAAACAGAGCAATGATTGGCTCTCTGGAATCACCTTTTACATGGAGAGTGTCCTCAAGGTAAATTCTTTCTCCATAAATCTCGGAATTTTTTGCTGGATATTGACCGTTGTCTTTTAGGATCACAAATGCTCTATTTCTCTGTGGTTTAGGTTCTTAAGGACGGGCTATCGGCTGTACATGCTCCTTACTCTTATGGCTTCGCCATAATACTGCTAACTGTTCTTGTAAAGGCTGCCACTTTTCCTTTGTCAAAGAAACAGGTATTACTTACCTGGATATGATTCTACTTAATTTTATTCCAATTAGAAAACTTGTTTGATTTAAATATATGTGTTTGATGTGAAGGTGGAATCAGCCATGTCTATGCGGTCCTTGCAACCTCAAGTGAAGGCTATTCAGGAACGGTATGCTGGGAATCAGGTGAATTTCTTTAATTTAAATAAGTATCAGAAACTTTATGGATTGGTTTTTTACAAGTAAAAAGATTTTATTCGTTCAAATAGAAGAATGGCCATAGCCCTAATTCACAGGAAGTATTGAAGAGCTTACACCTAGTTAAAGAGGAAGAAATAGATACAAGGAAATCATGGAAATCAAGACCATTGAAGTCAATAGCCTTTGCCCATAGAAATAACGAATTAAAAAAAAATGCAGAGGCCTTGCCTATCTTTGAAGTTTCGGCCATTTCTTTCCTTCCAAATGCACTAAAAAAGACAAATAGGAACCACCTTCTAGACAATTGCAATTTGTGGAATACCGTAAAGGCTTATCGAGCTGGCCTGAAGCTCAACCACTATTGCTAGCTTAAACCAAGCTAGCTCAACTCTGCCAAAGAAATCATCCCATAGTGCTCTGGCAACCTAACAATGGAGTAGTATGTGATCCACTATTTCTCCACTTTTCTTACACATCCATCATCAGTCAATAATGATTATTTGGTATTTCCTTAGGTTTGTCCATCGTTAGGATCTTCCCCAAATAAGCTTTCCATACGATGAAGGCAACCTTTAAAATAATGGTTGGGATTATTTGCACTAAAATGCCAAAGAGATTATGATTTGGGACCATATTTGTTTTGAGAATGAGTATATCTGTTTGAAAACTTCTCTAAAGCTTTTGTTTCACCTGCAGGAGAAAATTCAGCTTGAAACGGCTCGACTTTATAAACTAGCCAGCATAAACCCACTAGCAGGTACTAATGTTGCATCTGGCTTTTGTTTGAACGTTACTGCTAGATTACAATACTATGTACTGACTCTCAGCATTTTTTCCGGCCTTTTAGTGATTTCTTGTGATGATTAGTGGTAATTTCTTAGATAACTGTATGTGCAAGAAATTTTGCTTTTGGGCCTAAGGTTTTGTTTACAGAAATTTGCCTGTAAGAGTGGATTTTAATTTGCGTGGAACCACTTGCATGTGGGTGCTATAAAAGAACGAATGATGAAATTCTAATGGCTTTGGCTTGTTCATGATTACGGCTGTTGTGTTTTGGCAATTTCTGGAAAAATCTGTTTGAAAATTAACTATTGAATAAGGTTTTATCCTCACTCTTACCTTACAACTTTTTAATCACCTTTCCTACTCATTCTCTGGTTATTCACCTATTCTGTCATGTCAGGATGCTTGCCTACACTTGCCACAATACCAGTGTGGATTGGGCTCTATAGGGCTCTTTCAAATGTAGCAGACGAGGTAACATGTTCTGTCAGTTGACTTATATGGGTAATCAGTCATATCTTTTGCTTCTTAATGCCTAATTGAATGCCTGTGCCTAATCTTAAAAGGGACTCCTTTCAGAAGGCTTCTTCTGGATACCCTCTTTGGCTGGTCCAACCACCATTGCTGCTCGACAAAATGGCAGTGCGATCTCTTGGCTTTTCCCTTTTGTAGTAAGTGTCTAGTTTCAAATATGAAACCTTGCTCTCTTATTCAAGAACTATTTTTCTTTAAAGAATTTGAAAGGAATCGAGTTTTATACAATGCTTATGAACTTTCTGCTGAAACCATGTTGCTGTTTGATTTACAAGCTTAATAAGAAATCAGTTGCCATTATATATACCTTAAGTAGTGACATGTGTTTTTCATTTTTCTCCATGTCTGATCTTCTATGCCCAGTTTAGTTTGGATCTTTTTCTCGTTTTGTGTTAATCTGGTAGTTCTAACGTTTCTTGCGTTACGTATTAGTTGCTTCCTATCTTAAATGTAGTGGGATTAATTTCCATCGGTCACTTCATATTTTCTCAGGATGGTCATCCACCCCTTGGATGGTCCGATACCTTGGCATATCTTGTTTTGCCCGTGTTGCTGGTTGTCTCACAGTACATCTCTGTCCAAATTATGCAGTCATCACAGGTCAGTCATTACCCAGGTGTTATTAGCATTAAGTTCAAATAACTAGCTATACACATTCTTATTTATTGCTATTTGTTTATTTATTTATTGCTACTTCAGCACAAGAAATCATTTCTTGGTTTTTGTCATTGGTCTTTGCTCTACATGACCAAGCTATTTCAGCTAATACCTCTTATCCTCTACTAGTGCCATCTCTATCAAGCATTTTATAGTTATCTGGTAGTATAAAGAAAATAATTAGTTAGGAAGAAATCCCGGTAATGGAGGGGAATGCTTGCAAAATTAAGGCCATATTTGGTTTATTTCTTTTCTTTAAAAAAAATTCAAAAAAAACCAAATATTTAAGCAAACAACTTCTATGTTCACCATAAAAAGAAAGAAACAACACTTCTTGAAATTTATTATAAGAATTCTCAAAATTCTCGAGAGTTAGAACCAAACATGCCCCAAGTTATTCTATCTTTGGATGCACATCCAAGGTGGTTAAAAGAGTGTGAACTGCTTGATTGGCAGTAGAATATACTTATGAGCACTGCATACTTTGCTGTATGATTTACATGTGCGCTCTGCTTTGTTATTTAAACCGTTGTTTCTTTGTATATACTAATTTATTTGACTGCACATTTTAAAATCATTCTTATTCGTGTAAAGTTATATGTTTTTGCCATTTTGAGACATGTTTCTTATTAATTTTTTCTCTCTAATACTAGGTTCTTATTTATCAATTAACATGGGTTTTAAATTCCAGAGTAATGATCCAAGCATGAAGAGTTCTCAAACGATTACAAAACTCCTTCCTCTAATGATTGGTTATTTTGCCCTTTCAGTTCCTTCTGGCTTAAGCCTTTATTGGTGAGAATTTTAAATGCCTTTGTTTTCTAATGAGAGACCTTTTTTTCCTCTAATTAAAGCTTCTTTTAAGTTTTCTCATTGTTAGAGCAGGTTTACAAATAACATATTGAGCACGGCACAACAAGTATGGCTTCAGAAGTTAGGGGGTGCAAAGACTTCAGTAAAGACAACTCCTGAAGATATACTTAAAGAAGAAGACCAAGTCCAGATTCAGCAGTCAGTCTCTGAATTAATTACCACCAAAAAGGTGGCCAGACAAGGAGAAAAGCTGATATCAGAGGGACTACTTCCTGGTGAAAGGTTAATATTTGTTAATCTTTGTTAATCTTTCCAATGCACTTTTTGGTTTGCCATTGTTTTGGGTACTAAAGTTTTTTGGGTTAAGAGATGATCTGCTGCTATATTCCAGATTTAAACAGATAAAACAGCAAGAGGCAAGAAGAAGACAACAGAAAGAAGAAAAGGGGAAAGCTGGAGAGACAGTGGCTAAAGGAACTCAACTAACCAATGAGGGACACGAGAGAGAAGCCAGATTACTTGAGAACGAAAATGGGGCTGGATCAGAATCTGTTGATGAAAACAGTCCTTCCAATGTTGGAGTTGTAAATGGTGATCTAACTGGTCAGGATTCTGAGGAAGATCAGATAGTGCCATCCGTGTTAAGGGTTGAGGAAGATAAAGTTTCTGCCAATTCCAAGGTTGGTGCAATTGATGAGCAGCAATCTTATGAAATTGTAGAAAAGATGGTGAAGCAAGTATGCTCTTAGATATACACTGGGAATCCTGTTTGTTATTGGTCAAGCAGGCTATAGATAAAATGTCCACTGCATGCTTACACTAGTGCGTCCCTTTAACCATTATTTGTGCTGAGGGCTGAATATATAGTTATACTAATTCGAGGTGTGGCCTGCTAATTCTTATTCTCTGAAACAGTATTCGAATAATTTGGTTCCTAATGTCTAAAAACTTAGAATTGTTTTCAACGGAAATCAAGGGATACCCAAACTAAATCAGAATAGGGTTCAACTTCGCCAATGAGATACATCCATATATGAGAGTTTTAAAGCTAACACAAGCTTAACATTAATGTACGGTAACTTCAACAGGCCTAGAAGTTAAAACTTCTTGATTTAAACATTTTTTTTTCTCTACTTCCTCGATGTCACTTTTCTCTCTGGCTTTGGTGAAATAATCAGCTTTGATAATTTAGTTCGTTTTGCCCATAATTGCTTTCATGCCTTTTGATTATTTAGTAGTTCAACATATAGTTGCTTTCAGTAGTTTGAACTTGCTTCTTATCTCTGCAATTGGTAAATTCACAATATTTCAGGAAGCAGTTGAAGTACATACTACTTCAACGAGGAAGGATATTAAACTTCCTGGGGAAGACATACATCAAGCCAGACAAGAATGATCGAAAGAAGGGGAACCTCTATCCGAATTGTTCCGAACAAGATTGGTAAGGCTAGTTATTACCAATCCAGTAAAATACACAAGGATTTTTATACAAACCTGGTTCCAGCAGGAGCATACAGCTCATCAATAATCAATTATGCATTCATGGTGGAGTTCGGCTAAATATTATTAGAGGTTTGTGGCTAATTTCGGGGACATTGCTGCTTTGGTGGAGGAATATCTGTAACAGTAAGATTTGGTGGTCTTATGTTGCTGTAGCCAAAGGTTTTGTAGAAGTGGTCTGCATCGTCTGTAGCAACGCCAAAAGTGGAAAAAAATATACGTATTTTCTTTTTGTTCTTATTGTTGTATTGATTATGCATGGTAGGATAAAAGGAATGGATAATTTTCATGACTGCAGCTCTGGTACCAAGAGTAATGACATTCAGGTGGACCCTCACATTGATCTTGCTTCATTCAGTCGTCCGCAGACTGGTTTTTTCTCCTGTTAATTCAAGCGTTAATGTTTTTGATGGACACTTGATTGCAAAATAATGATTTTTAGCTGATTCTCTCCGGATTCATTATATTTGAGTTAGTGCTCCAAAATATTCCATTTGATTATATTCTTCACTACAAATACTAAATATTTTTTATTCAAAATTTTCTATAATTTTCTATCATTCAAAATTGACTTCCAAAATACTTAAAAAGGGATACGAGTATATCATCATATTTTATATAATAGAAAGTTTTGTTTAGCAAAATAGTTCAATTAAAGGTATTTAAATCGGAAAGGATCGCCGAAAGATGAATTTTAAAAAATGTCCGAAAAAAAATAAAAATAAAGGAAAGAGATATATAAAATATAAAATATTTAAAAAGAGGAAAATGATATGTATAGTACTTTTGAAAAAGAAAATGGTTTCCATTGCAGGAACTATACGATACTTTAGACGACCTAAGTAGATACTTATAAATAAAAAATAAAATAGAAAAATATGGTCATTTTAACTAGGAAAATACTAATTTGTCTTCTGTTTTATTTTATTTTTAAAAAATATTTAAAAAAATTATTACTAGTTAATGTGTGTATTTTTTTGTAAATATTATAAAAAAATATAAATTTTGCTAGTGGGCAGGCCCAGCTATAAGATCTGGACGACACAATAGCACTGTCCTTTTAACTACTCGAAACGCGGAGGCTGAGGCCCCGAGCGGTCGGCAATTTCAATTATATTTAACAAAAGAGTGGGCTGTGGGGAATATTGAATCGAAACTTCATTACAGGGAGAATCGCTCAAGAAGCTAACGATGACCTTTTTGTAGAACAATTCTACAATGGTAAAGCTATCATGGGGCCCCCATGGCCCCATTCCTCGATTCATTAAAATGATTGTGCCTATTAAACACTAATAAACTACTGCCCTACTCGGCCAAACTCTAATATTTGTTGAGTCATTTGTGGCAATGATTCACGTGCATTTTATAAAATTATATATATATATATCATTTTCCTTTGTGAATTATTTAATGGTCGGAAAAAATTGGTTTCTCACGTTTTTATGAAAAACTTCATGAGTTTCTAACTATTAGATTTTCAATATCGTGGCAATGAAATTAACATTACCCATATTTTTTTACTTTTGTTTTATGCAAAACATTTACCGTTTAACTAAGTATTTATCATAATCTTCCACTCTCTTACATTCTCGATTTCTTATTGATATAACTTGTAGAGGTCAAATCAGCAACTTATAATTTAGCTTTGAGATTAGGCTGAAAATCAAACTAAGAGATAAAATTAAGAATAGACTCAGATTCCTAAAATGAAAGAGACTCGGATTTCTAAACGGAAAAGGCTTCACAAGGTAAGTTAGAACTCAATCACTTTAAGGAAATATACATCTATATAAAAAGTAGATCCCCTACAAATTGGACAGACGATCCAGAGACTCTCCAAAAGCTCCACAGAAATTTCTTACGTACAAACTCCACCATACATAGCAAATCCAAAAGATCCTCCCTAAATTTCTCCATTGTATTATAAGATATGTGAGTGACGAGAGATTGAAGAATTGTCCTTTATAGGGGATTCCGTCCCCAAACAATCCTTGGACGTAGGCTTTTATGCTGAATCACGTAAATCTCTGTGTCTCTACTTATTTATTCTTATTTACTTATTTGTTATTATTTTATGGATGAACCTGAAGAGTATCGTATTGACGTCCGAATCACCCGAATTACCATTGTGAGTCGGGGATGATTCTTTCCTCCATTCCAATATATTGTGCAAATTAAGGCATTAACAGTTGACACTGTCTTTGGAATCCGACTTTTCATTATTTCCGATAACTATAAGAGGATGATTCTTCGGCTCACGACATCTTCTTCAGAAAATACCATATAAGATCCCCTCAACTTTGTTATTTTTCTTGTTATTTATACTCTAACATTGCAGCGAATAAAAAAAAAATGAAGTGGAGGGTGCGTGCAGCATGCAATGTGCAAGTGCACTATGCGAGAGCAGCATACATTGTGCATGTGCCATGCACAACGCACGAAAAGCGCCAGAGTTCGAATCTGCAACCACCACCCTATAGCACGACGGGATTTGAGGGCAGCCCCCCACTAGTCACTCATTGCAACGGCGTGTTGTGCTCTCCTTGCACAATGCGGGCAAAGATTGACGAGTGGAAGGAGGCCCACACACTGGCGTCTGTGAGCTAGTAGGGCCACAGCCAACCACCACCCGCACCGCCAATGGTTTTTATCGCCAGTGGAGTGGTTCCTCAACATTGGAAGCCAGTTGCGTTAAGCACAATGCAAGCAGAGGATGCACGCTGCCAAAGGACCACCAAACCAGGCGTCCATGTGCCGACAAGCCTATCACCAACCGCCACCTTGCTCGTCGACGTGGTGGATCCCGACCTCCCTGGTGTTCCTCACCATAGTGCGGGAAGATGGTTCGATTGTAGCTTGTCGCGAAGGTCCAGCAACCAACCCCGCCTTGCTCGCCGACGTGGTGGTTCCCAACCTCCTTGGATCTCCTCACCATTCTCGCCCATGCGCATTAAAGGAAACTTGCTCGACACCAACTGTCGCTCATCGACAAAACTAGCTCCCACCGCCCAGCTCGCTGGCATACTCTATTGTTGGCATGGTGGTTCCCGAGTGCAATGCAGTCACCCTTAGCCACATTCACCAACACTCATTACAAAAGATTAACACCAACACCATTGTAAATTGTGAGCTTTCACTACCTAGAGCCGTCAACAGCAACATCAAGCAGAGGTGGACACCAAAATCCAAGGCAACAGTGTCCATCGTTGGTGGTAAGCCTAAAGCAAGTTGAATGCTAGCAAGCAGACAACCCGCCAATGTGTACATCCATGTCACGTTGCAAAGGAGTTGGTAAGCACAACTCTTGGCCTGCCAGACTTTTCTTCGACCACCGTGACATCCTTCACACTCAACAAGTGCTAATAAGTGGACATGGAGCTCACCCATGGCTAGATGGAACTTTAGCAGTGCCTCACTAAATTTTGGCATCCGACATCCACCACCTCGCCAGTGACTCAACAATCCATGAAAGACCAACGCCCCTCAACGAGCAACTAGATCAATGCCTCTCAGCAAGAAAAAATTCAGCAATCCATCGAGTAACCAAACCAATGCCTCGGGCGAGCAACAAGATCAACGCCTCTTGGCGAGCAAAAATTCAGCAATCCACCATGTAAGACCCATGCCCCTCAGCGAGCAACCAAGCTAACGCCCTTTGGCGAGTAACAAGACCAACACCCCTTGGTGAGCAACAAGACCCATGACCCTTGGCAAGCAACCAAGCCAACACTCCTTGGCGAGCAACCAAACCAACACCTCTCAGCGAGCAACAAAATTGCATCTCCACCATGCAACCAGACCAAGGTCTCTGTGGAGAGTATATGTGGTTTTGTCACTCCCCGTGGAGGCCTTCATCAATGCCAAAGCAGGGTTATGAGAATTGCCCGTGTGTCACCAACCTTCACCACACTCTAGTGGAATGGTTCAGATTTACAAATCTCAAAATTGTAATTCGTATTACACTAATCTATTTGGTTTTTGGTAAAAACTTGCCAAGACAGTCAAACTCAACCTCTCGCCACAACAGTGCGGTGAACAACGCCCCCACCCAAGTCGAGTCCAAAGATTCCACGACCCCTTTTTTTAAACACCAAAGTCAAGTCTAAAAACTCACGGTGGAATGGACGTGAAGATCGAAAGACCTCACAACCCCCCTTTTTTAAACACCAAAGTCGAGTCTAAAGACTCATGGTAGAATGGGCATGCAGATCAAAAGACCCACGACCCCCTTTTTTAAACACCAAAGTCGAGTCCAAAGGCTCTCGCTGGAATGGGCGTGGAGGTCAAAAGATCCTATGACCCTCAAACACCAATGTCGACCCTAGAGACTCGCAATGATGATACGGGCGTGCAAGCCAACAGACTTTGCCACCCTCGCACAACGCTTTCTCCAAAAAATATCGAGTGACGACGTTCGCACCACAATCGTCACTAGCAGGTTACCTTCGAGAACGGGCCACCAAACTCCACAACTGCCTTGCGCGGGTCTTTCATGAACAAGTCGACGAGCTCAGCAATTGCCCAATGTGGAACCTGGGAGTTGACTGATCTCCTGACCACTTTAAGCACAGGTTACTACTAACAAACACCAACAAAAAAAAAAGAGAACACCAACAACAATTTACACCAAGGGACAAAAAATTCACTACGACGTACAATAGCAAAAATGATCACGAAAATATACACAAAAAATAAATTTTAGAAATATGAACTCTTTGCCAACAACAAACAATCTCTTAGGCAAACATCCATACAACTAATGCAGTCAAGTATATCTCTCGCCAAAGTAGAGCTTCACGCTCACACCTAATGCGGTCGAGTACACGCCAAAGTTGAGCTCTGCCCTCACACCTAATGCGGTCGAATACGCCTCCCACCAAAGTCAAGCCCCGTACTTGCACTTAATATGGTTGAGTACATCTCCTACCAAAGCCTCACACCTAATGTAGTCCAGTATGCCTCCCACCAAAGCCGAGCCTCACACTCACACTTAATGTGGTCGAGTACATCTCCAACCAAAAAAGAACTTTGTTCTCACAACTAACGCGGTCGAGCACTTCTCCACTTATCTCTCCAAGCTGAGCTCTTCACCACTTAGTACAAAACAAACAAAAAAACCAAGGACCAAGCATGAAATTAGAGACCAATTTTCAAAATTTATTATGCAAATTATTGACTTGAAGATTCTCAAGGCCTTCTTGTCCAGCAAATTGCCCTTAAGAATCGCGAGCATCTGTAGGGGTCAAATCAGTAACCTATAATTTCGCCTCAAAATTATGTCAAAGATCAAGATAAAAGATAAAGCCAAGAAAAGACTCAAACTCCTGAAAGGAAAAAGACTCGGACTTCTAAAAAGAAAAGGCTTCACAAGACAAGTTGAACTCAATCACTCCAAGGAAATAGAGCTTTATATAAAGAGGAGATCCCCACAAATTGGACAGACGATCCAAAGACTCTTTAGAGGCTCCACAGAAGCTCCCTACATACAAACTCTATCATACATAATGACTCCAAAAGATCTTTCTTAAATTTCTCCATTGTATTTTGAGATATGTGAGCCACGAGAGATTGTAAAATCGCCCATTATAGTGGATTTCGCCCACAAATAACTCATGAATGTAGGTTTTTATGTCGAACCACATAAATATCTTTGTCTCTCTTTATTTATTCTTATTTACTTATTTGCTATTATTTTATAGATGACCGTAAAGAGGACCGTATCGATGCCCGAATCACCGACGTGAGTCGGGAGTGATTCTTTTCTCCCTTCCGGTCTGTTGTGTAAATGAAGGCATTAACCCAACTATAATTAAAAAAGAAAAGGAAAAGAAAAAGAAATGATAGATTGCTTGGATGGATAGTTGGCAGTAACAATATCTGTGTGCTAAGAGCATTCTCAGTGGCTTATGTATAGTAAAAAAATGTAAATTATTTAAAAAATTGTTCATAAAATGAGTTCCATCCGATTATGTAAAAGAACATGTAAAATATAAATTGCTACAGTAACCCCACTACATATAGCGAGTACCGTTCACCTTTCAAACAATTTTATTATTATTTATACTTCATTTATTCCATCATCTCTTTTTACTTTTACATTTCAATACAAATTGATTTTATTGTTCATCATTTAAAACACCTCAATTTTATTTTTTTCTAAAAAATATCTTGGAAATATTATTTATTCAATTTTTTTCATATTTTGATTTTATTTTTAATTTTTATTCGGCTTATATATTTGTATTTTGTGTGTATAAGACTGAATTATATTACATTGTATATAATAATATATTTCAAATATATATTTATATATATGGATATTACAAATTTATTGTTAGAAAGGAAATGTTTAAAAAGAATAAAAAGAATATATTATTTCAATGATATGAAGAAAAAATAGATAAGTTAATGTATAATATATTGTAAAAATTAATATATAAAATAGAAAAAATGAAGTTTAATAATATATTTTAAAAGATAAAATAAAACAACTGAATGTTTTAAGATAGAATGGTCCCATACCCAATGTACATAGTTTTCTCATAGAGAAATACTACATAACCTCTTTAACCTCTACACATCAGATTTTTTTAAATTTTAAAATTTTTTTTTAAAATTTTTTTTGAGTTTATTCTTTTTAAATTAATTTAATTTTTTTATTCATTATTTATATATTAAATATTTGATAAAAAAATAAAAAAAATAAAAAATATGGTATGTGAAGATTGTGTGAATAATAAAAAGTTAAGTAGAATTTTTATTTCTCATAAGCCTGCTTATGGTAATGGGCTTTGGTGTTCGCGATCGCGAATGAGTCGATCCGTATTTAAGTGAGAACCCGCGGATTTGTACGTGTGAGAAATGCTGCTCTTTCAGATGGGGGATTCCGACGGGTATCCGAGAGTATTTATTTATTTATTTTATTTAATATTTAAAAACGTTTAAAAAATAAACAAAAATAAAAAAGCATTGTCGGGATTCTGTGGTTGTAGAGCCACTCTTGTACGTTTTGGATTGCTTTTGACAGATGCTGGAGCCGGTGTCCCGCAAGTAAAGAATATAGAAAAATGCTGGTGTGCCATTTGGGTTTGTTTTATTGACCGATAGTATATTTTATTTATTTATTTATTATAAAAAAAAAGTTATTATTAGTGAATTTTTATATTTTTTAAAGATGACTATTATAATTAAAAAAAATTTTATAAAAATAATTTTATAAATTAATATATTTTCATATGATCCGTTAGATTTTTTTTTTTAAATACTTAAAAAAGATAAAATGAACCAGTGGTATACGCCAGCCCGAGAATATAAAGCTCTAGTCCTCCTCCTTTATCCTTTCCCTCAAAAACAATTGATACGCATTGCACTTCAACTTTAGTACCAACAGTTATGGAATTCAAGTATATTTGTTTTAGAAAATATTAAATTCTCTTTTCAAATTATTGCTCGTTTTGCAATATGACTATGCTCAAAGTGCTTTTCCTTTGCTCTTTCAAATAGAATTTTTGGTCTCGTTTGGATGTTGAGTTGAGTCAACATAAATTTAGTTTTTTTTAAATAATAGTGAATTGAGATAATATAGTGAGTTTTGTGAGACTCACATAAGATGATTTTAGATATATTTAAATATTAAGATGAGTTTAAATGTATTTATAAATAGTTGAAAAAGATTATGAATCTCGCTTGTAAAAATGTATTAAGTTAAAAAAAATTATGAATTTCACGTGTAAAAATGTTTTGAGTTGAGATGATTTTAATAATTTAAAATTTTAATATTTAGATATTTGACTAAACTTAAAATTAGATTGAATCTAAGTTCCACACGGACTCTTAGGATTGAATGCAAAATTAATACTTAGATTTTGATGTTTTATGAATTGCTGCCATAAAAACTCACCAACTCGCAACTAATGCTTCCATCAATTTTTTGTTGGAAAATTAATTGGAGAAATGTCACGGCGCATTCTCATGCCACGTGGATGCCGTGTCAACTATTATATTAAAAAAAATACAAAATATATAAAAACCTTTTGGTTAATTACAAAATTAGCTCTTAGATTTCCACATTTTTATAAATCGCGGCATCGTTTTCAATTTTCCCAACATTGATACTTAAGAATCTACTAATTAGTTTTACAATTTGTGTTTTTTAAAAGATATAAAAATATAAGCATAAAACCGAAATTAAAACTGAAATTAAAAAATTAAAATACCAAAAATAATTTCAAAAAGCAGAAAATATCAAAATATAAAACCTAAAAAACCATGTCTAAATAAATAAAATTAGAGAATTGGAAAAGGGAATAATAAAATATTGTAAAACAAAAAACCTAAAAAAAACCCACAGAAATGAAAAGAGAGAGAGAGAGAGAGAGAGAGTTAGCCCATGCTGACAGAGCCCTGCCTTCCGTCGTTTTAGTTTATTTTATTTTACTTATTTTTGTGTTTTTTGCTTTTTATTTTCATTTTAGTGTTTTTATAGGGTTATATGGAATGCGATTTGTTTTATTTATTTTTTAAGCTTTTTGTAATGTGTATATATATATTTTTATTTAAAAAAATAGGTGTTTCTATTTTTTATTTTTTAAAATATATAAAACGATTATGCAAATTTTTAGGTATCAATTTGTAAAAACGAGAAAATACAGATTCTGATTTTTCAATTAACCAAATTATTTTTTTATATGTTTTTTATATTTTATTTTTAACATAATTGTTGTATTAATACCATTTATCAGTCTCGATTGACTTACGCAAGGTATAACAATGCTACATTGCTACGTAACATTGCTCCCGATATTTTTATAACGAAGATACTTAATTGAGAGTTGGTAAATTTTTAAATATTAATATTACAAAAGTTAAAAATCCTTTGGTAGATTAGGCCTATCATTTGGCGAGTCAAAAATGGATCAAAGATCCCAACTTCACCAATGTAAACTCATGCCACGATCGAGTAAACACGCAAAGGTAAAGCTCATAGCAAACTAAAGGAGATTGAGGACTTTAACATTGTTACTCAATTCCTATTTAGTTCCATTTTTTTTTTTTTTTAGTGATGGAATGCAAAAAGCATTACAAAGAGAAAAGCAAGAAAGGCTAAAAAAAAAAAAACAAAAATCACATTCAACGGTCAAATTTGTTCAGAATCCCTTAAGTTTTGAGCTGGATCCATTAATGCTACCATCCCTAGATGGTGGGTCAAAGGAGAAAGTGCCAAGCACATACCAATTAGAGTTCAATTTCGAAGCCTAGTTCAATGCCTTGCCGTACACGTAGAAACTTAGTTCAAATATTTTAAGGATCCTTTAACTTGGGAGAGGGACAAGGAAACTTTCACATGCAATCCTCAAAGTAGGGATTATTCAACTAGTTTGTGAACTTCTTCCACAAGATTTGGATTCCTATATAATGGCTTGTTTCTTTCTTTGACAACGATAGTTTTTTATTTTGATAGAATATATTATATTAATGAGTAATGGTACATATATAATATTTTTACAACTCTTTATGCAAGTATATTTTAAAATTTGAGGGTAGTTTTGTGAAATAATGTTACTAAATTATTTTGCAAAAATGACCTTAATTTAAAACAGGGTTTTGTAAAAAGTTGTGAAAGAGTTGTATTTGTATCGTCTTCCTGTTTTAATAAGATCTAACAAACAATGAGGTCCCAATTCGCTTTCTAGAAAGTAGAAAGAGAAACTACCACTTCTCTATAGAAAAATTTCTCATCCTTTCTGATATGTGTTTCTACCGAAGAGGAGGATGGGAGCCCCATCCTCTCATATGTTCTTTTTATAGTATTTGTTTGTTCATCAGCTTTTTTGCTAGTGTTTTTAATTCTTCCTTTCCAACGGCTCGATTTTGACCAGATCTATTGCACTCTAGCAATTGACTGCCTACATGTGCCTCACCACGCAAACCCCCAACAACCAATCTATTGGAACGAAGCATAATTCTTCCTCACACAAAGCTTGTTCCATGCGTGGCTAATGAGCCGCTGCACCAAAATGCGTCCGACAGCTACATGCATTGTAGCAGTAGATTCGCCACCTCAAAATCTTTTAAATCTAACCCACCCCATCTCACAATCACCGGAGCGTAGTCTCTAGGAGCTGTCACAAGTGAGCGTGAAGAAACTTGGTCAGTCGTAATCCAAGCCATTCAATGCTAGTATTCCTACTATATTTCCACTTTACCTAATCAATGATCTTGAGGCAAGGAATACAAGTATCTTCAAGAAACATCTCAAGATAACAACCTATAGTGCACCCTCAATATCCACTGCATCCAGCAGTGGCATGTGTGAACTATAAGAAACTATCATTTAGGACGGTGCCCTCTTTGCAATGTATGGGTGGGGACTAAGTTTTTATTCCCAAAACTTAAAAAAAAAAAATTCACTTTTGCATTGTGGTTGTTGTAATGAGGTGTTTGTTGGAAAACCCCACATTCTCCACATGTATCTCATTTTCCTTATGTAAATGAAATATATATATGCTTGCTTAAAAAAAAAAAAAGATCTTACAAACAAGTATGAACAAGTTAAAACTATTAGAACAGAACTGAAGGGGTAGGGATATTGAATCTTTTCCACAGTGAACTAAGGTGACATAATCGGAGTGCTTATTTCTGTTGAGGTAGTAGCCTGTTTTGTAAAAGAGCAATGCTACTCTGTCGACTGAGTAGCACTGCTACAAGTAACTACTATGTCAAATTGGCTATTTTATTTTTTTTAATTTTTTTATTCATATTTTTTTATCATTTTAAAACATTTTAAAAAATATAAAAAAAATATCAATACACTAATAGTCACTTCTTTAACTATTAAGTAAAAAAAAAATTAAAAAAAAATTAAAATATATGAAGTGTCAAAATGAGGTGACAAATTAAGTGGACAAAATAATATGTTTCTTTGCAAAATTACGAATACAAGAGTTTGACAACGCGGAATGTTTGCAGTGTTCCAATCTGAGTGGATCTTCAAGATATTTTTATGATCTAGGGAGCAACTGTTGCGTGAAAGGGTCTCGAATTGTAACAAAGATTGTGAGCTTCGGTAACTACAATGGGGATTAAGCAGTTTGTGAATAGGCAGAGATAGAGACGGACAAAACCAGAAACACTTCTTCTAGTGCCATTTTTCTCAAGGGGGTTTTGGGAAGGGCCATCAAATAAACATTTTGTCAAAAAAAAATTTGCAGGTTTCTTTTGATTTTTCAGAGCTTTGTGGGCCAGGGCCCCCTGTCTTTGTCCCTGCATAGAGCTTTGAGCCCAAATACATCTTCAACAATGAGAAAGAAAAAATGTTATATTTTTAAATATAAAAAATTATTTTTATCCGTCACTATTTAATATTTTATATCTTATATCTTATAAAAAATATATTTATATTTTATGAAAAATAATCTCATATCTTATAAAAAAATTATAAGTGTAACGTGTGAGAATGAATAATGGTTGATGCATAATATTTCTAAAAAAAAAAAATAGACAGAAAAGATGAGCTACATGTATAAGGAACACAATGACATTTTTCTCTCGGCAGTGGGCTCAATGTGATTTTCCATTTTCTACTCTCACTATTCTTTATTAATATTAATATTATTTATGGTAGGCTTATTTTAGATGATATTATTACTTGTAATGTTGCTTATGGGTTGGAGGCACAACAATTGGATAACTTGTCCGCTATCATGGGACAGAGGGCAGCGCGCACCACACCTTGACCATTACCAAAAGATTTGTTGTCTTTGATCAACTGAGGTAAGTTTACACTCATGCAAAATTTTTTTAAGTGTATAGCAAGCATTTTTATTATTCTGTCTGCCATGATTCCCAAAAATCCCCAAAACCTCAATAAAGCGAACCAATACTCCAATGGCAATCATCCATGTTGGTTTGATATTCCTGTTTTACTTTTTCCCTGGAAGTCTTGCTCCTCATGAATATCCAAACATTATGAAAAACAAAAATATGGGAAAATAACCCTTTTCACCCACAAAACTATAATATTTTTTTCCCACCTTTATTTTTCAATTTTTACCATCGTTTAATTAATTTGACTTTTTAAGGGTTTAAAATCGAGAGAAACGTGACATGTCGAGAAAGGTGGAATCGCGGTGTAGAAGAATATTCGTACACACAGTTGTAGCCTTTGATCATAAGTCTAGATCAGTGCATGCAAAATTAAAAATAGATGGTGGGTTATTATATTAATATTAGATATAAAAAAGAAAGGGGGCAGATCATTTTGAATGGTCGCACCTCAATTTATATTAAGTGGAACATAAAGATATGAAGTAAAATATTGTCTGGTAAAAAGGACACAAGCTGTTGTCAATTTCAAAGCTGGTTTCTTTATTCATGTAATGCAAATCTTGTATATAATGGATGATGATGCCGACCGCATACCTCCCCCTCATCTTTGATTGATGAGCCTGCATGAACAATGTTATAAAAGATATTCCTCTACTGCTCATTGAAAAGTTATCAACCATTATTAATTCCCCCCCAAGATTTCAGTGCAATAATGTGCGTAACAACTTGCAGATGATCATGCTTGCAAAGTGACTAGAATGCCCTGATTATTTGGCTCATATGTTAATTTCTTGGAGTTGGAAGTAAGAAATTAAGTTTACTCTCAAAATGCATTAAGGATATGAGGGATCATTTTAAAATTATAATAAGTCAATGAAACAAAGCTTCGATCGAGTCCATGTTTATGAGACTGCTAAAAGGCAGTATGTTGTGATATATATATATATATATATATATATATATATATATATATATTTATCGATTAATAAAAGAATCCATTAATAAATTAAGAATAAAAATGCATGGTCATGAGGATGACACTTGGTGCTTGAGAAAAGAAGAAACTAGTTATGATGGTGAGTTTAACAGTTTATAAGTCATGAGATGATCATGTGCATGGTTTTAACAAGGTTTCTGCATGTTACCGATTAAAAAAAATGTCTGGCCAAGGTAGGAGCTGAAAGATCATGTTTCTAATACAAGGTTACATAATGAAAAGTAATGTTTCCAACTTTAACAAATCATGACACCTAATTATATATGAAATTGCATGCATGCATGCATGGATGCATATGCATGTTCCTTAAACACATGGCAAATTGATGGACATGTGCACCTAATTATTAGCTGCTTTCAATGCTCATACAGTGAAGTTTTAACACACTACTTCAATGTTTATTGAACTTTTATCTCTCTCCTCTTTGAATTTGCTGTAATTTAATAATATTGACTTATACTTGCCAACTAAGTTTTAGTTTCCCCCCTTACAATACTAGTGCATGGTGAAGTGAAAGCCTCAACAAAAAGCTAAAAGAAAGTGTAATTAAAGGGATGGAAAAGGCAATATATATAATAATAGAGTAATATTCCATAGATATTCTATGCTATATATTATATTCAAATACAATTGCAACATCATATAGTATATATAGAGTTATTTCTTTCTCATTTCTCGACACCAGAATTGGCCCGAAAATGACCTCCTTTGAAGGGAATGTTATCTAGCTACATGCAGGTTTCGGGTACAAACTTACATATATAGCTAGTGGGGTGTGAAGTTTATACAATTTATATCGATATTTACCAACCTAATTTGATACTGCATTAATTAATAGAGATGCACAAGCACATATCTTGATTCATCTGGAGCAACGTTATTAATTAGGAGCTTAAGATATATATTGGTCCGATCAATCGAGTTCTACAAGATATAAATTTGAATGAAGCTGGATCATTAGAGAGCCTACTTGATCATTAAGAGAAATAATATTTGCAGTTAGTGTAACGCCTCAATGGAAGGTCCAAAGCATATGACCTATACTCCAAAAAGACTAATCAATGATATAATTAGAGTCACATTGGAATCTTATAAAAAACAAGAACTTCTCTTTCTCAAACAATGTGAGATCTCATACACAACGCTTATCCTTATCGTCTCATCTCATTTTATCTCACTACATATCCAAACAAGTCTTAAGTCTCCAAATATTAATGCATTCAAATTTACAAATATTGGCACTTATTAATTCCCCAATCGTACGTTGATGATATAAATACTTATGAATATCTATATATATATATATATATATATAGTAGTTATCATAATCACCAGAATATATATATATATATAAAGAAAAAATTTATTCATCATCCCAACTCCCATCATCCTCTCACCATCCTATGATGTGTCATTAGATAATAGGTTCACAAGTGAAATATAATAAATAATCTTTAATCATCTAATGACACATTATAAGATGATAGGAAGATGATGAAAGTTGGGATGATGAATAGCATTATTCATATATAAATAGGTCCTTATCAATATGGGAATATGTCCAAGATAATTAATGCCATAACCTGCATGCAATTTCCTGGATAATGAATATTATTAATTAGTATTTATTAGACCATGACACCAATAATATTCGTTTTTCTTATAAATAAACGGTTGAGAGTTTACCTACCCTCTTCAATATAAATTATTCTTAAAATATAAAAAATGTGGCAAAATTAAGATGGCAATTAATTGGGGCTTGATAAAAGCGTGAAATCTTAATTAATATACATGATATATTTTGCCAAACAAATTAAGAAAACTAGGACCATGTGATATACTTTTATTATATATATATATATATATATATATATCCCAGCTTACATTACACACCATCCACATAGCATGATTTATTTATTCATCAAGAGAAACTTATATTCATGACCGGATACATGTAGGGATATCTCATATAAACCTTTTGGAGGTTTAGTACACTATTGGACTAGTCTGAACTTCACTATTACTGATATTCTCTATAGACAAACGTTCAAGAAACAACACTCTGCCTAAACAAAGACTGAACCTCACCCTTCATAAAAAGGAAGGACTCAACCTCTACGAACAAATCGTCCAAGAGACAAACTCATTTTTTATTTTTACTATACAATTAGAAAAACAAGAACGAAAAAGGATGGATTATAGTTTGGACCAACTCTGGTAGACTTTGACGGTGTGTGAAAGTAACAAACTTGTCACTTTTTAGTCATAAAAGTCATATCTAAAAAATCTAGTGATTGTGATTCTGGTGATCCGGCGCGTGTGGCGCATGAGGACCACACGCAGTTATGAGCGGTGCATGAGGACTACATATGGTGATTTCAGCAAAACCATCACTATCCTCTGAACGATTTGAGGCCTGAGAGTCTTTTTGTGCTGCGCGTATCTCTCGAGAGTTGCTGGAAAACTGTAGATCTGACTTTTTTAGCTTTGAAGGAAGAAAAATAAACTAAGAAACGAGAGAATGAGAGGGAGAAGGGGGAGGAGAAATGAGAAATGAAAGGGGGAAGGACAAGGCCTCCTCCTTCGGAGAAACTCAGATATGGAGGCTTTTATTTTTTGGGAGTGAGAGAGAGGGTTCTCGAAGGGAAAGATGGCTCTACGATTTTGAAATTAT
Source organism: Cyclocarya paliurus (assembly GCA_029856935.1). NCBI lineage: Eukaryota > Viridiplantae > Streptophyta > Magnoliopsida > Fagales > Juglandaceae > Cyclocarya > Cyclocarya paliurus. The sequence continues at coordinate 20,498,415 of CM056945.1, read as the reverse complement.
TATTATTTTTTTCAGATGACATAATTTAAGTTGTAAGATTTAAAATTCAAAATTTATCTTTCAAATCAAATTATGACACGTAAATGTATGGTGTATGGTATATATAAAAACTTTCAAATAGAATTATTCTTATATAAAACTAGGTATTGGAATATTTATACCCTTGATCGATCGAGTACTTCTAATCCCAACTTAGTGGTACTGATTATGACAATATTAATGGGAATTGAAGAGCCTGAATTAATTTCTGAGATATGACATCCTTTATATATATATATATGATCATCACTAAAGTACAACATTCTTATGTATGTATGTATTATGTATGTATATATGTATGACTCACGCATGCATGCAAGTACTGATCATTGTTATATCCTGTTCTGTCATGCATCATCATGTTTTCTGATCAGTTTTGTCGAGTGAGTGAGTACATCATGTGAAAAAATTGAAGCCGACATGCATGGCCGGCCGGCTACCTTCACAAATGGACCCTCATCATCCGGTCCTGAAACACCCAGAGATCACGCATTCAACGCTTTAAGGAACACAATGCACCAGCTGCTGCTCGATCTCTTTACTCTCCTCACCTTCTCAATTAATCATGATGGCTAGCTAGCCGATCATTCTTTACAGTTTTCAAGGGCCAGAGAAATCGAGAAAAGGCAGCAAATTAATTAATTAACGTAGGTCGGTATATTAATCATACGTACAATTATCGAACAACATTAGTAAAACTCTCATATATATATATATGCTTCCTTTAATCTGTTCCCACTACTACTGCCTTTCACACAATAATATAATAATAATCGGTCCTGCGAACTCGTAGATTATGATCATCTGATCTTCAAGAGGTGCAGATGAAGCAAACTAATTAGCTAGTATAGCAAAGCCCATGGTCCATGCATGCATGGATATGCATGCGCGCAATGTACTCATGCATGGACCCTACTCATCAATTTCTACCATGCCATGCATATATACATACACACATACATACATACACACACACACACACACACACACACACACACACATATATATATATATATATATGACTACAACCGATCGATTGATCGAGCTCCGTTGTTCACATGCACGTACGTACGTACGTATAACAACTGCTAAAAATCTGCCAATTAATTTCACGTTTTCTTCTCCAGCTAGCACTATTTTCTACACTAGCTAGCTACGATTTTACTTCTCCTACGTACACATGACACACACATATCGTTTTCATGTCTTCATTAAAATGTCATCATCAACTCGTCCATATGTATAGGAGTCGTCCCTTTCTCTCTAGCTAGCATAATATTCTTGCAATAGTAAGTGACTCATCACCATAATTATATACTACTCCAACTTCAATTTATGGGATTTGAATCTCCCATGCATCATTATTAATTACACTTTTCAAATTAATTATCCCAAAAAAAAAAAAAATGGAATGCATAGCCCCAGATGACGATCCCTGACCTTACAAATTAAGTATCACATACAAGTTCATGAACTGTTAATATAGATAAATTCAGTCGGTCCAACAGTTCATCATGATCATTGAATTAATCTAGTAATTGCATGGTGCAGCACTTCAGTAGATCTTAGCAAGCAAATTACATACGCTCAAAAATTAGAAGAGTTATGATATATACATATATATATATATATATATATATATATATATATATATAAAAAAGTTCTCATTCTCACCACACTTTGCTTAGAATAATTCTTAATTTTTAAGAGTACCCATCAACATCGTAGGATATATATGAGTGGAATGAGTATATTGTATATAGTCAAAAAATAATGATAACATGAGAGCTTTAAGAGGTGATTTAAGGTACTATATTAGAAGTTGAGAGGCATAGCTAATTTATGTGAACCTCATGTTTATCTGAACTATATTCAGCCACAGTTATTGTTTACAATAGTTCACGGCCTCGCATTTCGTTCCACCGTAAGTTAAGCTATGTATACTGTCAATTCATATTTTGAGTTGTGTTAGATTATTTGGGTTCTAGTCATCAACCAGTCAACCCGAACATGATTCAAATAATTAGTAAAATGTGTCAGTCGATCGAGTCTAGATCATTCGAATTAATTGAGTCGATCAAGTCATATATCACCCATGATCTTTTTACCACTTGTCAAAACTATAGATACACTTTCTAATAGATCGATTTCCTATAATTATATAATTATTATTCGTCTTTATGAATCTTTATCTTCTTCTCTTTTCTTTTTTTTTTAAAAATAAACATAACACTCGTGCTAATATAAAATATCACTCGTTACAAAGTTTTTCCAGCAACACCACATTCATAATCTGAATGGGACATTCCTCCATCCAGATATACTCTCCTAACAATGAAATAGCTAATTGAGCCAACTGATGTGCAACCAAGTTTGTCTCCCTGTAATTGAATGACACTTTCCATCCCCATATATCTGTACTTCAGCAGTCTTTTAATATCATAAATCAAAGAACTTGCTTCGGCTGAGCTTTTCATGTGAAGAGTTGATTGCATTAACAATTTCCTGGCAGTCTCCTTCAAAGCCAACCTTTGAGAAGCCTAGATCGGAACAGAACATCAATTCTCTTCTCAAAGCCATTACTTCTGCAACTGCATGTTGTAATTTAGCATCTATGTTGCAGCACAGTGAAGTTTGGACTTCTCTCTCAGCATCTCTAACAATCACTCTCAATCCTGATCACTTCTTCGAGTTAGTGTCCACTGCAGCATCCCAATTGATCTTCATATAATCCACATCGGGTTTTCTCTATTTCATTTGCTCCCTTTAGTAGTCTAAATAGAGTTGACAGCTTTCTGAGCAGATTTATAGCCCTCCAAGTTCTTCATTGCTTTCTGTATAACCACCTGTGTGGCCTGTCAAATTTATTATAAAAAATGAGTGCATTCCTTCCAGTCCAAAGATTTCTCATAATACTCACTACACTTTCAACCTCTTCAAGCTTCAATTGTTTGCTTAATCTAGCTTCACTACACATTCACTACATACTTACCTTATTAATTTGCGTTGTCACTTACCTGTAACATACATACGTTGATAACATTAATGATAGGTTTAGGAATATATTATAAATTCAAAAGATTTAAATTTTCATAAATTCGAATGTATTTTAAGCACTAAAAATAAGTGATCAATTGGTTTTTAAATTTGAAAAACTAACAGATTTCTATAAAAACTCAAAAGGAGAATCGAGTATATTTCAACTCATGATCTTGAGGTCTATGCACTGATCAAGTGAGTTTTGATTATATATCGCCGGCCTCTGGCATTAATAGTCAATAACAAAACCCTAGGATATATGGCACATTTTTTTAGAATTTTAATTTTTGAGATGATTTCGATTTTGAAGGATCTTCGCTATATATAATACTTATTAACAAAAAAAAAAAAAGATTATTAACTACAACAATTAAAATTTTTGGAACCCACTAATGACTCAATTATCATATTACATAGATTTATAATTATTCTTGTAATTTATAATAAGGTCTAATTACAATTACTAAAGATTAATTCATTTATCATTAATTAAGGACTTTTTGTATATTTGTTTTATATATATATATATATATATGATCAGTATGACCATGAGACTAGACTAAACAAAATTCAAGTCATGTACTTCGATAATGATGTATGGAATAAGAATAGTGCTACATACACTAACACTTTTACTTACAATTTTACTTACAAGACTCGCTTTGTTAGTTTTTTTTTTAAATTCAAATTTCATGATTTTCAGCATATCAATAATTGATATGTGGAGAAATAATTTTTTTTTAAATTTTTCTTAAATATATTGAGTATTTTTCATTGAATAATGGCTCATTTAGATATAGAGATGAGACCTCATCTGATCTAATTTCAACTAATGATTTTACCATTATAGTCATAAACCATATCAACTCATCTCATCTCAGTATTCAAATGGGCCTAAATGGATAAGTATAGTTAAATATTTATGGGTTATCTGAATTGATAGAAAGATAACTCATTAATTAATCAGGTCAATTAAATTGATTCGAGTCAAATTATGCTGATCTATCTTAATCCTGTTATTGAGTTCGTATCAAACTCAAAGATGGTAGTTAAAAATTGAGAGAGCCCCATTTTAAGGTGAAGAAGTTACCACAGTCGATGAGAAGCTGACGTTTCATTATTCATACACCCAGAGTATAAATATATGGCAATGTAGCATTTCACTCCTTCACCACCTAAGGGACACCTGGCCTCATCGCTTTAGAAAACGTATTAGATTATATACGAGAAAGGGATACACGGCATCACCTCCCGTTGGAAAGTAAAAAATTAGAAGGAAAAAAAAAGGATCAAATTTGTTCATTCTCTCCCAAAATTCCCTTCTTATTCCTCTCAATTCCTTTGGAACATCTCAGTGCCAACAATTCATATTCCGTTTTTCTAAGATAACAGAGCTCTGATCAGACACCCACTTTCTATCTCATTCCAAACTGATCTACAATTTTCTGTTTTGAATAAGAAAAAGGTGAAATTCTGTGCAATTGTTGACGGATGCAGATGGCTTTTGTGGAATCCTGGGTTTCTCTGATATGTAATCCTCATTTCTGAATTGTTCTGTTTCGATCTGTAATGATCATAATGTACAGATGGAAAAGTTATTTAATCATATTTGATTGTGTTAAGTTTTTTCTTCTTCTTTTGGTAGTTGATCAAGTTTAATGGTCAATTGGATATTCCGATGGATGTGATGATCTGGGTATGCTGAAAGGATCGACTTTCTGGGTTCAGTTCTATGTAAGATTGTTAATGATTGTGACCCCTTTTCTGGGTTTTGAAGGATGGGTGTCGAATTGTGTTGCCTGTTCTATTTTGATCGGATTAATCTGACTTTTATAAGCTATCGTGGGTATACGTGAATAGGAGATTGTCTTTTCATGTCAAAATTCTTTTCTTTTGGGGTTTCTTTTGGGTGTCGAATATCCTTCCATGGAGAATTGGTATTCGTCTCTTCGAAGTTTTTATTCTTTTGATATTCTTTAAATTCCTAGTTTTGACTCACGATAGGATAATATTTTCGATTTACGATGGTCCTTTAAACTTGGATGCTCTCAATTAGGCTGCTTTTACTTGGGTTGAGCCTATAATTCAATGATCGGTTCACAAATTTCCTGTGGTATATATGTCTATATACCTTGGTTTTATAGGAGGATTTATTGTTTAGGTTTCTTATGAATAATGGGCATTCTTCATGTACAACGGACCATATAATTCAGTTTTGTTTCTTTTCCTCATGTAAGGAAATTTTATGGCCATCTGTTTTCTGTAGGTTTGAGAGTTGAAGTTTGCTGATCAATACATATTTCAAGGTAGATACCTGTGCCCAATATTTAAAAATAGTAAGATGTATTAGATGTAGGGATTGGATACTCGCCATAGACAATAATGTAGTAATTTTTGTGCTGATGTTTTACTTATTCCCAGCAATTTTCATCGTCTACCATATTTGGGCACTGCAAACTGCAGCATTGCCCATGGACGCTACAACTAGTGGAACCCCAACTATTCAATACCATAACATTCCCGATCAGCCAATTACTGCTATTGTTGCCACACCGGCATTTCAACGACAGCAACGCCATTGCTTTGGGGATTCCATACCCGGAGAATTCCCCTTGTCTGCCAATCCCTCCATTGTTCTTCATGTCCTTACAGCATGTCATTTGGATCCCCAAGATCTTGCAAAACTAGAGGCAAGTGCCCTGATTCTGTGCATTTTGATATTGAACGTATTTGGCAATCTTAGAATTGATAATGCTGCTCATTTGATTTTGAATGTGCCTATTGCAGGCAACATGCTCCTTCTTTAGGCAGCCAGCAAACTTTGCTCCCGACTTAGAGTTGTCCTTATCAGAGCTTGCTGCTCTGGACATGTGCCAAAAGAGGGCCATATTTAGGCCAATGACAACAGAAGAACGCCAAGAGTTGAAGCAAAGATGCGGGGGCTCATGGAAACTGGTCCTGCGGTTTTTGCTGGCTGGAGAAGCATGTTGCAGGAGGGAGAAATCCCAGGCAATAGCAGGGCCTGGTCATAGTATTGCTGTGACGTCAAGCGGAGTTGTATACTCATTCGGCTCCAACAATTCAGGACAGCTTGGACATGGCACCACTGAAGAGGAATGGCGGCCTCAGCCAATCAGGTTACCTACATTTGACCATTTTTAGACGTGATACAATAAATGCAAGAATATGGAAAGGGAACTACTCCAATTAAAGGAAAGTTAATGGAACTACACTATCTTGCAGATCCTTGCAAGGCATTCGGATTATCCAAGCAGCTGCGGGGGCTGGCAGGACAATGCTGATCAGTGATGCTGGACAGGTTTATGCCTTTGGAAAGGACTCCTTTGGCGAAGCCGAGTATGGAGTTCAAGGAGCTAAATTGGTTACAACTCCACAGCTGGTTGAATCCTTGAAAAACATATATGTGGTCCAAGCTGCAATTGGCAATTTCTTCACGGCTGTCCTGTCTAGAGAAGGCAGGGTTTATACATTTTCCTGGGGCAATGATTCCAGACTTGGTCACCAGACTGACCCAAATGATTTGGAGCCTCATCCTTTGTTGGGGCACTAGAAAACATACCAGTCGTACAAATAGCAGCTGGATACTGCTATCTTCTTGCTCTAGCTTGTCAACCTAGTGGCATGTGAGCTCCATCTTCTTTTCTTTATCTTAAGCTAAAATTCTATTTGTTTTAAGAAAAAAGTATTTTCTACTGTCATATTTTATTTAGGCTTATAGAACCTTTCTATTACAATTATTTTTGTGAAGTTTATATGCAGATATTAATGTTTCCAAAAGCTAAAAAATTCTTAATTATGCTGAGTAGCTTTCAATGGATAACAAAAAGCGCATAGATCTTTTTGTCTTAATTGATATGCGGAAATGCATTGCATTTTTATTTCACTTGAAATATTTTTAAAAAAATTGCTTTGGAATCGGTTTTTAGAAGATAATTTCACATCTAGGATTTTTTTCATTTACTATCCTGGAAGTCCCAAAATTCTGAATTTGGCTTTGACATTATGAACCCTGTTTAGCATCTTACTTTTCCCCTCTCTTTAGAATCCTGTATAACTTATAATAAATGTATTGGATATGATATCTCGGTAATTAATTAGTTGTTTCATCTTCTTTCTTAAATCATATCAGGTCGGTTTACTCTGTTGGGTGCGGCTTGGGTGGGAAGCTTGGACATGGTTCACGAACAGATGAGAAGTACCCCCGATTGATTGAACAGTTTCAGGTTTTGAACCTTCAGCCCATGGTGGTTGCAGCTGGTGCTTGGCATGCCGCTGTGGTTGGCCAGGACGGACGGGTCTGCACATGGGGTTGGGGGCGTTATGGTTGCCTAGGTCATGGGAATGAAGAGTGTGAATCAGCTCCTAAAGTTGTGGAAGCCTTGGGCAAGGTGAAAGCAGTGCATGTTGCTACAGGGGATTACACAACCTTTGTGGTGTCTGATGATGGCGATGTGTACTCATTTGGCTGTGGAGAATCCTCCAGTCTCGGGCATAATACCGGTGCTGATGGACAGGTCTGGCTTTCTCCCAATTTTTCTTTCTTATCTAGTGCATTAATCTGGCTTTATGGAAAGATGTCATGCAATTTTATTTTTCATAAAAGTAGTGATTTATGCATCCTTGTCCACCACAGCTTGATCTTTGCCCAAAGTTTAGTCATGCACCGAGAGAGAGAGATGTACAATTCTATGAATCTACTGAATTATATTGTTTTTTGTAATGTATCTTTCAGGGAAACAGGCATGCAAATTTATTAAGTCCAGAGCTTGTAACATCGTTGAAGCAAGTTAATGAGCGTGTAGTACAGATCAGCCTCACCAATTCCATATATTGGAATGCTCACACCTTTGCCCTTACCAAATCAGGGAAGCTATATGCATTTGGTGCTGGAGATAAAGGGCAGTTAGGCATAGAGCTCGTTGCCAACCAGACCGAAAGGGGATACCCGGAGCTGGTTGATATTGATCTCAGCTAGCCAGCCCTTCATAGCTTTTACCTCCCCATTTATCATCTCCCAATTTATCATCATCATGCATTGCATTTGGTGTTGAAATTTCCTTGTTTATGCTGTACATAGAATCAAAGAAAAAAAGTTGTTAAGGTTCATGCCTAGTTAACACAGGCCTAAGCTAACATTATGTGGTTGTTGATATCTAAAAGACCTTGGCTTGCACTTTTGGCCTCAATTAGTCTTTGGTTGAATCATGAACACTTCAATCCCCCCGGTGGGAATATGAATAGCTCACATTGAGCTTATCTGATCGTTTATTTAAAATTTTTGGAAAATGATGAAGCCTGCATTTGAGTTCAAAGATGGTGTTCAAAAATAAATTATAATTAAAGTCTTAAATAAAAAAAATTGACAAGTTCTTAATTATTATTTAAAACATACAAACATAATTAATTTCTTTCTTCATGTCTACATGATTTCTAACATATTTACTAAATCTACCTCTCCTTTAGAATTTGATTGCAGCTCAATAAAATTATTGATCTTTTTTATAAGAGTTATTATATTTTTAAGCCGGTGTGTAGAGCATATATTCACATCACTTAAACAGTATTACCCACATTGTCTTATTCTTCGTACCGATCAAAAAAGATTTAAAATATATGCATTTAAAATATATGCAAGTACTGCATTTTGATTTCTAAAGGGATTTGAATTGAAGATTTTAAATGGTAGTATGATTATTTTATCTACTAATTTTAGCAAATAAATTTTAATCTTTTTGGGATTGTCTTTATATAATTTATGTATACATATATCAAGGACCATATTTATAAATACTTTAGATATTTTCAGCATAAAGCTAGAGATAATATTATTAAAAATAATAAATATGAAACTATTCTAATTTATACAAGTTGAATTGAATTTATATGAATTTTTAATAATCGATCGTAATTTTGTATTCACGAATATCTCATTTATTAAACGAATCGAGTAAAATTCATATCTAATCGGCTTCTCAAGATACAGCCTAATACCAAAAGTTGATAATGATGTGTCGATTAAATAATCTTATTATTATGACTAGTATTTTTTGGATCACCTAGATCGTCATTATGTCAATTGAAAAAAACAAGGCTGAAGGCTCAGACCATAAAACTTTATTTTTTCTTATTTTAGTACTTTATAGCTCATATGCCCCCACAAAAATCAAAATTACTGTTATCGGCGTGAAGTCTAGTCTTTTTAGGATATAGCACAGCAATACACATGATTAACACATTTCCTAGATCATTACAGCTAGATCACACACATGAAAAATTAAAATCTAAACCTCTTGTAAATATCTCAGCTCATCCGTCCTGCTGATTTTAAAATTTACTTAAACGAGATGAGAGAAGTGTGCATGGAAACTGAAGAAATCAAAATATCACAAAATTATTAACACAAAGCTTAATTATAAAAATTACTAACACAAAGCTTAATTATAGGCCATCTTTGCCAATTGCTTTGGTTTTACTCCAGTTTGTAGTAAGAAAAGATTAAAAAAAAAAAAATGGTCATGATACTCCATTTTTCTTTTTTTGGATCCTTCTATTACTATTTTTGAAGGTTTAATCCCTTTGCTTTCTTCCCAACTTTCATGCTTCCATTAATAGATCTTTAGCTTGACAATCCTCATGATGTTCGTCTCCTCTACAGTAAAGTACTACCTGCAACTGCAACTGCGACCCCTTCCCCTTCCATGTATAGAGTGTCTCCCTGTAATGAATTTGATAGTTATTGTGAGCGTTACTTTCACAGGGATCTCGATTTGCTCGATGTTCTATATGATAATGGCCCACTTAGAACACAATCTGAAGACAGTTCATGATGCCCATTCCCAGCTAAAAGCCCAAATAGATTTCTTTTTACTTCTTAACATTTTCCTTGAATTTACAGTGAGGAATGAGACCAAAATTTGAAGATAAATAACTGAAATTCTGAATTATAGGGCGTAAAAGTGCCAAAATTTGATGGGCGAAGATCACAGTAAAAAAAAAAAGTGAAGATGCCGTACTATTGGCATTATCTTATGTCTTAACTTTGTTAAGCCCAAGGATCTTGGCAGAACAGAAAAGCTTGATTTGTTATCTTAGAAATGTGGACAAAGAATCTATAAAAAATAGATCATAAATAAATAATGTAGACAAAGATTTATATTATATATATATATATGAAATAATAATAAATGACATATATATCATTTCATAATGCATGCAAAGAAGATAGAAAGGAGATATAGACATCATTCAGTCCCTATCCTAACCCAGCACATGATCTAATCATTAACATGATCTATTCACATGCATGGCTGCTGATTTTTATTTTATTTTATTTTATTATATATATATATATATATATATATATATATTTGTGAACTCAGTGAGAAATTATGAACTCGTAAGCTCGTTCGGATGGAATGTTTAAGACTATCTAGAATTTCTTGCTTGGTATGTGCTACTAAGATTAAAATAAGATAAAAAGGCTACTTAACACAAACAGTCTGTGTGTAAAAAGCACAATCTTCTCTCTTTTCTCTCTAAAAAGTTGGAGGTGAAGTTCGTGGGACCATAGAGATTCTAACAGAATCGTGGTGGACGTGGGATGAGTAGTTTTTTGAGTGGCAGTGCATTCATTAAGGTTGCGTTTGGATGCTGAACTAAATTGAGTTGAGTTGAGTTTTTTATAAATAATAGTGAGTTGAGATTGTTGAATGAGTTTGGTAGGGTCCACTAAAATGAGTTTAAAATGTGTTTGGATGTTAAAATGAGTTTAGATATATTTATGGGAAGTTGTAAAAAAATGAGTCCCACCATTATTTTATACTGTTCACTTGAGATGCAAACCGACCGAAATTGTATACTGTTTTGTACTATTTTGTCTGAATCCAAAAAAAAAGGGTCCCACGAGTACCTTTTTTCCGTGTTATAATACTATTTTGTCCTTTTTTTTTATTATTATTATTATATCCCATATTTGACCGAGTATCATTTTAAGCGTCCGTACATATACTGTAGCCAAATGTGGGTATGCACATTAGCCAATGGTCAAAATGTGGCAGATGATCGAAATAGTTTATAGATGAGTAAAGTTGTCCCGTCTATCTACAGTTTGCAGATGAGTTTAGGATCAAACTCAGTTTGAAAGTATGTTTGGATAGCAGATAAAGTTTTAAAGGAAACTGAGTTGAGCTGATTTTGGCTTCCAAACGAAGCCTTACAGAATTGGAAAGTGAAAAACACGGTGAAGGAAGATGAATGAGCTAAAAGAAGAATAGGAGAAATTTTGTTTAATAGAGGAGGAGGCTCCGAGTATAGAGATTGGGGACAAGGTATCAGATGAACTAAATTATAAAGGGGAGCGAAACTTGGTAGGGAAGGTTTCTGTTAAAATGAGTATTAGTCAGGAAGTGATTGAATCAACATTGGCTAAAGTCTAGAGGATAAGCAAGAGAGCAAAGTTTCTGGAAGTAAAATCAAACACCTTTTGACTTCATTATTAAGCAAGAAAGCAAAGGTGTGAGCAAAGAGTAGATGGTTTATTCTTGTTCCTCCCCTTGCCACTGTTACTCTTCTTGTATCTCTCATGAAGTCAGAATTATTAAGCAATGATTCAATCAAAAACTGCATTAAAGCTTCAAAAATTCCTTTGAAATTGTCTGGATTAAGTGCACTTTTTTGTATAAGCTTTGAACACTGACGCCAAACATCCTTTGCTGAACTACATTCCCATAGAGCATATAAAACAGACTCCTCTTCTCTTAAGTAGATGGGGCACAATGGTGAATCCACTATTTATTTTTTTTACAGATTCAGATTTGGGGGCAGTGAGTCCAGACAAACTCTCCACAAAAAACCTTAGTGACAGTAGGCACTTTGAGCTTCCAACAGTTGGCCCACTCTTCTTTCTTTGATACAAATTTGGATGTTTGCCCATTGGCTAGATCATTAAGCTCTTTTTGTAAATGGTATGCACTTTTCACTAAGAATTTACCACTAGCAGTACATCTCCAAATCAGCTTATCTGGTGCATTTTCAAAACTAATGGAAATTCTCTTTATGATAGTTGTTTCACTACTCGAGAAGATTTCTTCCAAAAGTTCCAATTTCCATTATTTAGAGTCATGATTGATCAACTCTACCAAATAATCATCGTCATCCAATACCTTAACTACACTTTGATCGTTACAGGTTGAAAGTTGAGGTAACCATTTATCCTTCCATATTCTAGTTTCTTAGACATTCTCAATCTTCCAAAAAGAGCCTTCTGCCACCAAATGTCTTGCTACAACAACGCTCCCCTAAATAAAAGATGGTCTTGAATCCAGCTTGGCTTGAAAAAATGAAGTGTGAGAAAAGTACTTCAGTTTTAGGATCTGACCAGCAAGGGACTCTGGTTTTTGTAGGATTCGTCACCCTTGCTTGACCAATAGAGCCAAGTTGAAGCATCCCAAATCATGAAAACCCAACCCTCCTGCAGACTTGGCCTTCCCCATTTGACTTCATGAAACCCAATGGACATTCCTCTCATTTTGCTGCTGACCCCACCAGAAATGATATATCACCTTGTTAATCTCCTTGAGCAGTGATTTAGAAAGCTTGAGAACCCTCATGCTATAAGTAGGCAATGGTTGAACCACAGCCTTAAGTAGGATTTCTTTTCTTGCATGTGAAAGGAACTTTGACTTCCAATTGCTAATCCTACTCCTTACTCTATCCAGAATGCTTTTAAAAGCTTTGTGCCTTGATCTTCCAATTAGGGCTGGCAAGCCAAGATTCTTTTCATAGGATGCGGAGGATCTGACCCCTGCAATACTGATTTTGGAGTTCTTCGCAGCACTGTTGGTGTTGACACTAAAATGGATAAAGGTCCTCTCTTTATTGAGTTTCTGTCTTGAGGCCCTCTCATAGGTAGCAAGAATTCCAATAAGCCTATCCCATTTGAGGGAATTTGCTCTACAAAACAACAGGCTATCATTTGTAAAAAAAAAAAAAAAAAAGGAAGGTGATTAATGCATAACTTATCTCTTGTAATTTGAATGCCAGAAATTAGTCTCAATGCCTCAACTTGATTTAGCAAAGTGCTTAGTGCTTCAGAGCAAAGGATGAACAGGTATGGTGACAAATTATCACCCTACCTTATCCCCCTCGTAAATTTAAAAGAGCATTGAGGAGATCAATTAATGAGGATAGAATAAGAAACTGAAGTATCACCAAACTGCTCCATATGCCATTGAAACCTAGCCTCAGCATTACCTCTCTTAGAAATTCTCACTCTACCCTATCATAGGCCTTACGCATATTGAATTTTAAGGCCATATACCCTGCATGACCAAAGAACCTAGTATTCATGGAGTGCATGGCCTCAAAAGCTACTATTATATTATCCAAAAGAAGCCTTCTAGGTACAAAGGCACTATCAGTAGAGAAAATAATATCAGGGAGGATGCTCTTCAACCTATTGGCCAACACTTTGGAAATGAGCTTATAAAGAACATTGCATAAGGATATTGGCCTGCAATCAAAAACTATTTTGGGGCTTATCACCTTAGGAATCAACATAATATATGTGTCTCATTAATGTGTGCTATCTCCCCTAATAAATTGACAACCTCAAGTACAGCTTCACTGACAACATTGCCTATAATATTCCAGTGAGTTTGGTACAAAACTACTGAAAATCCATCTGGTCCAAGGGAGCCCAATGGATTCATCTGAAACATCACCTCTTTAACTTCTTCTTTTGTAAATTTCTTAGTCAAAAAAGAGTTCATCTCCTGAATCACTTTTGGACTCATCGAGTTAAAGCATTCATCAATACCTTCTGAGTTGGAAGAGGTGAGAAATACTCACTAAAACTGGTAAAAGAGCTATGAAATCTCCTCAAAACTAGTTGCCACATAACCATCTTCTCTACCAATTCTCTTGATAGAATTGGTCTTCTTCCTTTGGTGAGCACACATGTGATCAAACTTAGTGTTCCTGTCCCCATCTTTAAGCCATGAATGTTTAGCTCTTTGTTTCTATCTAATATATTCTTCCTCCAATAATGCATCCACCATTTTTTGCAACTGCTTAATGTCACCTGAATGATTGCCTGTGTTTAAATTCTGCAACTTCAAAATATGATTTATCTTGTCATTGATTTCCTTTCTCTATTTCTTCGTTGTCTCCTTGCTCCATTTCTTCAATGATTCCTTACAACTCTGAAGACCTCTAAGAACAAATCCCATCTTGGAAGAAGGATTCTACTGTTGAGCCCAACTCTTTTTAAAAATATTGTTGCACTCCTCTCTTTTATCCCAACTGGCCTCCTACTTGAAAAGTTTCTCCCTCCATTGACTACTACTCAAATCATTCTTCAATCCATTCCTCGTGGTAATCAACAAAGGACTATGATCAGATGTCTGGGCAGCTAAACTGGTAATAGAACTTTTGCATAGAGGCTAATCCAAGCTGAGTTGCCAAAAGCTCAATCCAACCTCTCTTTAGTGAACTGGATGCCCTCTCTATTGTTACTCCAGGTAAACTTGGAACCTTGAAAACCAAGGTCACTTAATCCACATGCCTCAACTACTTCTCAAAAATCTTCTATTTGATTATAAGGTCGACTTGCAACCCCTTGCTTTTCATGGTTATATAATATTTCATTGAAGTCTCCAAAACACATCCATGCTAACCCTTGTCTTGGCTTCAAAAGTTGAAATAATTGCCAACTCTCACTCATTTTCATTGTTAAAGGGCTACCATAGAATCCTATAATGAGAGTTTGTGAGTCATCAATGCTCTACTCTTTTGGAAATGATGGAGATATGGTTTTGAGAATAAGAGTCCAGGCATATGTTATCTATGCTATCCATATAAAAGTTAGCACACCACTAAGACCCCTACTATCAACCACAAAGCTACAATCAAGTCCCACTTTATTCCTCACAACCTCCATCTTATGTCGGCAGTTCCAACCAAGGCCAATTATGTCTATTGGTGGGGCTATACTGCAGCCTCTACCAATACATTTTGAGATGGATTCTGATCAATGGCAAATACTGATTTTGGTTTTATAGCAGATTGATGCAACACACTGTCATTAGAGACAAACCCATGTCCCCTTTTCTTTTTCCCACAACTCTCAGGACATGAATCATTGCTTTTTTGGTTTTGATTCACCCTGGCTCTTCTTTTCCACATGGGTCATTTCTTCCTTGACATCTCAACATTCCTTTTAGGGAAATTATCATAAACTAAATTGTCAAAAGGGCTGTATGAGGATAGGCTTGATGTAGTAATGACACCACAAGTGATAAATTGGGCAACTCTAAGACCATGTGGTAACTGGTAAGAACTTTCAATACCTTCTCAAAGAGACACCATATCTGATTTATTGCCATCCTTCCTTTAGACATTTTTCTGCCTAACTTCCTTATTTGTAACCCTGCCTTCACCATTTTGGAAACTACCATGATTTGGGTTCGCAACCCTTTTGACTTTGTGGTTAGCGAGCTCACCCTCCATTTCAACTAGACTTGCAGCATCCCCACTTGCCAAATTAACATCACCAGCCTCAGAAGAGGCCTGAGATTGAGCCTCAAATCCCTCCTTGTAATCCGCCTTTCCTTTTTTAGTTTCACCACTGTCACCACCACCAAAAACTTCCTACTACAGCCTTTGAGAGTGGACCTTGTTCATCCTTCCACCATATTTTCTAATATCAAAGATATTAGAAATAGGCTGAGCTCGAAGACATGGACCATATTGCAATTGTGACTCCTCATCCACTTGTCTGTTTATTCTCTGCTTTGTGCACCTCTCCCCTTGTGGTTCAGGACCCCACAATGAAAGCAGAAACTTTGCAATTGTTCATACTTAAAAGAGATCCATAGCTGCTGACCATCAACTCTAAGCCACTCCCACCTCAGTAAATGCATGTTTAAGTCTATTTCAACCCTTACACAAAGACGTTTTCCCCATGCTCAACCATCACTACCAGCCTCAACTACAAGCACTTTTCCAATGGTTGACCCAAAATGCTCTCCCACTTCCTCTTACATGGCCACCAAAGGAAGATTGTGTAACTAAACCCAAAAAGGTTTATGCAAAAACTGAATTACATTAAAGGAGATACTTCCTTCTACTCCTGGATTGCTAGTAGAGCACCATAAAGAAACCAAGGTCTTCCATTTAAAACTTTTCCCTTATCAGATGGCCATTGGAATTTAATGATAAAACGATTGTCCCCTACTTTTTTAAACGTAACACAGCCCTCCTGTTTCCAAACTTGTGCCATTTTCATCCTAAAAGCTTAAGCTTTCTTGTTAACTCCTTTCTCAGTCACAATTAAATCAATGAGATAATTTTTTCCTCTTATCCAAAAGTCTTTGACCCCGTCAGTAGGCATGTGGAAAATCTGTTGCTTCTCCCCAGAGAGTTTAAGGCCATCTCAACGTTTAGAAAATTCGTCATGCTCCATGCGATAATACTCTCAAGACTCAACAATATGAGAGACTACTCTTTTGTACAAGCAAAGGAACCACACCTTTCTCTACTCGAGAGAAGGACCAAGGCCAAATATTTTTAATCTAATAAAAAATAATAATAATTTAGATATCACACCTCATAGGGCTTCTTCAGCCTACAAAAAATTAGCAGTGTTCTTGTATCTTTCACTATATTTCAAGGGAACAAAATTGACTATTACCTTGAAATTAAGATCATCATGGGCGAGAATAAAGATTTGATATGACCAATATTCATAAAAATCCAAATACCAGCCAAGAAAAAGGTCCCACCAAGATTTTGTGGTAATCAAATGACTTTTAGTAGCTCTTTGTTGGCAATGTAAAGCTAGCATGGATGGCTTTATATCTACAAGAAAAACTGAAAACAGCATGATCTAATTTTCACATTTTTGGGATTATATATATAATTACAGGTTTTTTTTTTATATAATTAATATAGTGTGCCCCACATTCGGCTTATTGTTACGGGGGAAGCTGGAATTTGACATTTGACATTTGAAAAATAGATCCCCATATTTGGAAACTACTCAAGCTCCTCAAATTGTTTTCTACCAATATTTTATTTGACCAGCAAAACAAACTCTTCCTTCTATTGCCTACACTTTATTGCATGACCATATTTACTATATTTGGAATTTGACAAAAATGTTACTGTGGAGATAATCTGATTTTATTTTTTATTTTTGTGAAATTTTAGAATTTGGGAAAAGATTATTTTCTAAAAAATTATTATCATTACGAAAATACTGATTTTGAAAATATTACTGTTTGGAGAGAGAAATAATTTTTTTTAAAAAAATCATCCTTACAAGTGAAGAGGTGAAAAAACAGGGACAAAAAAAATGAATAGTTAAGAAAATGTGAAAATAAATAAATAAAAATAATAATACTAAATTATAAAGAAAGATTATTTTAATAAAGTGGAAAAAGAATTAAAAAGTGAGATAAAAGAAATTTTGGGAAAGCGAGTACCTAAAATAGACAAGGATATTTTTTTACTCAAATTTGAAAGTTTAGACAGTCCAATGTAATTGCTCTTACCTTTTTTTTTTTTTTTTTTTTTAGAGTGAGCACCCCCGTTTAAGAAGATAAATTATTCTACTTTAAAGCATTTATACCATACACTATCTACGTGACATAATTTAATTTAAAAGATAAATTTTAAAATTTAAATCTTACAAATCAAATTATACCACGAGGATAATGTATGATATAAAGGTTTTCAAATAGCACTATTCGAATGAAATTATTATAAATGAGATCCACATATATTAGCCACATGATGTTAGGCTTGGAGCCACTAAATTGATTAAAGAGATTATCTCCTAAAAATCAACAGCATGATATTATCATTAAGAAAGTTTTATACACCACGCTACCATCACACTTGCATCTCACTATATAAAATATGACATATTTTTTCACCATTATTAAATTCATGAAAGTGGAATAGAATGTGGTGTATAAATATTACTATTATGATTAATGTCTATTTCTTCGAATATGAGTGGATTTGGTTGGGAGCCACCACCCATGAAAACAGAACATGTCCTTCCGCAGAACATGCATGCAGCAAATTCAGATGATCAAGTTCAAGATCATACACAATAAATCCCATATACATTATAAGATGATGATCTTATCCCAAAAACGCTACACAATTTTAATAATGCACAAAAAGTGGGTGTATGGTGGTGCATATTATCATTGCACCCATGACCATGCAGCAGCAGCCTTTGAAAAAAACAAATAATAAATCTAACGGTTGAATATGGTTTGCCAGGTGGCATGAAGACTGTAAACGACGTGTGTTTTAGTGGATGAGATGAAATTGCCAATACAGAACCCACTATAAAACGACCCCTCCAATCCTCACTGAGTTGGGTAAGGTAAGTTGATCACCTGCCGTTGAGAGAGGGATAAAGAGGACTCAACGGCTGAGATTTGACTCAAAATTTGTGGGCCCCGAGTGAGAATCTAAGGGGAACAAAGCTCACATGGAAGACTGTGCACTCCCTAAAAAGATTGCCATGTCAGCAAATTGACGGAATGTACGGCCCTCACATGTGGGCTTCATTCAATCCATCTTTTGACGTCGGGTGAAGAAATTGTAGCCCTACAAAAGTAAATTCTCCCAAAATACGCCTTTTTAACTGCTCTTATATTTGAGATTTTTAAGATTATATCTTTTATTTATTAAAAATATAATAATTTTTATCTAATTGTTATTTTTAATATAGGTAAAAATAAATGACGAGATACAATTTTAATGATTACATTTTAAAATTTTGATGGTGTAATAAAATCAATTTTAAGTATAAAATATAAAATCGCTATTAATTTGGAAATGAAATGGGGTATTTTCCTTCAAATACATTTTGAAACTCAAATTATTTTTTTACAAACAACAAATTTACATTAAATAATAGTTTTTGTATAAATTTTTATTATTATCAAGAAGGTTGAAAAAAAGTCATGTGCGAATATAAGTAACAATTTGAGATTTTTTTATAAAACATTTTTTTCATAAAATTTTAAAAAGTATTTAAAAAAAAAAAGTAAATGGAGAATGACGAGGATCGAAAGAAGTCAGCAAAATCGGCGTGATCGCATTTCTTCACCTCCTTCAAATTCCTGTGCAATACATGATTGCAGGATAAGGCTGTCCTCCGGCCTCTCCATGTCCAGGCATTTATTTTCGTCTTTTTATTTATTTATTTATTTTAAATTTCTGTTACAGGAAAACAACTTATTTCATAAAATATTATTTGAGATTATTTTGAATACTAGTTTGAATTAAGAAAAATAAACTACTAGCTAGTGTTATTATTATAGTTTCGTAATGGGTACTTCATGAGGAACTGTATATTTCTGATATGAATAATAAGTTACAAATTTATTATAGATTCAATATTGTTCAGTAATATAGAGGGTAAAGTCGTACTTTCCAAAAAAATAAAATATTTACAAATACATAACTGGTATAAAAGCTTGTGACATTAGAATCCGTATGGATAGTAAGATGAGATGAGTTGAAATTATTTATAAATAATAATGAGATTATTAATTGAAATTAGATGATACGAGATGATGTAAGATGAGATGACATTAGGATCTGATTTTCATTTGTGATATGATGTCACTATGATCCATCATCCATCTCAATTCTCACGTATGTATTGAGTCAATTGGCATCCCAAGAAATGAAATGAAAGCAGAGTGAGAAGGGTAGTGCGTGAAAAGCCTTAAATCCTTTGAGAAAGCTAGCCTCGCTCATTGAAAACAAATTAGTAACTCAATGATCGATAAGTAAGCTCGTACGTGCATGGGAATTAAAGCTGAAGAAGAACCATACGTATAATGTCATTTGCTAAAAGTATATATATATGGTCCAGAAGCAGCTTTCAAGCGCCCTAAACGTTCTATCATTATGAGGAAAACGGCAATGGTTAAAACCTTAGTCGTTGGGGAGGGTGAAGACAACTCAAATGAGAAATGTGAAATCTTTAACCGGCCTATTTTAACGTATCATAAATGGATACAACAAAAATGCTTTCGTGTAATGGACAGAGAGGGTAGGAGCTGTCTACATTTTCAAGTTTCAACACATGCAATACCGACACATGTTTTCATCATTAACAAAGTGTCGGTTGTGTACTTAAAATGCAAAAATGAGCAGATAATTATATAATATTATATATATATATATATATATATATATATTATATAATTGTGTTTGTCAAAACCTCTGATCATAGGAAAAAGAAAGAAACAAGCTAGCTGCTTAAACAGTCCACTAAGGACAATAAGCTGAACTATGTTCCCGTGATTTTCAGGCAAAAAAAGGGAAGAAATTCTTGGAGAGGCCTTGCTTAACGGCCAAACTACTATAGAGGTTTTGGATTTGGAGCCCCTCAATACCATAAATCATGGAGTTGGGGGGCCCCAAATATTTTGTTTGATCGGGTTGAGGCTCTTTCGTACGCTTTATTGATTGCGCTCTTCATTTTCTCTTTTGGTGAAATTGATTTTATTGAGAAACCAGAAAGAGAGTAAGTGGGCATAATGCAGTCTCAACTTTCCCATTTGTTCTCAGTCCCTATATAAGCACACCACTTTCTCTCAACATCCTCACAAATACGGTTCCCTTTCTTCCCATCTCTTCTCTTTGTGTATTTTCGTGCCAAAACACACGAGAAACCATGGCAATTCCGCTCACTGTTTTAGTCTTTTTGGCTCTTCTAGCTCCAACCTCCATTTCCTCGTCACCAGTTCCAGACCCAGAACTAGTGGTGCAAGAAGTAAATATGTAAGAGGCTTAAAAACCTTGGATTATTTAGTTATAATGCTTGGTTCTATCAACATTTTAATAACATGTTACATTCTTAATTATATAATATTGGTCTTCTTTTTTAATTGTTGCATGCAGGAACATCAGTGCCTCCAGGAGAAACTTGGGCTATCTCTCTTGTGGGACTGGAAATCCCATCGATGATTGCTGGAGGTGCGACCCGAATTGGGGGCAGAACCGGCAACGGCTAGCCGATTGTGCAATTGGATTTGGAAAGCATGCTATAGGCGGCAGAGACGGGAAGATATATGTGGTCACCGACGCGGGTGATGCTGACCCTGTCAATCCCAAACCAGGCACTCTTAGACACGCTGTGATCCAAGACGAGCCCCTTTGGATCATCTTCAAGCGTGACATGGTGATCAAGCTGAAGGAAGAGTTAATCATGAACTCTTTCAAGACGATTGATGGGCGTGGTGTGAGTGTGCACATTGCCGGGGGGCCATGCATTACTATCCAGTACGTGACCAACATTATTATTCATGGCCTCAACATCCATGACTGCAAGCAAGGTGGGAATGCCTATGTAAGGGACTCTCCGGGACATTATGGCTGGAGGACAGTCTCCGACGGCGACGGTGTCTCGATCTTCGGGGGAAGCCATGTTTGGGTGGATCATTGCTCTTTATCTAATTGCCATGATGGACTAGTTGATGCCATCCATGGAGCCACAGCAATCACCATCTCTAACAATTATATGACCCACCATAACAAGGTCATGCTCTTGGGCCATAGTGATTCCTACACACAAGACAAAAACATGCAAGTCACTATAGCATTCAACCATTTTGGAGAAGGGCTTGTACAGAGGATGCCAAGGTAAATTTCCTTCAACACTTTTGGTCCAACTTTTCTTTTCTCTGTTCTAACATGATCGTAAAAAGTGTCTCCCAATCCCAAATTCTAGGATTTGGGATTTCAAATGGCCTTGGTCCTGATCCATATACATATATATTGAACGTGTTCCTTCTTTTCTATTTGCATTCATTTGCAGATGTAGACATGGGTATTTCCATGTGGTGAACAATGACTATTCCCATTGGGAAATGTATGCAATTGGTGGCAGTGCTGATCCAACTATTAACAGCCAAGGGAACAGATTTCTCGCCCCCAATGACATGTTTAACAAGGAGGTGAGAACCCGCATACAAAAATCTAAATATATGGGAAAAAAGTTAAATGGCCCATAAAATCAGAGCACTTATTCAAGTATGTCAACTGATTTCAGGTTACCAAACACGAGGATGCACCACAGAGCCAGTGGAAGAACTGGAACTGGAGATCCGAAGGAGATTTGCTGTTGAATGGTGCTTTTTTCACTCCCTCGGGTGCCGGAGCATCTTCAAGTTACGCCAAGGCATCAAGCTTGGGAGCAAGACCATCTGCCCTCGTGAGCACAATCACAGCTGGTGCAGGTTCGCTTAAGTGCAAGAAGGGCTCGCATTGCTGATCGAGTAGCTGTGGCTAAGACTAGCCAGCCCCCCAAAGGCGAGAATTAATTCAGGCTTGGAGAAAAGAAAAATGACAAAATCTGAAGGGAAACAGAAAAGAACAAGACCAAGTGTACTTACAAGAAACTTGGGATTAAAGTTCTTGTATATTAACTCTTAATTACTGCCTTAAACTTGGGTATATTACAACCTTAATACTCGTTTCTCTTAAGAATCGTCATGGGGATAAGAAGGAACGAGCGAAAAAAGTGTTGTGTAATGATTGTCCAATGAAATGAGCCCTTTTATGTCTAATCTCTCATCTCTGTCAGTTTCGTTGGGTCCCACTTTAGCTTTTGGATCACAATATCACATGGATGACCCAGCTGGTCTGGCTGGAGCTAAGAATGGAGCAATAGATGTTACTGGTAATCCATTAATGGGGCTTGGTCTTTAGGGTTAACATTTTCAACTGCATCATGTGTGCCTGCTTTGAAAACATGCAGAGGAGGCAGGAGCAACCAGCCCACGCCTAGTTCAGATCTTGTGGCAAGTAACTCCCCCGTACCAGTTTTCTATTAAAACATCAAATGGCAAACTATGCGCCTAGCATTTAAAAAATTCTGCCCCCTCCGACAACTCCAAATTACAACTACCAGCAATCATAATGGCCAACGGTACACATTCCACCTAAATTGGCAAATCTAGGGTCAGCAGAGATAGGAATCCCCCTCGGATTGATAAAATTATATCGGCGCCCCCCTTCCATTATTTTCGTGTGTTCTGCTTAAGGCTAACGGCAGCCCCATCCTAATGTCTGATGATCAAAATCTTCTCAAAAACTTTATCCAAATTTGAGAGTTTTGGGTAGGAAAAATACTACAGCCCTACAGTATTTAATGAGTATTTTAGTATTGTTTGAAAAAAATTCACGAACAAGAATCCTCTCCATGTTCAAGTGAAATGAAGAGTATTGATTTAGTGATGTGAAGTAGCCAAAATATTCATTATTTTACGCATACCATTTCAAGTGAAATGGATAGAATATTATTCCAAAATTCATATAGGGCATTAATAAATATTGTAAGACACATTTATTGTGTCTCTTATTCCATGGAATAAGATTCTATCAAGAGATCTTTTTCCTGATATCACAACAAACAACATGCTGAGCTGGTTTGTACACTCTTGATCACAAAGCTAATATATCCCATTTTGCCATGAGTTCTCAATTTCTAGGGCATTAAAAAAACCGACCACACCGGTTGTCACAAATGCTAACTGGCAGTTGGAGTTCGAAACCAGCAACGAACCGGTCGGCCAACGATAGGAAAATCTTAAAATCGATGTCGACCGGTTTAGTCTTAGTCTAGTTCAAACTGCCGAACCGGCTGATTATATATTCATGTATATTATACGTATATAAAACGATGTTGTTTCACCCAATTGAATATAACGACGTAATTTTACACCTGACGTTTATAGATAAATAAATAAATTATATGAGACGGTGTCGTTTGATTTAAGCCAAACAGCGCAGTTTCAACCTAGGGTTTAGTAACCCTGCCCCCTCCCCTCCCTCTTCTTCTTCTTCTTCTCGATTCTTCTTCAATTCATTGTTCTTCTCATCTTCAAGCCTCGCAGCCCCCCGCAGTGCCGCTCCCATCATCCTTCACGGCATTCACGCCGGTCGTTAAACCCCCACTCCGCCACATGTCTCTCATCCCTCTTTGACTTTCCCCCTTTTTCACCGGTGGCTTTTGTTCTTTTGATGTTGTTAATTTTTACATGTTTGAATTTTGATTTGTGAATCTATGATCTAGTTTTTCTTTTTTTTGCATTTTAATTAGGTCTCGGATTTGCATTTGAATTTTGATGTTTTCTTCATCTTTAATAGTTATTTTTCATGTTATTTGTTGTCTAAATTGTTTGTGTGTATGTACAGGAATTTTAAAAACTTTAGATCGGATTCTTGGGACCGTGAATAGTGATCTGGGACCTAATTCCCAATGTGAGTGTTAGATCATATTATTGGGTGTTGATTTATTTTTATTTTTTTTTTTGCATAAAAGAAATAAAAAAAAATTGATTATTGTTAATTTATTATGTAAGAAATTTCAAGTTGACAATTGTGTTCTAAGATTATTTTGAAATAAATTGTGGAAAGATGAGCGAACTAAAATCTATATTAGAGTCTTAAACTTGTGATATTTGCCATGATGCAACTAGGTGCTATGTAATTGTGTTGATGTTTGTTCTTTGTTTGTTTTAATATTTTGTGTTTTGTAATTAGTTATGTATTTAAATTTTTACATGTCAAATGGATTCTTCATCAACTCCAGTAGATGTTGATTCGAATGAAGAAATCATTAACTTGAGAGATGATTTGAGAGAGACCCAAATAATGCAAACACCAAGAGCCTCCGGTGCCTCTAACAGTAGTAGTTGTCCATTTTCTAAAAAAAGGAATGAAAATTATACGTCGATTGTTTGGAATCATTTTACGAAAGAGTAATGCTAGATACAATCATGAAGTGCTCAAGCGCCGCTAAATCCTTTCGAAAAAGAATGAGATCTACTATTAAAAAAATAATTTTTTTCATGTGAATCACGTATTTACTCATTTTTTTCAAATAGATTATACAACACTTTCGCACTTTATAATTACAAATGTCATTTCTCTTTACTGTTATTGTTGATAATGCAAGTTTAAATGATACTACAACTTCATATTTGAGACAATTTTTCATTGAAAATGTATTGGAAGAAAAATGTATGCACATGAGATGTTGTGCTCATATTTTTTTACCTCATTATGAATGAAGGTTTGAAAGAGTGTAACGGCACCATCACAATGGCTAGAAGTGCAATTAGGTATGTGTGTTTCTCAGATTAAACAAAATTATACTCCCAAAGTGATACACAACCTCAACACAGGAAAAGACCAAAGATTATTATTGTTGTTTGCCACTGATACTGATACCGCTGCTGCTGCCGCCAGTGGAGAGTGGAATAGAAACACCCAGAATGTAGATAAAGAGTATCACAGAAAGTGTGAAACGAAAGGGCCCAGAATAACTGCGATCTGCGATGAACCAGGCAGCTCGAAACAGAACGGCTCTCTAATAAGTACCGTAGCCTTCTCTTACAACAGATGTGCCCCAATCCTCTGTTGTCTCTCTCTCTCTCTCTCTCTCTCTCTCTCAAATTCAAAGAACTCATAAATGATCAATGGCAAGGGGCCCGTCAATTACAGATCCCCACCCTATGACAGTTACCTGCTTGTCGAGAACGAGTAGCTCTAAGAAGTACAATCCATTAACCACCAACCACGCGGGCTAACGATTCTCTCTCCAGAGAAAAAGACAAGCCTCCGAAAAAAACCAAAATCTGTGGCAGGACATCAGTACCATCAGAAGTACTACATTATCTACCGCACGTTACACCTGTATAATGAGCCATCGTTATTTCCAGCCGGGTGCACCATGCGAGTATAGTTCATCAATTGTGTGAGCGAGAGAGAGAGAGAGACAGAGCATAAAATCTCAAAATGCACAAGTGTCGGTGCAATTGATGCTCCACCCAAAATTTTGGAACGCCTAAATTAACCGGAAAAAAAAAAAAAAAATCTTTCAAGATTCTGTAGCATCTTGTCCCAGCAATTTTGGACTTCCACGAAAAACGATGACAGGAAGCAAGCATCAGATAATTGCCAAAAGTAGCAACAAAATCAACAACCACAGAAGTGAGTATACAACAAATTCGAAAGGCACCCCAAAATCTACAAGAAAACGGTCTTCCTCCAAGTGAACATTAGGGTCACAGTCAATCATGACACCAAATTCAAAGCAACATAATACTGAGCTCAAGTGAAGCAGAACTGTCAATAAGACCTGGACACGTCAGTACTCATTAGGCGAGATAACATCATCGATCTTCAATATCATCTTGACAACTTGAGTTGCCAGTAGGATCTGCTGCTTTTTCCCAATCAGGGTCTCAAACACATTTTGCTCACGCATGTCATTAGTGCCAACATCATTACAATCTATTCCACAGTAGGAATTGTTTTCCTGCATATTTGAATCCAAAATAATGTTTTTACAAATCACGTCCATTAAGCACCAGCAGGCTTACACTCATAGTAAGAGAGAGAGAGAGAGAGAGAGAGATCAGAGCCATCTGGCCAGAATAAAACTTATAATAGTGTCCATTTACCTTAATTTGCTGTGACTTCACTGCAGATAGTGTTTCAATAGGTTGGAGGCCACTGTTCTCTGCTAGTGCCATGGGAATAGAATCCAAAGCGTCGGCAAATGCTCTGATAGCATACTGCATAGAAAATGACAAAATCATCAGCAAGACACATTAATCAGAATGATAGAAGTACCAAAAGAAACTGTCATACCTGCTCAACTCCAGGGTATCTATCTGCAGCTGCCTCTACAGCGATTGAGCATGATATCTCAGATGAGCCACCACCATAAACAATAGAATTGTTGCGAATGAGATTCCTAGCAACACACAAGGCATCGTGGATGCTGCGCTTCGTCTCCTCTACCATCATTTTGTTACCTATTACATTATCAGACACCAAAATGCATTATGAGATCATCTAATGCCTTGAAGATCATTTGTCTCAGTTTTCCGCTGCTTTATATAATCATATTCATATTCTCAGATAATGTTGAAAAGTATATCAACAATTCGAAAGCAAGTAACTCCTTTGAAAATACACGTCGTAATTCAATGACTGCACACAAGTTCCCATTTGATGGTGCCAAAATGAATATGAACTAAGGGCAGGTTTGGGGGCTAAGATGAGACACAAAATTCTCATCTGATCTCATTTCATCTCATCTAATCTTATTCCCAAACATAATTCAAATACAAAATTTCAAACTAATCATTACAACATTTTCAAACTTTCAAATAAAAAATAAAAAGCAATTCCAACTTTTTCAAATCCCCAAACAAAAATAATATTATAAAACTATATTCTAGCAATATTTTTTAACTTTATAATATTTTTTATTCAACTTTTTCTCTCTCCTTTCCCAAAATCCAAAAAATACTCAACTCAAATTATCTCACTACTATCACAAAATATCTTACGACTATTCACAAAATTCTCATCTCATCTCACTCCCCAAACCAGCCCTAAATCACAGCTTTAATTTGGAACACTATCCATCCATAGAAAACAAGGAGAATTACCAATGAAGAAAACGAAATAAGCTCCGATTATTGATTGCAGAGCTAATAAGACAAGATATTAACATACCTCCACGAACAAATATGGTTACAGCCCTCGAATTTGCACAGTGTTCAATGTACAGCATTCGATCTTTTGTTGTACCAAATGATTTTTCTCGAACCAAACCAGCCTTTAAAATTGCAAATCAAAGTTTATGTCAGAGTGAAGAAATGTAAGAAGACTAAGTTGTGTGAATCATGCGAAAAGTTTAGAAACATAGGGAATGTTTGTTTGAAAGATATTTTGAAAATTTGTTTGAGATATATTGTTTATTGGATTTTGTGAAGGTAGATGGGAAAATGTAAATATTTTTGCATTGGGGTTTGTGAAAGTCAATAGGTAGAATTGAAAAAGTCTGAATATAATTGTTTTACTTTTCACTAAATTTTAGGCAAATGTTTGGATGAAAAGTTTAAATAGAAAAATTATTTTCAAATTTTTTGGATTGAAATTGAAAAAAAATAAATTAATTAAAAAGTTTCGGTTAACCAAACATAGAAATGAACTGCAAGTTGAATATCTAATTCCGATATGACTTAAAACTAGGGATAATTTTCACTTTCAAAAATGTATACCAAAAATTGAGACCATATCAGTAAGACACAATAATATTCGTGTCTATTAGGCTTGAGAAAATATATATCTAGCAATACATACCAGTATCAGAGCAGTAGCAGTAGTAACAAGTAAGAAATACCTTTCCTAACTTTTCAGGAGTCAACTCTTGGAACCGTGGCACAATTCTTCCACCTACAAAGACATTAATAACATTCTATTCTGGTAAATACAGAAAGGAGGAAAACAGTAGAACTTCCATAAAAAACTTCTTGATAGAATCAATCCAAAGAAATAATAAGCATATAAAATAAGGAGCTGAAAAGCTTAAACAAGACATACCCGTGGCTATTGCAATCAACTCCAACTCCACACCACCAACCCATCTGACAGCAGGCAAGTTCCTGTGCATCAATAAATGATTCGCTTCATCATCAAACCCCCATTGACAGATAACCAAGGTAGCACCAACATCCTGGAATTCTCTGAGTCAGTCTTCCCATTACCCCAGAGGCATGATGACAATAAAGAGAGAGATATTGTACCAAGAAAAAGCATTTCAAAGTTCCATATCATAAAACCAAAGAAAGTAGTGAAGTCATATCAGGGAAAATAGGAAAATTTTAAATTAGCAAAAGAAAGATACAGGGAAAAAACTTAAACAATAAACACAGGAAAGGAGAAGTGCTAGATCTACAAAGGAATCTCACAAAAATAAACTCACAAATTGCAGGGTTTGATGTGATACGACATATCTACTTTGCAGTAAAAAGAAGTTTACAATTTGACATACAACATCAAGTCATATCAGTTTGTGAGTTTACTTTTGTGAGATTCCTTTGTGGATAAAATATTTCTCTTAAACTATATAGTGCTATCCCACCTTGCATTTTTGAACCATGTCATCAAAATACTTCTGCTCTTGCACACGTAATGTCTGGAACTTTTCCACCGTATCAATATCAACCTTATGTTTAGTTTTTGGCTTCGGTGGCTCAAAGGGGCAAGTCAAGATAGCAATTTTTGCATCTTCAATCTTCTTTGGCATCTGTGGATGGCTCATATCCTTGTCAACAACAATTCCATATATTAGCTCAGCATCTTCCAACTTCCCACCAACTTTTCCATCTACTTTTATTAACTCAAGGTTAACATCCTTCCTTTCTAAATCAGCCACAGCAAGAACTGCTTTAACAGCAATTTCAGCCAAACTGCGTTTGCATCGATTCACACTGCCATATAATGTAGAAAGGTTTCACAAACATGGAAAATATCACGTGAAAGGTAAAAACACATTAAATTATCATCAACCACCATTACTCTCCATTGAATGCCAGTCTACGGGTGAAAAAGCACATGCTCTCCTGTTCCATAGGAAAGAGGGGAAGAGTTCCCACATGATAATGTGGGAGGAGCTTCCAGGGCTCCTTTACCCACTTCAAGTGGCACTGATGCGTTCAGAAAATTTCTTTTGAGATCCTTCCATAGTTGATAAATCAGATTAAAAAGACTGCCAAAATTGGGAACCCTTTGCACCAGATCAGTTTTAGGCCAAAAACAAAGTCATCTTTTCTAGAGGTAAACAACTAGGTGGTTTTTACTGGGCAACAGCAGAATGTAATAAATGTATTTTGCAAACCAGTGGCAGAAATATGACAAGGACATATTTATGACAACTATATTGGGAAAAAAAATGTAAGCGATTTCGGCAAAATATAAGCAAGAGGCATGCAAATGAATATTTTTTCCTGAAAAATCAAAGCAGAAAAAGAGAGGGACATAGAGCATGATATCAAATATGACACTGGTGACGGGAACCACGAAGGACCTGCCAAACACGGTGGTGAAACAGAAATGAATATATAGTGGACTCACATCTTTGAGGACAAAGTAGTCATGCAAGTTTGAACCAAAGGCTCTATGTTTGACAGTCCAAAATCGAACTTCTCAGCTATCCGCTCTAAATTCTCAACAGCAATCCTAGAAGCCATTTCATAGCCCTCAGCAACCCGAATGGGATGAATACCACGTTCCAACAGCCGCTCAGCCTGCTCCAAAAGTCCACCAGCCAAGACAACAACCCCAGTTGTGCCATCACCAATCTCATAGTCCTGACTCCGGGACAGTTCAACCATCAGCTTTGCAATTTGATTGTCAACATCCATCTGCTCCAAGATTGTTGCACCATCATTGGCTGACAACGAAGAAAATAAAAGGTAAGAAACACCTCAAAAAGTAGCAGAACTTGCAAAGCACAAAACCTTTTTTATTTTTTGTTCTCATGCACGCATCGCAATGAAAGCAAAAGGACAAGAGGTTAAAGGATCTAGAAATGACACATGACCACAGAAAAGAACAATGAATATCGTAGAACCCATCTTTTTACGTGGATATTACTAATCACCAATCCATAATTCTAGAGCTTATAGACTCAGTGGTCTAAGCGGGTTTAAAAGTACAGATTTCAGCTTTTTCGTTACAAAGATTTTACACAAGGCCTCTCAGAATATTGTTAAAAAAGGGTTGAGTTCGTAGGTACCAGGGGAAAAGGTAATATAACTGTAGGTAGCCCAGAGGGCTGAAAGTCGACATAAAACTAGAGGAACTACTCAACTCTGTACCGGTCGATCCCCCTGCCATCCAAATCAAATCCCTCAACCATGGACAAATAACTTCACACAATTACACACACAGAGGTATACTTGTTGGAAATGAAAGAAACGCACACGTTACTTCCTCACTGTCAGATTTCCATAGACATAGATTGATCCGCAGAAGCAGAATCTCAAGAGTCACTTACCCTGCTCAGGTAACCAACTAACTTAGAGTCGTATATCAAGTATTTCATACCGAGAAATTAAAATACTCCCAACTTCAAAATTCCCTAATAGCAAAAAAAAATCAAAAAACCTAGGGCATGTTCATAAACAGTCCCAAAACCAAAAACAGAGAAAAAGAGTAGAGTTTCAGTCCGAGAGAGTGACTAACTGATGGTGACGTCACCGTCGGGGCTCTGAAGCATCTTGTCCATGCCCTTGGGGCCGAGTGACGTGCGGAGGATGCGAGCGACAGCTTTGCCTGAGGAAATGTTGGCCTTCTGAGCATCCAATCCTCTCAATCTGGTCTTCTGCTCCTGCTCCCTAATTATTATGAAGGGCCTTCCGAACTCGTCGAAGGCCAGCGCCATTTCCCTCCTACTCTGATCTCTTTCTTCTCTGCTCTCTTAAACCGCGGATAGGAAACAGAAAGAGAGATCAATGCAAGTGACGACTGAGTCTAGATCTAAGAACAAAAAAAAGTAGCAGCAGAAGAAGTTTCAAGAAGAGCGTAGACTGTATACGAAGGGTGGGGGGTTTTAACTTTTACTAGCTCGCTCTCGTTCTTCTCCAAACCCTAACTAGTGTAGTTATAGCAATTCGTTTATGGCGTATGGATCTCGGGCTTTCTGTTCATGGGCCCCAGTTCATTTACACTGTTGTACACCTTTAAGGCCCATTGTTATTTCTGGAATTTCAATTACAGGCCCAGCCCACTATGACCAGAGCGAATCGCTCTCAAACATTTTCTATAATTCGGAAATACGTGTACCCTATAATATTTAAGAAAAATAAGATTTCCAATCGTAGAATGTGTAAATACCATACAATTCTTTTAAAAAATGTAAATAAATATGGAACTCATATGATAGAAAATTAGTTTTTTAATAGTGAATCTCGTTCTTTTTAAAAAAAATTTGCACTGCGCATGCATACTTCACGACTGTATCTACCATTACTCAATATTTAATATCAAAATCGGGATTTCATTGTCCACAATAGAATTTCTCTCCCTATTTTACTCTTTTTTTTATCCATTTTGTATGATAAAATAATTCGTATCCATACTTAAAAACGAATAAACCTCACTTCCAAGAAATAATAATTACTTAATCTCCCAATTTCTTATAAAAAAATTATATATTAAATGGTATGTTGGGTTATAAATTTGGCTAAGGTTCAGTGTTCTTTTATATTATTTTTATTTTCTCTCATTTTGGCCAAACTCAACACATCTATTCCAAAGAAAAGCTTGATAAAATTAGAATTAATAATTAGTTGAACATAGAAAAAACTAGTGAACTGAAATCATCGATTGCCTTTTGCACACAACTTTTAGACAACCAATTTAACTAAAAATATCAAAGTTTTAACTGAAGAAAGAAAATAAAATCTTCACAACTAACCCTACAGGCATGCATGGCTTTCCTCACATTTCGCAACCAATGCTACCCGCACTTCATGCAAACCCATTGTTTCAATTCCAAACTCTAACCCTAACCCAGGCCTATATCAACCCCCTCTCCTCCCTCCTCCTCTTCCACAACCCTGCATGCAGTGATTCTCTATCCACTTTTAGAGAACTACTGCATTTTCTTATAGTACTCAATCGTATACCTTCTTCAACGCCCACATACGTACGTGCACACACATCCAAAAGAGTCATTCCTTACAGCTAGCTAGCTAGCTACATATCTAGTATCCACCAAAAATGGCACGCAAAATCGTCATTCTTCTTCTAGTTATTTTTGTTGTTGTTGGGCTGGCTTTTGCTGAAACACAGACCCCAACATCCTCTGCACCTACCCCAAACAACGATGATATTGGAAACACTAATGACGGAAGCAATGGTAATGATGTTGTTGAGGCCCCAGTCGGTGGACCTGTGTCTGCTGATGTTTTCCCTCCAACCGGTGCTGAAGGTCCCGGGTCAAATTCTAGTGGCGCTGTTGCCCTCAAGGCCTACGGCGTCGCTGGAACCTTGGTCGCTGGTGCTGTTGCTGGCTTCTTTAGTTTTTATTAATTAATTATTAAGCCGTAGTGCATAACCACCATTAATTGAGGCTTTATTTTAAACAGTGCTTGCTTAATCATTATGGTAATGCATGGATGTTGTAATCTATAATTCAATTCAACATAATTTTATATGCAGTGAGACATAAAATGGATTCCGAATAAAGAAAAATAGAAGTGTGGAATTCAAAGCATGCATGACATGATTTTTTTTTTTTTTTAATTTTTTGTTAGTATCTCAAAATTGTTAATTTGGTGGTTGCTTAATTAAAAAGTACTGATTACATGTTCTTTTTTTGTTGGAATGTTTTTACCATTGGATTTCAGCTCATGAAATGTGACAAAAGAAATTCAAGATTATTATTATTATTATTATTATTATTATTATTATTATTATTACTACTACTACTATTATTTTTCCTCGAAATCGTGATATGAACTACGTACCTAGTCATAGCGTTGACAACTTACTTAGATATTAATTATTTAATGTTATATAAGATATTCACATGGATAACAATAAAATAATGTATGACTTAATTCATATATCTATCTCTCTCCATTCTACATCCTTTTAATAAATCTCAATCACACTGTCTGCTTAATCTAATATTAACCAATGCAAGGAGGAGGTGTACAGAAAATGGGCTAAAAGTAACTGTTTCAAAATTCTAGAGTTAATATTTTTCAGCTCTTTATCATAAGTCGCCATGTAGAAATATTTTGAATCCTTCAATTTTATATACACATCAATTTTGATTAGGGAAGGCTAAGATAATCTAATATAGAGCTAGCAAGCTTCACAGCTGACTCATTCATAACTAGGGTTGTAAATGAACCAATCTATTCGATAGCCCGCTCGATATTCACCCAGTTAAACTCGAATCGAATTCGACTTGTGAAAAAAAAACTCATCTGTAGAAGCAGATACCCGCTCAATTAGTAAATGACACATACCCAAAAAAAATTGACTCAACTCAATTAAGACTCGTTTATGCCCAAGTCGACTCATTATACACTACAAGAAATATAGTATTTGCATAGCACAAAATGGCCGCAACAAGTATCTATTTTTGCCGCAACGTAGTGTTTTCATCGATTTTTTATGGCCACAATGTGGCTGTGAAAGAAGCGCCACAAAAGATATCTTGTGGCAATTTATATATATGGTCATAAATATTGAAGCCTTAACGGCAGTTAATTTTATCGCTAATGCATGTTATGTTGGTCGCAAAAATTATAGACGGTAGGCAATAAGAGCCTTTACCGACCAACGTGATGTCGTCAAAAAACTTAAATTGAAGCGGCAAACGTCAAAAGCAATTCGAACAAAAAAAAATTAGTCGCAAATATGCATTAGCGTCGACATAAGTGCAACCTTATTTCCAACGATATTATGTGGTTTTTATTTAGTTATTTTGGTTGCAATTGTTGTCGCAAAAGGTTTCCTAAACTATCCAATTTTTACAAAAATATGCAATGTCCATTTATTTCATCCAATTTAAAGAGCAAATTTTTTTATGTTTGTATATGAAATCTTTTGAGTTTAAACAAAATTGGACACAAATAAATTTCTAAATTAATAATTAATTGTCCATTTGGTGATGAGTATGTTTTAGCAACCTGATCAAGAATAAATATGTCCATTTAGTGATGAATAAACCAGCCAATAATATGAAAGGCAATGCTTAAGCATGCAAATGGATAAATATGTAATGAAAAATCACTCATATATATGTCAATAACTTCAATACTATCATTTATATTCTAAGCATTCTATCCATATATATATAGTTTCTATATCAAAAGAGAAAGTATCACATTTTAATAGTAGCAAATCACAACATTTAGAGCCTTAACAGAATAATTATATGGTGCTATTAGCATTCCTTGTGTCTCTTCAATGAAGCATGGGGATGGTTGTAGGATATATGGCATATCCCATCTCTGTTCATCTCCCCATCAGCTCTGAAACTTCATTTTTTTGCATCTAACAATGTTTTTACAATGAGGTAAGTATTCATGGATTAATATATCACCAGAAAAGCCACAATTAGGTTTACCATATGATGTTCAACTAAAAACCTACCATATACATTAAGGTGACAAGCTGGATATATTTATCTAACTACCAGTTCTGCTCTCCTTTCTTTTTAATTTTAACAATGGTGCACATGGTTAGTACTTAGGAGCCTTGGTTATACAAAAATTACTAAAAGGTACCAAGCAAGAGAGAATGACCCTTGTACATTAGAATATGATATTATATCACTATATTAGAATATGATATCATATCACAAAATGATATAATATGCATGATTATTGTAGGAGGAAAAAACCCTTGTGCAATCTAAGATCAAACCTAATTAAAATCTCTTGCAAATTTAAATTTAAATTTTAACTATTTAGACCAAATACCTATTTTCTCCTCCTTAACATTCCCTATAAACATAGCAATAATATAGTAAAGGGGTAAGTAGAAAGGTTTTCTCTTAAAATGTAAGATACTATATCAGTCATGTACTACAGTAATAACATGACAAATTGCAACCAGCAAAAGCAGTTTCCTGTATATAAGCCTACCTAATCATGCATACCAATTTCAACTCCTGAAGCTAATACCTAGCCACCAAAACAAGTTCTAATCATTACCAAATTGAAATATTCATACAAAAATTCTAATATGACCTGGCCATAATCATTCATGCATGTTATTCTATATACAAAAACAAATTGCGTAGGAATAGTACCTCTCAATGTTTGGTGGCACCATAATTGCATTACTGTCTATCTTGTATAGAACCATATGGCTAAAGTAGCTGACCATGTTGAAATTATAGGTAAACTAATCCATTCCTCTCAAAAGATTCTCTTTGTCTAGACATAGAGTGGACATTTTCAACAATGGTCTCAAAAAAGTTAGGCCCGATATTGAGGAGGCCGAATACTAACTTTTTTGCCCTCTAATGAGGGTAAGCAACATTGGCCTCCTAACATAGTTATTCAAAAAACAAAACGTCAAAAAACTGCCCAAATAGCTTTATTAGTTAGCTCCCTAAGTTTCCATTTGGAAACTTTTCCTGGGAATTCTGCTATAACATTAAATGTCATAAACTTATCAAATTCTACTTGCTAATGATTCATGCATATGAATTTGGCTCATTCCCCTAATATACCTTAAATTACATCCCTCTTTAAAGATCATGTCTGCTGCCTCCTTGGTTCGATTCTCAGGTTCCAATTTATTTAGCTTTTGCACCATTTGATTTTTCACCAATAACAATCACCATAGTTATATTCATCGATTTACACAATGAAAATAGTTTACAAGCAAATATTTATTTGAACTATGTGACTAAGGAAACTAGCAACAACATTATGTGCACTTTACTCACATAAAATTCTTCATCCTTCTCTATTACGAACTTGTTCCTCTTCTTAGACCATCTCGACTCTTTAAAGAATTCGACCAAGTTAGTTATATTCTCCCATTGCAATTAAATTTAATTCGAATATTATTATGCCAGATAATAATGATAGGAAGCTAAACTTTCGAAGCAGAATTTGCATATGGGCTATATATAAATTGCCTTACACTATGCCCTATTACCTTATCCTCCAAGAGTCAAACAAAAGACTTCCGACCAGCGGTGTGCTTTGTTCTTTGTTGTTTTCTATTTGCTTTATTTTGCAATGACAGCCGCTGTGAATAATAAACATTCAACAATAAAAAAATATAGCATGCAATAAAGATTTAGGTAACACCAACTTATAATATTGATGTTGGCTAGCTATCATATTATCATTGCGTAATAAAAAAATGCTAAATAAATACAAAAACATTACCTTGAAACCCTCACTCCCTTACTGTAAACATAACTTCAGCCATATCGCTTGATCTAACAAGGAGGTCCCTCCTACCAATGCCGCTTTATGACTTTTATACCCATTGTAGATTTTGTGTAGTTCGTAGTGAAATGAGTTGAATCTCTTCTAATTTGGTTTGTAACTGTTCTCCGATGATTATTTCTCTCCCATTTTATGATAAAATCAACCTAATTACTAGTATAAACAGGACATACTATATTATTTAAACTAAATTGCAGAAGCAAAAGGTATCACTACCAAAATGTGTTTGTGAGGCTTACTTGGACACGACTACATAGCTCCTCTTTCTCGGCAGCCAGCACATCACTCCATTAAGGGTAACTCATGTTAGCATGATGTTTGACGATCCACGAAACCCTTCCGGTAAATATACTCGCATTTTTGCACGATAACTTAGTATCCCCATTCTTAATGGTCAAAGGTATCAGTCCAAGCTTTCGAAACTTGTCAAACATTACGCACTCTACAAGTCTACGGTCCAATTTCTTACTCACTAATTACCAAAAGTGTCATGTCACAACCAACACAAGAACATAAACATAATTTTCTCGGTTTAATAAGAATAACTAAATGCACATCTATACTATTGTGCATGAGTGTAGCACATAACACTCTACTTGTGTTGACTATCGCGTCCGGGAATTTCGTTTCAAATACCACATCTAGTGGTTGAGTTGAATCATCAAACTGAGAGGTAGTGTCGTCTCTGAGTGTTGGTTCATTTGGTGGTGGTGATTGCAAATATTGGTTGGTTGACAATTGACCAACCCATGTACTTCCTCGAACTTGTGCAGGTGTTCTTCCCTTATAAGTTATGATCATTTTATGAAAATCCAATTGGGTATAACAAGTGGCTAAACTGCCTAAAGTCCAAGGAGAGTGCATATGAATATCTAGCATTAAAGGTTTTAAAATAGAGACATCAACTTTTTTAAAACTGAGAATGACTTTTGGATTTTATAAAAGAAGTGGTGCATGAACGCATGTAAATTTATAAATTCAGCTTCTAACCAAATGAATTTGGATTTTTGTAATTCATATTTTCAACTTTTTAAATTTTTAGAGGTATAGTTTTGGATTTCTTTAGTATCTTTAAACATTTTTATATTTTGAAGGCAAAATTTATGGACTTAGAAAGAAAATATACACATTATTTTTTCTAACTTACATGCTTTCAAAAATTTTAGATAGAGTTAAAAGAAAATTCTCATATGTTTTAGAGGTTTCAAAAAGTTATCAAATCTTTTGGAACCAATGTTATTTGTGACCAAATTTTATTTGAATTTGAAGAAGAATTGTTTTTTTTTTTGGGAGGCTAGGGTGTCATGTCCCCCTATACTATATGTTAATGCTCCGAAGATGCATAGCCATGTAGGACTAAATTTTTTGCATATAAAAATGTGCTCTATTTGAAGCCAAGCACAAAAACCTATTTCATAAACAAGAAACAGGGTTAGAAAATGAGGAATCATTGTGGATGGTTAGAAAGAAAAAAACACTCATTTATTATTCATGCATTATAGAGATAATGCACATGTTTTAAGTAAAGAAACAAACTCATATTCTAATTATTGGTTATCGAACAAAACTAGTAAACCCCCATCACTATCGTTGATACCTAACTATTTAGAAACCTGCATGTTTTAAAACCACCACATATACTAAATGCAAACAATTTACTCAAACCTATAATCGCAAACCACAATTTGGGCTTTGTAGAAAATCATACCTCATGTTCAAAAATAACAAAATAAGGGTCTCGAAATGGATATTTCTCACTCCTTTTCCAAGATACCGAGAATGTTGTTTGTCAAAAGTTACGTTTTAGCAACCATTGTCAACGCCCGCCATCGGCCTTCAAAATTTCATTTTTCAGCTATGAGATCTTTCTTTGAAACTGTAAGTATTCGCATTTGTCTATATAGCCTGCATGTCTATTTGCCCAAGGTAGTAGAAGAAGATCAACAAAGAAAGACAATAGAGGACACGCAAAAATTACATAAAGATCCCTCAAAGTTTGAGCACCTCACGCCACATTTGCCCACCTGCCCCACTCCGTGTAATTTATTTGTTATCTCATTTTCATACCCTAAACACATGTAAACCATGTCTACTTTATTTATATAATATTATTTTAAATTAGAATGTCGTACATATTAAAAATAAATATGAAGAAAACCCAATATCACATACATTTAAACTCTTTTAAATACAAATTTGAATACAGTTATTTATATATACTTAAAATAATAATTTGTCAATTTATAAGATATATCATAAATATATTCTTTTCCGATTTTATTAACTTTTATATTAAGATATCTTGAATGATAAATTAATATAATTAAGTACCTTATTAATATAAATTAATGAAGTAGTCCAACATTTTAGTAATGGATTTATTTTATTTTAATAAAGTAATCAAGCTATTCGTATTCATTAAAATCAATCAGTCAATAAATCATTCGACTGATTTCAATGAAGACTTTAAGCTCAATCTAGTTGAATCAAACTTAATAAATAGAGGTTTTATATATAATATCCGGTCCATTTAATAATGTAAAAATGTCTATACTCAACAATTGCCACTAATTTCTATAAGCTAATGACAAATCCCACATGAAGAACAAGGATGTACGAGATACACTCATTTTATAATCTAGCTAGAGTGACAACAAAATTATGTGGTCTTGCTCTTTTTTTTTTTAAAAAATAATAATTTATTTATTTATTTTTGGTAGCATAGATGTACACATTCTCATTCCAATTACTCCAAATTAAGGGAGGAATATTAAATAAAGCTCTTCTTTTTAATTTGGCGGACAAGTTGCATGTCAACATGAGAGGACATATTCGGAAGCCGTTTAACATTTAATATATAAACAATCTTCCATTGCATATAAACATGTCTCAAACCATTTGTCCCAAATATATACCATTCACATGCCACAAATTGTTAGTACTATCAGCTAAAGCCAAACAGTAGCAGGCGTTCTTGAATATGTTCTTTGGAGGTATACTCTTCAAATCAAATTGCATAAAGTTGCAGCACAAGGTGGAGAATGATAAATTAGAGCAAGTCCTGAAAACGACTCCAATCACTCAACTGGCTACAAAGATGGGGTATATATCTTTTCACCAACCATGTAGGAGTTGAGGGCAGCCCATCAAGATAACAAACAAACAAAATCACCTCATGGTCTCCATATTAGATAACTTGATATGAAGATAATTTGATGTTTCTACTAAATCAGATTGAAAGTTCTGAAGATTTATAAAACATGATAGAAGTTTCAGAAATGATAATGAAAGTAATATCAACTTCTATCCATTTATTATTTAGTGTGATCAATTCCATCGATCATGTGCTCTGTTTTTACAGCCAGCCCAGTTTAGGAAAACCACTTCCAATCTTCATCACTTCCTTAATTTGTGTATGTTACATAATTAAAAAATGTAATACACTAATGTTAGGATTCTCGAATAATTCAAAACTAGAACCTTATGACTTACTATTTGGAGTAAATACCACTACTCCATAAACAAATTCTTCGATATGTGATGAATGCATTATCACAACTAGCTACAAAATAAAGCTTACCAAAAATGTCAATTGTGTTATAAGTGGTGACCCCTCTTCAATACTTGGACCAAATAGCAGAAATTGATTTAGTCCACTTATTAAAATTCTAACAGCCCCAACTCAGGGTATGTATATGTGATAAAAGATCAACTTAACCTTAATAAAAATTTTCATATGCTTAGTAAAAATAGACATTAACTAAATGCAACCATACCTCACGAATTTGCCCTGCTATCATCATAACCATCATCCTCGGTGTCTTCATTGGTGTCTTCATCGATGTCTTGGTCAGTAGAGTCATCCATGTTACCGGCATCAATACCCTCATCAGTGCTAACATCCAAACCTCATCCTCACAACCATCATTGATAAACACTTGATTGTCGAGAATGTCACTAGATCGGTTAAGGAATGCAATAAGGGAAACTGTAAGTTCTTCGACATGTGGCCTTTGCCATGTAGATTCAAGGCCATTGTGGTTGATGTCGACAAATCTGTATATATTAGAAGATTCAACCTCCTAATATGCTGAATCCACCTCATTCCCGCCATCATGGTCAGAATCAACTCCATCATCAACTATTGGCAACTATGAAACGTCATGCACATTCCTATATGTGATCTTTTATACTACATACCAAGGGCCACCTAGGTTAGTGTATTTAAGGTAAAAGACTTGTGAAGCTTGGGTAGCCAATGCAAATGGATCATCTGCATACCATGTTCGGGACATATTAACACTTGTGGTATGGTCATAAATATTTATCCCTCGTCTCATACTACCAACGTCAAACCAATCACATCTAAATAACCAGACACACAGCCATCCCATGTGGTGTAACTCCAATACCTCATTTAGAACACCATAAAAATCTATAATCCTTGATTGGTGTTCACCTATAACAAGGACACTGTTATTTTGTGTGCGGTGATTTTTTTCATAGTACTTTATATGGAACCTTATAACATTCATTATGAAAACAATGTTGAGTCAGGACCATAAGCTATTACATACAAGTCATCAGAGACTTGCTCAAGGGTGAAGCATGCAATGCTTGAATCTGCAATAATAGTGGGATCGTTGTTAATAGTACCAATATCATTCAACTGAATCATTATAAAGCCTATTACATAACCAACTTAAACTTACACATCTCTTAAACCACGTTGGAAATTCAACTTCATGCCTCCTTTCAATGTTAGTAATGCGTTTTTCCCTCAACTTAT
This sequence comes from Cyclocarya paliurus, assembly GCA_029856935.1. Classification (NCBI taxonomy): domain Eukaryota; kingdom Viridiplantae; phylum Streptophyta; class Magnoliopsida; order Fagales; family Juglandaceae; genus Cyclocarya; species Cyclocarya paliurus. Next base: position 20,456,685 of record CM056945.1, on the reverse strand, counting down.
TGTAGTGCTCTCTACAAAAAAAAGTTCATATATAGAATTAGAAAAAGCACCAAAAAATGAAAACATCTTCACAAATGTGTTATAAGAGATAACTGTGGAAACTACCTCTTACTCAAGATAGTTTATAATCTCTGTGCAGTTATTGAAGATATACCATGTGGCAGTCTTAAATTGTTTATTATCTAATTGGATATGTGTTGACAAGCCTAGTGGCTACAAATTCTATGAGAAAATAGAGAAACCGTTTGACTCACTATATTGCAAACCCATACCAATATTTCGCTCCTTCGAAGTGAATCTAGTTGGAATATCATGAAGATACATTGAGAAGAATGTCAAGCATTCTACATGAATATACGACTTTGTAATGGATCCCTCCGAACGAGTTTTATTTTTTACATACTGCTTAAATTTGCCTAAGTACCTCTCGAAATGATATATCCATTTGTATTGAACTGGTCCTGCAAGTAGCAACTCACATGGCAAATAGATGGCAAGGTGGACCATCACATCAAAAAAAGTTGGTGGAAATATCATCTCTAGCTTGCAAATGATGAGGACAATGCCAGATTCAAGACGTTGCACAACATCTTTCTTACATGTTCATGCACATAATTTTTGAAAAAATGAGTTAAACTCCATCAATGCCAAGTGTACATCATGTCTGAAGTACCCAACAAAGATGTGGCAATTATAACTTTTCATTCCTGATATTTTACAATTATTGACAATAATACATTTAGAAATATTAGAAGCAATACCATTGGAAAATTTTACACTATTCAACCAATCATAAAACCTCTTCTTTCATCTCCATACAACAAAAATTTGGCATATGAGATTGTAATTCAATTGTCATCCTCTTTCAAATGTAAATCTTTTTGTATACCAAGTTGGGCTAAGTCCCGACAAACATTGATATTATCTTTTGTTTTGTCTTAAATATTCATCAATGTACACAAAACGTTGTCACAAATGTTCTTTTCAATGTTCTTGAGGTCCAAGTTATGTCTAAGTCTTAAAGATGACCAATAGGGCAAGTAGAAGAAAATACTCTTTTTCGTCCAATTCAACTCCTCGAGGGCACGTTTCCTTCTTTTTTTTACCTTACCAAATTGCACATGTCCAATATTATCTAGTTGTCACAATATATCATCTCCAAATAGCTCTGTATGTGGCTCTCGATGATCTTCCTTACTATTGAATTTCGATTTATTTGTCATCCAAATATGAATTGATGGTAAAAATCGATGATAACCTATGTAGCAATGCTTCCAATTCTAAGTCAATCAAAACAAATCTGTATTCATATTGCATGTTGGACAAGCCAACTTTCCTTTAGTTCTCCATCCATAAAGATTAACAGATGCAAAAAAATCGTTAATTGTCCATAATAAACCTGTACGCAATCCAAATCTTTGCCAAAATGATGCATCATTGGTAGATACACCATTTTCCTACAAATCAATGAGGTCATCAAACAAGCATCATAAATAAATATCAATATCATTTTCGGGTGATTTGGGATCAGGAATTAATAACGACAGCATGAAGAACGAATCTTTCACACATAATCAGTGATGCAAGATGTATGGAATTAGAATCACTAGCCATATGATGTACGATGTACTCATATTATTAAACTGGTTGAAGTCATCACTAGCAAGACCGAGTCAAACATTGCGAGCATCTTCAGCAAACTCTCGATCAAATGTGGTCCAAATCTCAAAGTCTGCAAGATGTCTCAAAGTATTCTGATCCCCATCCCTTTGTGATTGATGCCACCTTATAGAAACTATGGTTTTTTTTTAACATAAACAATCTTTGCAACCTTGGTTTCAATGAAAGATATTACAAAAAAATTTGAGGTACTGGTCGTCTCTTACATGTGGTAGACAACCATCTAGATGCCTTATACTTAGGGCATGATTGTTTGTTGGCATTTTCCTTCTAATAAAGTATGTAATTATTTGGATATACATGTATTTTTATGTAGTTAAAGCCAAAACCTCACTCCAATGTGTGAGCCTCATGGAAAGAGTTAGGCAAGAGTGATTCGGAAAAAGTAGTTTTCAACAGTTTAATTAGCATGTTGAAGGACTTAACACTCTAGCCTTCAATAACTTTTATGTGAAATAACTTTACAATGAATAATAGTTTCGAGAAACTCATGCAACCAACATAAAGTGGATGTCGGGTATTTATGAACAAATGGTCAAAGGTGGTTGGTTGTGGTTCCTCCAAGCTAGGACTCCCACTAGCTGCAACCATGTCTTCATTAATTTCCATGGTTGTAGCGGCATGGATGTCAGCTAACATATTGTCTATGTCATCAATGTAACCAATGTCATCGTCGTCTCCAAAATTCTGAGACTCTTGCTCCCCATGAAATATCCACTCCGTGTAATTTAGATTCATTCTTGATATAAATAAATGGCGTTTCACCTCGCTTATAGGTAGGAAAAAATTATTAGAACATATATGACATGGGCACTTAACATAGCCATTGTGATCAACTGCCTAATCCCTTGGGCATATTTACTTGACATTAATTTATTAATAAGATGCATCCAATTTTTATCCATCTACAACAATTGATAATATCATTATAATATTATCATCACCAAAAGAACTTCAACATAAGAATGTAAAGTAAGCTTATGGTCGCAAGTAAATGACAACAATGATATAATAAAGAATGTAAAAAATGCAAGAAACTCTAATCAAGTTCCATTTTCAATCATTCACTGCAAATTCGATACACAATCAACCTAATGGTGCATAAATATTGAAATTAATAGAACCATAAAAACACAGGCTCTTTATGCCAATCAAAAACAAAGGGTACTTAGATTCATCAAAATAGTGTTACATCATAAAGTCCTAAATCCAAAATCTAATAACAATCTAGGGTTCAATAAACTGGCGAGACGATATTGTTTGTGTGTATATGGACATAAAGAGAGTAATCGACTCCATCCAAAAGAATTACAACTTAATTAAGCTAAGTTTGTCATGTATAGTGATCAAGACGAAATTTCGATCCTATAAGGCGATAGAGCCTGAAAATCATAATCGGCCTACCGTCCTTAAAAAATCATCAAAAAAATGAGAGAAATAATATATTGAGATGTACTAGGAGACAAGGGTACTTAAACATCTCCCACTATCAAACAAGAGAGAGTTCACAAATATGAAGCAACTACAAAACCAACTCCCTATTCCTAAGATATTACCACTACACAAAAATATATTCAAACAAAATATTTGACTCGTAGAAAATAAGAATATCACAATCTAACCATGTAACAAACTATGACCAACTAAATGTTGTATAGATGTTTGACATGTAAGAAAATAATTAACAAAAAGGGGACGGATTTGAGATCAATTTAAGCTTCTGTTGACATATTGATCTTCTAGGAACTAAAAACACATCAATGAATGCAATGCCAATTAAAAGCAATGTTAAATGAAAATGTTCACCACCATAGTAGATCATGAACAATATCACAATAGCAATTTAATAGATCCAGAAAAATAAAATAGAGATAAATGTGAAGATCTATAGATAGCGAGGGAACGAGATAGAGAGAGACAGAGAAGAGAGAGACTTATTGGGTGAAGTTGTGATGATGCAAGAGCGCACACTTGGTGTGTGGAGGGGCAACTAAAAAGCCCAAAGGAAGATTGTTGGAAGAAAAAATTAGGTCTAATCGATTTTATACGATTAAAAAATTGTGATCATTGAGCGACCTTTTAGAGTTCAGTCAGTGAACTTATTTTTGCAGTGAACTTTAGTCAACGCAAAAAGATATTCTTCGTGACGAATGACTATTTACTGAAAATAGTGGGACGGAAATGCGACAATTTTGTCTTTTGTGACCACTAACAATGTTGCCGCAAAAATATTGGTTGCAAAAACTATACGTGTTGGGTGATCTTTAGTGGCAACATAAAGTCGATGCAAAACACTCACTACGCGACGCTTTTGAGTTACTTTGGTCATTATGTTTTTACGGCAAAATTTAGTCAATGCAAAAAGGATTGTTTTCGTGACGAAATGCAAATAATTTATCTTTTGCGACCAATAACAACATGGCTGCAAACTTTATGGTTGCTAAAACCTGATGTGTTGGAGTGATTTTTTGCAACAATGTAAAGTTGCTGCAAAAAACTTACTAAACGCTACATTAGAGTTGAGTTAGTCCCTTTTTTTAAGGCAAAATATAGGCACAATAAAACGGTACTTTTAGTGGTATTCAGTAAAAATATTAGGCCCGAAAGTCAAAAAAGTTGCCTTTAGTGACCAATAACAATGTGGCTGCAAAATGCTTGATATGTTTGTAGTGTTAGCTTGACTCGATTAAAACTCATTTATATATTGATAGATATATACATATATATTAGCTAATAACATAAGCATAACACTTTTATAATTAAAGATATAATATGTAACTTAATTACTTATGCATATATATTGAATATACTTTATAGTTATATTTTATAATTTATACAATAATTAGTCGATAAGATTTATTAATTTTATATACTAGTATGTGAAAACCGTATATGAAATAGATATATACTATCATATTATGTGCATGTATTAATAATTTATGTAGGCATATAATATATTGTTGGATAAATATCAACTAGTTAGATATTAATTATTTATAAAATTTTAAAATCTTATAATTTAATAGAGGTTCTACTTGTTAAAGCACTCCCAATGGATGTTGTATAATACATTTTCCTTCAAAAATATAAAGAAAGGCTCTCAAAGCACCCTCCATTGGATCCTTTATTTTAAAAACATTTTTACATTTTGCTACAGGAAATCGCTACATTTACAGATTTATGTTCATCAATGTAAACATTTTTAATTAATTTCTCACTCCTCCTCTTGAACGCTCTTTATTCACGTTCGGACCCTCGCTCACTCATTCCCACGCTCTCTTTTCATTTGGTGCCGACAGAACCAGAGTACTCGGTTTCATATTTTTGCAGTAGACATCAGAAAATCCTACTTTATTGTCAACAGTATGCACAATAAAGTTCAATCTAGAGTACTTGGATTTTATCCATTTCTATTGGTTTGTTTGTGAGCAATTTTTTTTCTTATTCAATTGGGTTTGAATACAAAACAAGAATATTTTTATTATATAATTTCTTCTTTTTATTTTTTGAATGAATTTATATTTTGATTTAGCTTATAAATTTGGATTAATTTAAAATAGAACATAATTATATGATATTGTATATGGGGAGATATTGCAAATATCAAAAGACATGAGGATATTATTGATAGTTAGAGAAAATATTTGAAATGAATAAAAAAAGATTAAAAAGTATAATATTTAAATGATATGAAGAAAAAATAGATAAGTTGATATATAGTATATTATAAAAGTCAGTATGTAAAATAGAAAAAGTAGATTTTAGTGATGTATTTTAAAGGATAGGATGAAGAAGCATTGGAAGTGCTCTTAGTTGAACAAAATCAACATTAATTTTATTTATTTATTTAATTTATTAATTATTAAATCTTATTCAAAAAATAAAAATAAATAAATAACTCGAGCCGAGCTCGAACTCGAGCTCAAGTTGAAAGTTTAGCTTACCTAGTTGAGCTCGAAAAAAGATTAACTAAAAATCTAAAGATCGAGCTTGAGTATTTTTAGTTGAGTCGAGCTCAGCAAGCCAAAGACCAGCTCGACTCGACTCGATTATAACCCTATTCATAGCACAATTTTTTTATATCTAGATTGAAAGATAACTAGTATCCACATCGACCAGGTAAAATTGAAATATGTATATTAGGTGATTTCCAAACAAGTTCTAAACTAATATTTTGAATTTCATTTTGGTGATTATTTTGGTTTAAGTATTAGGTCGAAATATTTTAGTACTAGTACGTTGCGGTGTACTGTTTCAAAATTAACTATATATATATGTATATATAAATTAATAAATAATAGAATAAATATATGTATATTAAAAATATTAAGTGTTAAATAAATATTATAAAATTTATTGACAATTTATTATTATTTAAAACTTTCATAGAAAATTAAGTAATTAATAAATATTATAAGATTTGTTTTACTTGTCGTTGAACATCTCTGATCTAAGCTTGAAAGAAAATGTAAGTGAGTCAAAAATAGATTTATTTATTTATTTTATTTTCAGGGGTCAAAGTTGGTGATTTATTGTTTCAAACAGTTAAGATGAAAAAAATATTTTTCGTAAACACTAAAAAAGGAAAAAAGAAATTTAAATGAAGTTGACAACTTGATTGGTACAAATTACAATATAAACAATAAGAATGATGTGAAAAGGCAGCTGACAGAGACTGTGCAAAGACATGCTCTCAATCTCGAATTACTATTTAAGATTTTGTACTGAAACGTAAATTCTTGTCAAAATAGACTGAAACATGTCGAAATGGCCGAAATCTTGGTTTGGTTACCAAATCAAACTCAATTCATTTCACTCATTATTATAATTTTTTTAAATTTTAACATAAAATATAATAAATAATTCAACTTTTTCAAATTCTAAAACAATAATAATATTAAAAAATAATATTCTAACAATATTTTATTATCTAAACTCAACTTCAACATCCAAACGCACCATTCTAAAAATTAACACTCACTTAATAGCACTCCTAATGGTTCTTGTAAAATACAATTTTTTGTATAATATAAAGAAAATTGATCAAAAGCAGCTTTCAATGGGTTTTGTATTTTCTTCTTTATTTTATATTTTGTAATAGTAATTCTCTACATGTAGAGAATACTATTCATCCTCTAAAACATTTTTAATTATTTTCTCTCTCATTTGATAGTTGTTTGGTGTTATGAGGTTCATTTGAAATGAATAAAAAAATATTAAAAAAATATTTAAATGATATAGAGAAAAAAAAAAAGATAAGCGGATGTATGATCTATTATAAAAGTCAATATGTAAAATAGAAAAAGTAAATTTTGATGATATATTTTAAAAGATAGGATAAATGAACCATTGAGAATACTCTAAGCCGTGCCGATTACTAGTTTGGTACGAAAAATTTTGACAAAACCAAACGAAAATTAAAACTTTGCTCCAAACCCCTTCACATCTTTTTTTTAAAACCATATGGCGTGCTGAAAAACAAAGTGATTAAATGGCAATGTAGAAAGTGTCACAAGACTCAGTCATGTAAGAACACCCCCTGCGGAATGGAAGCTTTACAAAAAAAAATCTATATACTACACTATCTCACTCTTATCTTATTATGATGAGATACCAATATTACCCGTCAACCTTTGAATTATTTAAAAAATAAATAAATTAAGAGATGATCTAAGAATGATGAAAAGTGTCACAATTATAAAATAGAATAAGAATGTATTAACTAACATTACTCAAGCTAGCTTTTACAAGTAACTGATACAATTCTTGAAACGTAACCCATAAACTCCATGAATAAATTGACGTAAGATTAGATATGGAAGATGTTGAAAGTTTGTTCGAACCAGGTGAACATCAAAAACCTCTCAAATCGATCAAATATCCAAATGAGTTGTGGCCCAAATACATTTAAAGAAGACAAGAACAAAATGGCTCCCAAATCTATAACCACCACTGAAAAACCAATGTGATTTGCAATAATACGTTTGGCCCACAAAAATGTTTGGCCAACAAAATTAATTACAAAAAATCACTGTGATTTGAAATAATATGTCAAGTCACTTCTCGATATGTTGTAGAAGATAATAACGATATATGCAATTAGGGAAAAAGTTACAGTCACCGAGGAAACGTCCCGAAGATGGATCCCGATTGACATGGATGTAGCCATGTGGCTTTTTTAAATATTAAAAAAAAAAAAAGAATTAGACTCTCCTTTTCCCAAATTTTGAAACCCTAAAAGAAAATCTCAATTAATTACACACTCAATGAATTATGCGGCTAGATAGAAGTTGTTTACTCTCTAAACTAATTGGAAAACTTTCGAGTTATGATCGTATTCACAAGGCCTCTTTTCAGCAAGCAAGTGGTGGTTCGGAGAGGAAGAAAAAAGCAATTACAAAACAGAATTATTATAGATTAAAGTTGCAAGGCTCTGGATCATTATCAATTTCAAAGAATTAGCCTCAAGGTCGCCTCCATCCCTATTCTCTTGCATATCGATTTCCTTTTTGGCCTCCTCTTCCACATCGATTTCCAGCAGGGGACCATAACGTTTAAATGCAACAAAAAGTATTTAAACGAGAAAGAAAAATTTTAAAAAGAAAGGGCAGTCATTTTTTTAACATATTTAAATATTTTAAAAAAAATACACTAATACACTTTATTAATTAGTAAGTAAAAGAAAAAAATTAAATATATGAGCGGTCAAAATCAGGAGACAAAATGAAGTAGCATGGTAGCATTATTCAAAAAGAAATGGGGAAGGAGAAGGAGAGGAATAAAATCAGAGTGAACGGGAGGGACTGGACAATAGTCATGCACAAACATTAATACTTGCTTATTCTGGTTTACAAAAACCCAAGAAAAAAAAAATGCATGCACAAGCAAAGAAATTCTGCACAGAGACACAAGTAAAGCAAAGAAATTCTGCACAGAGACACAAGTAAAGCAAAGAATTTCTGCATAAAAATACTAGTAAAGAAACTCTGCTGCCGCCTGGAGGCAGGTGCGAGGGAAAGGTAGGACATCGTTCATGCGAGGGGAGGATTTTGGGTTGGCATCGGTATGTGGTTCAAAAACTCTGCTGAATGATCGCATCCTCGTCGCTGCACTATCGTAGACTCACAAAGTTCTATTTTTTTCAGGCATGTGCCACATCAGTCGGGAGAATAACTCGGTGACAAACGTCGGTGGCTGTACAACCACGCATGCAACTAGATAATGCAAGTATTACATGCCCATGCAACCGGTATGAGTAATGATACCCACACAATATATGTTATAAAATAAAAATATTTTTATAAAATGATGTTACTTTTATAAAATATTTTATAAAAATACCCTTCCTTTTAAAATGTTATTATATACAATATTATAAAAAATTACATGCGTTTATCATTTTTCGTAACGGATTAAAAAGCAAAATACTGACGAGTTGGTCCTAAAATGTTGCAACATGCCACATAAGCCAATAATCTGCAACCACATCAAAAGGTCACTTCAGGAGCACAACGCTACCTAATGTGTATCAAGCAAGACTAAGCCTTCCAGACCAACTCAAGAGCAATCGCCCTTCAAGACCAAAACAAGCATCAATTATGCAACAGAATATCCATAGTTTTTAGTTGTCAGCTCTGAACAAATCAAAACCTAAAGACAGTATCTACTATCTATAGAGGGAGCCAGGAGGAGAACATATGTGGTCCAAAACAACATGGGTAAGAATAGTTAGTTTAAGATAAAGGAATACACAGCTTTTCACAATCTATACAAAGCTTCTTCAAATGAACAAAGACAAGACAAAATGGAAGTAAGGATCAAATCTGAACACCTAACAATGACGAAGTTATTTAGTGATTTATTTGTTACAGGATTTCTTTCTAGCCAGAATAATATGATACAGGACAAAACAGTCAGGCAGGCAGGCCACTGAGCATTTACATCTCCGCCCAAAATACTAAAGTAACACGATCCAATTTACAATTGCTGGGAATCTATACATTCCAAATCCCATTTGAAACAAACAGGATTTAAACCCGTCGCCAGAAAATAAGCCGCTTCCCAAGAGAAAAAAAATACGTATAGAAAAGGTTAAATAAAAAAAATACACAAGGAGCAGCATCAGGCTTCCATCACGAGGGAAACAACCTCAAGCAATCAAAACTCTTCTGGTCCCGAGTCTATCGTACTGTAGCATCAATACATGACACCAGTTCTGATCCTATATGCAAGTACTGCTCGCAGTTGACATAAAATACACTTAAAAAGGATAACTCTGAAATCCTTAGTGCTTACAGGGATATTGCTTCAAGAGAGACAGGGTTGTACAAATTTTACAATAACCAATTACAATTGAAACAGTGACCCTATGTTACAATGTACTAATAACTCGACCCCGGCTCTCCTAATGTAAAGAACATGATGAATTCTCAGTTACAACTGATCAGTTATGAACGAGTATGAGCCTCAAAACTTTTTACAAGCTCACAGATAAAATCAATACAGTGAAAACAACAAAAGAAGGCCGTTACAAGCTGTGGACCTAGTACAAAAAGTCAACTTTACACAACAGTATTGTGCTTTACATGGACTGACAAAAATGTCAATCGTATGCACAAACTTGACCTCAACATTCATTTATGAAAAATATCCGTGACCGCAACTCTTTCTAAACATTTTGTTGCAGGATCACGGTTTACAGAATTTTAGGTGGTACAAGGCTACTTTCGCACACTCGGACAAAAGCCATCACCAGAGGAATCCAATGAAGGCAACCCATATAACACCTCTTCCTCCATAAAACTAGCACAGGCTGATTCAATCATGAAAACAAAAGGTTGCCTACTCCACTCCCTGGATATGATGATAAAAAGAAAGTGAATGACTTCTATCAGGTCATGGCATTAAATAAGGGGTTTACACCCTCCAATGGAGTATGACAGGTAAGCTTTCGTTTAATTTGAGAATAAACACTGGATCCCCCGATTCACTCCAAAAATCTTTAAAAACCCCACAGTGCACCCAGTGCTGGAAGGTTACTGTTTCATGCTTAGTAGAGCAGGTGTGACTCCGTGTGAGAGAGAGAGGTTGAACCTTTCAGAGGTTGTGGCGGTGGGCAACACTGCAGATGGGGTGGGAGAGAGAGCACGGCAGGGGAAATGGAAACTGAGGGTTTGCGGGTTTTTTCAAGATTTTTGGGGTTACTTGGGTGCTTGAGTGTATATTCTCCAATTAAAAGGAAAGCTTATGTGTCATAATTCTATTGGAGGGTGTAAACACCTTTTATGCCATGACAGGGTAGAAGTTATTCTCAAAAAAAAAAAAACCCCCAAGTTAATAGATATTGAACAAAATAATCTGCCAAAGACACCACCCATAATCTACCTTAGTCACTCAATATTAGGGAGAGATTTTTTTTTTTTATAGGCAAGGGAGAGAGAGATAAGAAATAGAAACAAATCAAAATCTGTAAGAAAACGGCCTCGTTTGTTTTCACAACACATTTGATCTCATCTAATCATTAAAACTTTCTCAAATTCCCACACAAAATAAAATAAACAATTCAACTTTTTAAAATCCCAAAACAATACGAATATTAAAAAAATATATTCTAACAATATTTTATTCAATTTTTAACTTTTATCTTAACTCATCTGAGAAAACAAACGAGTATCCCCCGAGTCCATTTGTCACACAGCCCTACGGCATTGTACCTCTATGAGGCATAATACTCAGAAATAACCCTCCAACTTTTTTTTTTTTTTATAATAATAATATATATATATATATATATATATATATCAATAGGAGTAACCAAGTACACTGGAAGTATACAAGAAAACACCTAGCCTATACAAGAGAGCCCCTAGTGACCCAAAAGCCCATGACCCAAAATACACCAAGCCCGAAATGGAATGTAACACACCTCTCTGACCCCAGCCCCTCGATTCTGTAAAAATCTATACTCGAAAGCCCTCCCTTTAGCCTTCCCTCGACTAGAACTAGCTCTCTTAGCATCGTAGTTGATTGCCCATGAAAGTAGCACACCACAAAAGAGAGGTAGAATGGGAATGCCTGTCAGTCAAGTATCGATATTTGAGAATGATGCTTTATGACCCCGTCCACCACAACAGAAACCAAAGAGCCAGTGTTATTTGATGAAAATTATAACTAGAACCATATTTTACCTGCTACCCATGGGGCTTATTTGCTACACTATTCAAGCTCTAATAAGAGGAAAAAGGACAACATCACTTCTAGATTAGTTTTCAACACTACAAACCTTTTCAGTAAACTTTAAGCTTTTCAGAAATTGTAGCTTTTGGGTAGAGCAAGATTAGATTCTTTAAAAAACAGCCCGTGGGATAGGGTAGAAGCTGAGGCTTCAGGAATATATGCAAAAGGTTGGGTTGAACCAATGGAGCAATATATTCCATTTTGATTACGTAGTAATAACTAACATTAACGACTCTCTCACTACCCTAAAACTGGCAACCTGAAACTTCCATTTCACTAACCACATACCTAAACCAACAGGCAATCTAAAGCTTACTCATACCAATAGCACTAAGCCACACTTCAATTCTTGAACTTAATCAGATTTTTCTTACTTGCATAAGAAACAAAATCATTACATAAGCATCAGCAGGACATAGCCATTACAGATATGATGAAAACTTAAATGAAAATGACTAATTTAACACTTACAAGCACAATTAAAACTGAAATCAAAGCAAAGTAGTAGAAGATACTGAATTGGCATGAAAACAAGAACTAAAATGTATTAAGAACAAATTGCAGAAGCTACAACCAATCAAAACATACATCTCAAAAACATTTATTTGAAAATCGAAAAATGCATGATGACAGCACACAACAAAAATAATTTTAAGCAAAAACGATGCAACCAATACTAACTTAAATGTAGGACTTAGGTAAGCAGTGAAGTTGTTTTCAGCCACCTTAATTGGAAAATTCAACCAGCAATATAACTTAGAAAAGAAAAGATATCACATAAGAGTTTATGGAACTTAAAAACTTTATGCTAGCATATGAATCTAGCAAGGACAGAAGGATCCATTCGATGAAAAAATCATTTCACTGAGAGCATATGGATAATTGACTCCCACAATCATAAAAACAAGAAGGTGATTCCAAGTGTACCAATATCACAAGTTGAAGAAAGTAATTGTCTGAAGATAGATAGTGCTATAAATACGAAACCAAAGGGACACTTAGTGAAGGATACCAGAAGTCCAACGGACAAAAGATATCCACATTGGCATGCTACTAAAAGTTATCAATCGTTTTTCAGCAAACAAATACTAAGCATAGCAGATAATGATGTTTTGCAGTATGCAGCACGAAAGCAAAGTCAATTTAGTTCTTCCCAACTAACATAAGCAGAACTTACTTCTTCCCTCAAAGAAGCCACACTCTGAATGTGGGGCTACTGATAACCAGAGAGAATAATGAAGGTGCACCATAGATATCCCAGCAAGAAACTCTACAAGTGAGAACATAGATATGAGGTCTCGTAAGACCCGCCAATGGAGGAAAATCATGCCTGTATCATTCAGATGGCAAGCGTCTCCTCTTTCCATAATCCCCATCCCTGGATCGAGACTTGTGATCTTCTTCTGGGATTGCTCGAGACCTGCTTCGAGGTCTAGAAGAAGACTGCCCCTGTCCCAGTCATCCTCATAACCCAAGTCACGTTCTCTCTGCCGATGGTCTCGGTAATTGTCTTTTTCTTCCCTGTAACGGCGGTCCCTGTGCTCCCTTTCTGGTCTGTCCCAGTCCTGTTCCCTGTCATCACGAGGCCTCCTCTCAGAGCTTCCTGACCAGTCACGCTCAGATCCCCGTTCTTTTTCCCTGGAGGCAGCACTTGACCTTACCCCTTTTTCATGATTTGCATCTCCATAACCATATTCAGAAGCACCATCATCACCACCATAGCTTGACTCCCTCGTCCTTCGACCATGTTCTTCTCCTCCCCATCCACCCATGTTCGTCTCATTCCACATCCCTGCATGATGACCCTCCATTCCAGCAGCACCCATCATTCCCATTCCATTAGTTGCCATTCCACGACCAAAGAAGGCAGGGTTGACATGAGGTGCCACCCCAGCAAGTCCCATCGTATTAACGGCTGGAAATGAAGGAATCATTCCAGGAAAAGCAGGACCTGGAAACCCTCCATAACCACCTCCCCGGCCCATATATGTTGGATCAAATCCAGAACCCATCATGCCCTGGGGGGTCATCATACCACCAGCAGGACCCCCAAAAGCAGGACCTCCAAAATTTTGTCCATAACCTCCTCCAGCGGCACCACTTCCAACTCCAGCATTGTTCCCAACCATGTTCCTTGCACCCATGCCCCCTCCTCTTCCCCTCCCAGGACCTCGGTTGAGTACACCCTGCCCACCCCGTCCCCATCCACCCCGTCCATAATTTCTTCCTCCTTCTCCACTTTGATAATTCATATTGCCACCTCTCCCCACACCATCATTCATTGGCCTCCTTCCCTGAGGTTGAGATTGAGTCTGGGGTTGGTTCTTGTTTACATAAGAAGCTCCCATCTGCTTCAATGTTTGCGGAGAAGCGAAGGCCACAACACAAGCTCGGCCATTGAAAACATGACCATTCATTCCCTCTTTGCATGAGGCCGCAGCAGCTACCTCATAAAACTCAACCTGACAATACCCTTTGGATTTACCACTAGCTCTTTCATCAAAAAACTTAATTTCCTTGACCCTTCCATATTGAGATAAAGCACTCTCAAGCTCTGCATCAGTTGTCCACCAATGTAGTTCTCCCACAAACAGCGTGGTTTGACCATTCTCTGCATGAGGACGAATCTGATTTTCACTCACTATTGGATGATTCACATTTACATTCACATTGATTTGATTAGTGGGCATCTGTGGAACCCCTCGAGGACCACCAGGGCCAGAATTTACCGCAGGCATTGGATCTTTAGTAATTTTTACAGGCATATCAGAAGGATCAATCCCAGAATTGGGGGGCACAGGTGTGGATCCCTGAAACCCCATGTTTTTTAATTGAGCATCATGAGGCATCTCCACAACCCTTGCCCCATGTGAGGCCGAAGACCCATCAGGGTAACTAACAGATCCCACTTCTGGTCCCTTAACAGCAGATGGTCCCTCCTGCTCAGGATAATGAGCACCAGAACTAGAATACTTTCCCTCGACTGAAACCCCAGGAATGCTCAGCTCTTGGGCACCCCTAGCTTCCACTCTTGATTGAGGAGCATTTTTCTGAGTTTGAAGAGCTCCATTGCCAACAGTAGCAGGTGGGACTGTTGCCTCAGACCGGTGCAACTGAAGGAAACCCTCTCCAACATTAACATCATTGTACAGATCATCATAATCATCATCTTCTCCCATCAGTTCTTCATCTGCAAGGGCAGGTATGGCTCCACCTCCTTGATACTGCGTCTTGTGAGCCCCTCCATATTCCTCATCATCATAATCTGTTTGCTCCTCAGCCATTGGATCCATATAGATTGACCAAGATATAATACAGATAAACTTTCTCTATCTCCACCTATATTATACATGAGCAGGAAAACCACGATTAAACTCATCTCCAACCGCACATCAATAATAACATCAAAAGGAGAGAGACAGATCCATTTAGTATTGGTTGTGAACACTCTTATTACATCTGGAGAGAATTCCTCATAGCTCGAGACCATGTATGAAAATTGAAAAATCATATGAAATAAAAGAAAAAAAAAATTATTGTACATTCATATCATAATAAATAAATCCTCAACTCGATAACATTTGCGAGACAGTTTATAGACAGTGAGGTTTTACAAAAGTTATCAGCCTTGAAGTCTTAAGCATCTTGAACAAGAAAACTAGAAATACCTAGCATCTACTGGAAGGTACATCAATAAAAAGTAAACTTTCTGAAACCCATCAACTACAAAAGGGGAAAAACCTTCCCACACCCACATCAAAAAAAATCCCAAAAAGAAAAGTCTCAGAAACTGATGATGATCACAGAATTAATTGCCCCTGCATGATGTCAGACAAAAATAATGATAAATCTTCAAAACTCACCTCATAAAAATCATTGAAATAATAAAGTAAAAAAGAGCAGATAAATCATAGAAACACTAGCACATATCTAATATCCCCGTAGTAACTCAACAGAAAAAACAGGCGAAATTCCCAATTTCCACCTCGTAAAAGCGTAAGAAACGTCAGACAAGCAAGTAGAAAATCCGAAAGGGTGAGTAAATCAGCGTTACATAGCTCGTAAAATTTATAAAATAAACCCAAAAACACAAACACCCACCAGAGATTGAGATCAAAACATTACAGGGAAAAAAAAAACGACACGCAGCCTAGACACGCGCAGAACAAAGCAAGACTATGAATGATAGAGCCATATTTATCGCGTCTGAGTACAGATTCAGAGAGGTTTCTTTACTCTTCTTCTTCTTCTTCTCCTCGTCGTCGTCGGCGTCGTCTTCAGCTTTTTGTCTTGGGCTCTCAGCAACAAGTCAGAGTCAGACAAGCACCAGATTAACCTCCCCTTTTTCTCATCTCTCCCAACTGGGTTTTCCTTTTCTTTCTTTTTTTCCACCCCCAAGATTTCCTTTTTTACACTTTGTACCACCCTGTATAGTGAATATCCGACAATATCCGTAGAGTTATTTTTGTTTTTATTTTTATTTTTTTAACTAACGCTGGGTATAACTTACAAATTCTAAATAAATAAGTATGTAAGTTTTTATAAAAAACTAGATCTTATTAATAAATAATAGTTTTTTTTTTTTACAATTTTTCATAATGAAGCTTACTTTTTTACAAAAATTTGCAAATGACTTAAAACTTATATAAATAATTTCTTTTTCTTTAATATAACGATAAGGGAGAAGTATATATGATCATGAAAAATGTTTCATCATCAAAGAAATTATATAAAAAATAAGTTTAATATATTTTATTCTATCATTATGTTTAAGAAACTCTAGGAGTCTTTTAAAGAATGTTTAAAGGTTAAAAACATCTCTTTATTTTCAACAAATGTGAAATTTATTATAGTGACTCCAACTTCAAATTAAGAAAGCACACAATCACAAAATTACTAAGAAAACAAAAAATAAGTAAATGAGACATGGAAATTTGGTAATGTGGTGGAAACCTCTTAAAGAATCCTTCAACAGAAACACGTCCGAGGTAGCATCCCCCCAAAGAAAACTTAGTAGAAAAATTTAATAGTACATAATAGTTCCATTTATAACCCATATAACAAGAATAATGCTCCTATGTCTCCTTAATTTGTTCTCTCATTTTGACCGCTCATGTATTTAATTTTTTTTAATAGTTAAGAAAGTGACTATTAATGTATTTATGTTTTTTTTATTTTGTAAAAATATTTAAATATATTAAAAAAAATATTTAAAATAAAAAGTTAAAAAAAAATATATAATTTGTACTAGGCAGCACAATGAGCGGTCAGTTGCAGGATGCAGAGTAGCACCACTCATATAACAAGCTCTCTTTGTACCAGACAAGCAATCCACTTGCATTATTTTGCTTTCATAATCTATGAACAATTCTTCTAGCTTTTGTGTGACTTAACTAAATTTCAAGAGACTATGGCTTGATAAAGCTCTCAAAGTATAAGATAAATTCTCTCCTCGCAATCAAAACAATGATTTGGAATTGCACAAATTTTGTGCATAAAAATTCTTAAATATGTTAGAAAACAATTAAACAACTTTGAGGACAAGGAAACTTTGTTTTTGAAGTTTTTCTAGAGGCTTGTGTAGACTAGTCTTTAGTCCATTAGGATAGAACTAGGTCTCAAGGTTTTTTGTGGCATTAACTAGGTATTGTGTCACATTAACTACATGATTTTATATAATTATGTTTGACATCAATATTGACATGCTAAGAACTAATAAAATTATTTCACAATTCATAATTCATTTGACAACCAAAATAACTCATTACAAGTTGTTTCCCAACTAGAAAATGTTCCTAATCACAATATCAAAATGAATTATCAAAACAATATCTAAATCTGTTAAGCTACAAATAGGTATAGACACCTTGATAAGCATGCTAGCTTTTGATATAATAAGAACAAATCAGTAACTTCAAACATACATATAAATCTCAAGATCCAAATAATAACCATCAAAATAAAAAAAATAAAATCAAAATAACAAAAAAGACAAGTAATGAGTACTCCATATGGCAAGTTCGGAGTTTTCATGAAAAACACCATCTGTGATGTTAATGGCAAAAGGAGAAATTAAAGTCAGAATGATAATCGACAAGATAAATATTTTGACAAAAAAAAAAAAATCTATGCAAAATAAATGCTCTATTTGCATGAATAAGCTTTTCTGCTAAAAAGTAGCAGATGTAGGATAAGGATATGTAAGTTTCCAACAGGTTTACTCATTACTTTTGAGATAAATGCAATTGTGACCTTAATTTGAGTGCCCCTTACCTTGGTTAGCAAGTCAATTAAGTGAAGAAATTTGTAAAGAAATCACGAGCAAATAAATAGCAATAATCGGTTGGGAAAGTCAAATAATCTCAACATCTAGGCTGAAAACTTTTTAACCGTTTCGTCCCGTTTGGATTCAAAGAAGAGTTGAGATAGTTTTAAATGAGTTGAAAAAATATTATTAGAATATTATTTTTAATATTATTATTATTTTGAGAGTTGAAAAAGTTAAATTATTTATTATATTTTGTGTAGAAATTTAAAAAAAGTTGTAATGATGAGATGAGTTTCAAATTCAAACAACTCAATGAGATCAGGAAACTTAATCATTGGCTTAGCAATGACGGGTCGAGATTTATCATAAGAGAGCTGCTACAGACACAAAATGATCCCAAATACTGATGTGGCACACTGTGAGTGTGTCACGTCTCCCTACTCCTTTTTTTTGCTTTCTTTTTCCCCCCTTCCCGTGCGTCTCCCCTTCCCTCCTCCCTATTTCCCTCTATGTCTCCACCTATCTCTTGCCCTCTCCATGGCTGCCATAGTGGTCGGGTACCACTTCAAGGCTGGCAGAAGCCGCCGTCGGTCTAAACGGCACCATCCCATTCACGGTAGTGCCTTTCCCGTGCGTCTCCCCTCCCTTCCTCCCCTTTTCCCTCTCTGTCTCCGCCCTTCCCGTGGCCGCCATGGTGGTCGGAGACCACCTTAGGGCAGGCAGAAGTCACCGGCTAAGCTATCGAGCACGGGAGCTTCCATCCCCTCGCCGATCCCTCGCCGAACAGTGCCGCTTGGACTGCTGGCGACTTCTGTCTGCCCTAAGATGGTCTCCGACCACCATGGCGGCCACAGGGAGGGCGAAGACAGAGAGGGAAAGGGGGAGGAGGGGAGGGGAGACGCACGGGAGGAGGAAAAAAAGAAAGAAAGGGAGGAGACGTGTCACACTCATAATGTGTCACATCAATGTGTGAAATCCCTTTGTATCTGTAGTGTTTTTCTTATCATAATAGAGTTTCTCAGCGCAACAACACCAAAACTTAATACATATGGCTAAGAAGGTTTGCTAGAAGGTCCAATTCTTTTGCTTTTTAGTAGACACTTTGTAGCACTTTGGTCTCTCTCCAACCAAATTAAGTCTAAGATCACAAAAATGTACCAAATCGACAACTCAAGTCGTACCTCACATAATATTATATTGAAATGCAATGCATGGGATTTATTTGAGAGAGTGCAATCACCAAAACTATATATTAAAATGAACAACATGCTCCATGAACACATATTGTACAAAGACACTAATTACATATGCGAGTGACTTATGATGAAAATAATATTTGTTACATGATGTGAGCATACATAAAAACAATTTAAACTCATGAAGAATTAAAGAAATCAATTAAAGAACATTAAAGAAAGCATCATTCAAATTTTTTGTCAAATAGTTTATATGCAACTTCTATATATGAACATATGAAGATGAAAAACATCATCTAAATATTTATGTCCCACTCAAACCATGCTTGTGTGTTGTGTATGTAAACTTTCCAGATGAAGAGCTTAAGATCATAAGTATTTGAGTCGATATAGTTGAAACAATAAACCATAAGAAAAAATTGATAACTCTCCAAGGCCAAAAGTCAAACCCTATCATTTTAAGGCCTAGAGGCAATCATATAAGGACTCCTTTAATGAAGTACATGATTCCAACCAAGGTCGATTGTTCACCTTTTTCTACACAATTTGAATGACTTTTTCTATAAGAACATGGATATTATCATTGAAATATCTTTTATTTATTTCTTTTATAAATAAGGGACTAGAATCATATATGATATGGAGTCATAAATTCAATTTGACTTTAGTCAATTTTACCTAATTAAGGAAATCAATTTTCACAAATACTTGGAGACCTTGCGATTTGTTTGGAAATACAACTGTTATCATATATTTTCAAATTATTTCACGACTATTTACAAACTATTAACTACTATTTCATTATTATTTTTAAATTATTTTACTATTATTCACAGATATTCTGAGATATTTTTATTATCCAAACGAGCCCCAAGACTTACCATGAGTTTAGTGTGCATCCATATTAAGAATAGCTTAAATGTAACACAACACTTACTATTAAAAAGAATAAATAATACATCAAGTCCTCGATTCACATGCACTTAGGCACTATTTGGATGTTGAACTGAGTTGAAATAAGTTGAGTTTTTTTATAAATAGTAGTAAGTTGAGATGGTAAAATAAGTTTTGTGAGGCCCACCTAAGATGAATTTAAATGTGTTTTGATGTTAATATGAGTTTATATATATTTATGAAAAGTGGAAAAGATTGTGGGTCCCGCATGAGGTATTGAGTTGTAAAAGATTGTGGGTCCCACGTGTAAAGAGGTTTTGAGTTGAGATAAGTTTAGTGATTTAAGAGTTGAGTATTTAGATGTTAAGCTCAGCTTAAAATTAAACTAAACTGAGATGATCTCAGTTCAGTCTAAGTTCCAAACGTGGCCTTAAAGCAACAAGTTGAAAATATAGAATGGTCATTTTTTATAATATTCAAGAAAGAATTTGATGAGTGTATATATGAGTGCAAAATATACAGAACAAGATTGAAAACTTACACCTCTCTTTCTCATTTTTTTAAAAAAAATTAAGGAAATATGGACACAAAAATGCAAGATAAACACATACAGAAGACACACAAAAAACATAAATGCATGAAGTGTACTCCTATGCATATAATGTAAAATTCTAATCTAAGTAGAACAACTATAACTTTCCCTCAATAGATGAATGTCACTAAAACTTAAAGAAACCGAAAGTTTCCTAATTCTAAGTACATAATTGTGAGTGTGATAAGGGCTGGTTTGAATAGTAAAAGTGTTTGAGAATATTTGTGAATAGTATTGAAAAAGTAATAAAAAATAATAATAAAATATTGAATAGTAGTAAAAAGTAGGTGAAAAGTAATTAATAGTAGTAAAAGTAGGTAAAAAGTAATAATAAAGTAAAAAATAGTAGTGAGAGTGTTTGAGAGTACTTGAGATACTCTCATTAGGCAAACCTATCTGTGCTTTGTATCTTATGTAACTTGAACAAAATCATATTCATACTATCAATAGATTTTCTAGGATCATTTTTAGAAAAATACATAATCTTTAAAGTTTCATGAAGTTTCAACTACCAACAATTTGGCAATATGTGACTCATCTTGCCAAAAAAGGTTGTCTACTGAGAGGTAGAGCTAACTTCGACTTAGGAATATCATCACAAACATCTTCTTATTGATATTATTAGAAGATGTAACAAGCATCACTTTCATTTTTGCACTTATTTCAATACCAGAAGAAGAAGGTATAGAAGAGTAACTACTTACAAAGCCAAGGCCAAATTTATTATGAAAATGTTTTTGAATATGCAATTTTTTTATCAAGTTTATCACTAGAGAACATTTTCAATTGATCTGTAGATGTTTGCAATTCATTCTCAAGTGACTAAAAATTTTCAATCAATGAGTATTCTCATATTTCAATGAAACAATCGAGACATGTGAACCAGCCAACTCAGCAACTAAGAAATTTTTCTTATGTTCAATATTTTTTAACAAAAGTTTTCAAAATTCAAATTATCACAAAGAATATTTGATCAATCACTTAAGAAAAATGCTTAATACAGTCAGCTGCGTAGTCATGGGGGAATCGTTGCCTCCGTGGAAAATGAAATGACAAAACGATGCGTTTCACATTTGCCCTCCCTTCGTCTTCCCCCAATGAAACCGAGTCACTTTTTCAGATCAATTCTTCAGTCTCTCCAGTCTTCCTCCCTTCGTCTTCCCCTCGAAATCGACAACCTGTACAGTTCTACCTACCCTTCTTCTTCCCCACATGACGACCCGTACGTCTCACCTCTCTCTCACTCATTCAATACGGAAGTTGGAGGCCAATCTTTAATTTTCGACGTTCACCATCAAAATCAACTTGTCAAAACCTCTCTCCCTGAGTCCCTGCACTCCTTTTTACATCTTGCATTTCTTTTTCTTTTGAAGCATGAAGTTTGACTGTTAGGTTTGACTTCTATTGTTGCCCCCAACAAACTCTTATTTTATAATCACTTATATATAAATTAAAATCAACTTGGGTGCCCAGAAAATATACGATCTTTCTTTAATTTTGAGGAAACTTGAAAGGAAAAAAAATTGAAGGTAGCAATAGAATTAGTGAAGACGGAGGCTCTTACTATCACCCCTCTTCCAAACTAACTCTATTGTTTCCAATGTGTCCACTTGCAGCAGCTCGGTTACAAGCGTTAACTCACCCGGGGCCTCTCGTATGCTTCTCTTTCTTCTTCCCTCTGTTTTTTCTTCTTATTTTCTGTATTTTTGGTTTTGGAATCTCGATTCAGCTTTTCAATTCAAAACCCATGCAGTGTTGCTTTATGTTATTATCGCAGCAATCCCATCTAGGGAGAGTTACAGACAAGTAATAGAAACAAAACATTATTCATACGAAATCCATTCCGTTTTCTCACCCAACCCAGAAGATGAAGAATGATCACACAGTGTCGAGAAGACCTTCCATCAATATTATTGCCCTTCAGCCTTAGGTTTCTCCAGAAATGTCTTCTTCAAGCAATTGAATGGCTGGACGAGCCAAAGAGCAGAGGTGGCAGTTGCGAAAACCCACAAGGCGGCGGATTGGATATCGATAAGTTGGGGCCGAAGTTTAGGGCTCAGAAACTTCAAGATGCCTCCCGATCTCAATGTGACGCCACTGGCAACCAGTGTTGCTTTATTTGTTTCTACATGATTATCTCTTTCATGTTCTTCATTTTTCCATGTTCTTCTATTTTTTCAATGTTTTTTTTTTATAAAATATAACAGTTGACGTGGCAAGTACCACATGAACCGACTCTCCACCGATTGTGCGTTCCGACTGTACGTAGAAGAACTGGTCACTTAATATGACAATCAAATTTTTGATTACATGTTCAACCTCATTGGGTTTTCTAAAAATATTTTTTATTTAATTTTTTTTATATTCCTCAAAAAGATTGTTATAGACCACCATGTAGGCCATCCTCTTCTACAACTTATCACTAACATGGGAGTCAATAGATATCATAAAGTTTCCATCTTGACTTGGGCGATTATACGAATCCTCAAAATCAGACTCGTTGCTCATTGTGGCATTCAGAACCCTTTCCTTAGTCCTAAAATAATTTGGATATTAACTCTTATATGACCAAAATTTAAATACTCACGACATTAAACATTTTTAGATAGTTATTGTCCTTACATTTACTATCTTTCCTTGGATGGCTCATTGATAATCACCCTTAAATTCCTCGTTAAACTTGAGTTTGAAGAATTTCCTGAATTATTAAGCAAGCAAAACTAGGTTTTCAACATTAATTAGATGCTTCCTCATATGAGAAATTATTGGTGGCGTTTGGATAGTGAGTTAAAATGAGATAAGTTAATATGAAAGTTAAATAAAATATTTTTAGAATATTATTTTTTAAT
The DNA here is from genome assembly GCA_029856935.1 of Cyclocarya paliurus. NCBI lineage: Eukaryota > Viridiplantae > Streptophyta > Magnoliopsida > Fagales > Juglandaceae > Cyclocarya > Cyclocarya paliurus. Next base: position 20,432,970 of record CM056945.1, on the reverse strand, counting down.
ATTATTATTGTTTTGAAATTTAAAAAAGTTGAATTGTTTATTATATTTTATGTAAGAATTTGAGAAACTTGTAATGATTAGATGAAATGAGATGAGATGAGTTAAGGTCAACTCTGAATCCAAACGGTTTTCTCTAATAGACTATAAATGTGATACCACATATGATGCGTAAAGGTAGGTGGTGTATGAGATCCCACAATATTTGAGAAGGAGGAATTCTTACTATTTATAATGTTCTAATTATGCTCTAATTGTATTATTGACTAATCCTTTTGGAGCATAGGTCATGTGGTTCTAACCTTCCATTGGGATGTTACAAATGGTATCACAACCTATTTCAACCAGAAATGTGGAACTTGTGCCATGCCACCTACAAAGGACTGGCACGACGAGGACATCAAGAATTTAAGGGAGAGAGATTGTAATACCCCATATGATATGTAAGTGTAGGTGGTGTATATGATCCCACATTGATTGAAAATGAGAAGTTCTTACCCTTTATAATTTTCTAATGGGACTCATATTGTATCATTTATTAATTTTTTTTTAAAGTATAAATCATGTGATTTGGACATTCCATTGGGTCGTTACACATCCCATTTGCATTGTTTTCAACCAAAACTTCATAACCATCACTTGATATTGTGGATCAAGCACAAAAACAATATATATCATCAAGTTGAACCTATTTGTGCTATCTTAATACTTCTTATACTTATTTTTCATATTTTTGCCCACAGTACTTGTGATAATATCATTACTCATACACATATCATTTAATACATTTTCAATTGTGCACAATTCCTGAAAATATACATTAGTAGTTACATACAAAAGATAAAAAATGTTTAATGTAACATTATAAAAAAATTTAGCAACTCTACAAAAATCTGTCCATATTTCCAATCATCACTAGTGGAGTTCACGAATTGATCATCCACATCCACATAATATTGTTTAAAAGCTTGTTTATGTCTTTCAATAGTACTCAACATCAAATTTATGGAGTTCCATCTAGCAGGAATATCCAAACAAATCATTCTCCCACTGATCTTTTCCTTTGTCGCACAAGCCTTGAACTGGGCAAATCTTGATGGTGAAGATTTCACATGCTTGATGGCATCTCTAATCTTTGTTACAAATTCATAAACATTTTTCAAGTCATCCATAACAATTAAATTTAATATATGGGCAGCACACCGCATATGAAGAAACTCACCACCTAAGATGGTACAATCATTATCTTTTATCATCCCAAGTCCAACACCATCCCAATAGTTTTACCCTTATGGTAAGGAATTTGACAAGACTAGAGTATTTTCTTATGCAGTCTCCAATTGTAATCAATAAAATATGCGGTTATGCACATTTAGTTCATAATTTGTATCATTGTCCAAATATCGGTAGTAAGACAAATATTTTGATCATTCAACAATTTCTTTAACCGTGTCTTTTCTTCATTATGTAGTTTAACACAATCTCTTTATAAAATAGTTCGGGATAACAATGTAAATCTATATTCCAAATCAACCACACGCACAATAAACTCATCGTGCTCCACAAGTCTAAAAGACAATTTACACCTAATAAATAACTTAGCAGTTAACACCCTAAATATTTTTACATCACACTTCACAAGTCCTTATCGACTACACATTCTTCCCTCCACATCCCTCTTAACACTAGAGGTTTGAATTTTTTGAACTTTTTTAATTCTAAGAGGAGAAGTTTCAACGTATCATGGATGTGGTGCATCATAGATGAATTGACATTCTTGTAATGGCAATTGAATAGTTTACCGCAATAATTGCAATTAGCTTTTGGGTTATCATGATCAATAGTTTCCACTTTTAAGTGTTCCCATACCACTGATTGATTGCTAGGTTTTTTTTAGATTTTTTGGATAATCGTGGGACGAACTGGGTAGGATTTTTGTGTATATGTGGATGAAAGGGGAAAACTCCCATGTTCCTCTACATCCACTGGAATAGAAGAAGAGTCACCACCACTCTTTGTGTTGTACCAATATTATAACTCAATGTATCTTCTTCCATTTGTTATTGACTAATAAATAACAAACCACCAAAAGATCAACAATGAGAAAAACAAATATCATAATGAGAGAAAGAAAACAATATGTTAGTATAGTTATAGGAAGAAAAAGCAAAAGCAAAAGCAGTGAATTAACATATATTTTTATGATTCGTAAGACCAAAAAAGATGTATTTTTATTCCATATCTTCTCCAAGTGATGTATTAACCAAGATTTTTATGAAATATAATTCCTGTTCTGTTTGTTCTTCCAAGTTTTAGAAAATGTTGTTGACTTGGTGTTGGTCCTATAAAAACAAGAAAAAAAGAAGAAGATGATCTTGGAGGCTCGGAGTGAGACTACAAAATTCTCGCATAATGTGAGTATTCTCAAGAGTTAAATATGTGCACTGATAGTCAATTAGTTAAGACTTTCTATTACACCATATGGTGTTCCCCTATTTTGATAAAAGATAAAACAGTTGTAAATTGTTGAAGTTGAAACATAAGATAATAAAATGCAGGGAGTGCAACTCCCATAAAATAATTGAACAGAAGCAATGTGAAGTCCCCTAGAGTATGGTAGACCGTGAGCCCATCTGGTGAGGAGGTAGTTCATGCAACAGCTCCCGCTGAATGTAGGTTTTAGGATAGTGACATGGCGAGAAAGTCCATCTTTTTGTCTATTATTGGTGTTTCTCAAAGAAATTCACTCTAATTTGGGAAACCCAATAAACGAGCAACACAAACAGAATGAATTTAGGTCCAAATTAATGATTCCATCAGCTTTCAGATAATGGCCCTGCAGGGTCCATAATGACCATTAAAAGCACCAAAAGAAGTTGTCATGTACTTATCTATGATATAATAACGCCCATCTCTCCACTTGCGCGCACATAAACAACAAAATCCCTTTCCGAAATAAAAATTCTACTCAACTTCTTACTATTTATACAATTTTCACACACCACATTTTTTTTATTTTTATTTTTTATCAAATATTTAATATATAAATAATGAATAGAAAAATTAAATTAATTTAAAAAGAATAAACTCAAAAAAAAATTTTAAAAAATTTTAAAATTTAAAAAAATGTGGTGTGTAGAGGTTGTGTAGCATTTCTCTTTCCGAAAACTGTTTCTACTTAAGGGATTTAGGATGGAACAAAAAGGATGTTTGAGAGATAGGACAAAGCAAGTCAGTTATGGATTTCAAGCTTGTTTGTGGGTCGATTGAGATATGTGAAAAAAATGTGGGATGGTGATAATCGATCCACGAAATATATAGTTTATGTCTTCAAACATTCTAGCAGGAGAGAGAGAGAGAGGTGTTGGGGTTGATACTAATTTAATTTAATTTTTTTATAAAACTCAGTGCTCGAGCCTCGAGTATCATAACCATACCCAGCCTGGTGATGCGGTTTTCAACTCGAGTTTTATTCAGGTCGAAAACGGATACCCAAGTTCAGGATCAAACCAAGATGAAATCCAACCCGGTTGAACAATCCTATTAACAATTAGAGAAGCATTCCATAGTTTCGAATTTTGTGAATCATATGAAATGAGTCTTTGATACTAATTGTAGCAATCATGCAAGGCCATATAAAGTGTTAAACCATTGATTGTCCTAAAAATTCATATTCACAAGAAAAGAGGAATTTAGAATAAAGTAAAATTCAAAATTCAAATTCAAAATCAAAATCATTCCTATAATATCATGGTGAATCATCAGTTGTCCTAAAAACTTAAAAGCAGTTAAAGATAATGGATTTAACCATTTAAATTGTATGTCTTGCAAGGAAAGCAACTTGAGCATAAGAAAACGCAATGCGCCCCACAATTTCATATTGGAAGCATTCTCTTCAATAGACTTTCAGCCTCTAACCTTGTTGAAATTGACAGTAGAAAAGACGCATCCCCGTTATTGCCATCGATCTTGATGATGAAAAGAATGATTCCAACATAAAAAGTTAATCCACACATCCATTGTTTCTCTGCTCTCTACAATATTTTTCATCTTTCTCTTTGTTGTGATTCATTTATTCGCCCGACCTCTAAAGAGAATTTCAAAATTGATTGAAGCCACCAAAGGGCAACTGGATAGAAGTAAAAGTATTGATAATTTAAAAGTGGATAAGGCAATGAGAGTTGAGGGCTAGTAGAGTAATCACTCTTAATAAAAGAATAAAATCTTTATCAGATTCTAATCTATGCTGAACACTGCACTTCAGCTCGGTTACCATTTACCCCAATGACAATGACCATTTCCTATAGGCTGCTGCGATCAGAACTGTTGAAACCCTAATGAAAGAATGGATACAGGAAAAACCCATATATTCTTACAAAAATGATACTAAACACATTTTACATCACCTACACCAACTCAAGAGAGCGTGAATGCCACCAAGTAAGATAGGGTCCATGAAGTGAATGAGGTGAATATGGAAGGCGGAAATGACGAGGCATTCCATTGACCATCTCACTCAGGAAATAATGATCATCCAAAATGGTTTTTGCATCAATACATTCCCTTGAAAACAGGATTTGTTCGGCATATACCTGCACCATATTCTTCATACTCTGCTTTTGTATGGCAAGCCTGCACATGGGGCACAACTTCCAATCATAAATCCAATATTTGGAGACTCAAGAACATCTTAACTTGGGTAATGTTGATAGAGACCTCAATGAATCAAACATCAAAAGCTACAATGACAGAAATTAACTTCATAAATTTCTTTTGAAAGTTTGTTTGACGACTTGAACTACACAAATGAGTACAAAATCTTGCCCAACTGATATGATGTAATGCATTGTTTTTTGCTAACACTAGAGCAATCAAGAATCCACCTTATTCCTTCAAACTTAAAAAAATCTCTTTACACCATTCAGCTTTTTAGCTTTGTATTAAGTGTCCCCGTCATTGTCTTCTCTGAAACCAATGAAGAGGTTCCCTTGATTCTCAAGAGGCGACATGCAAGATAGCGACTCTTTTATAATAAGTAGGTTCAGGGTATAAGCAACACTAAAGTGTGACATCGTAACTATACCTCTGAGAAACCATACCATGTCTTCTACAGTAAAGTAGAATATGAAACTTGATGATTCAGGTGCAAAAAGAGAACCTATGCAATAATTGCTGTAATTTATGTCTATTCGGATGAGAGGGCAAACTTCCTACCGCAAAAAATTCAGGTGTCGATGCAAGGACAGAGCCTCCAAACCAAACTGCAAATCTCTGGATGGGATGGCTAACTACATTGACTTCCACTGGTTGTGACTGCAGACCCAAGGGTGGGAGAGAGACACAGAAAACGAACAAAAAAAAGGTCAGCATTTCCATGTGCTGATCAGTGAACACATATTCTATATATAACAAAACATATGAAAGAAATTGTAAACTATGAAGTCAGTTGTAAATATGAAACTCTTACTTTAACTTCCCCACCAAGTCGAGCCTCTGATGCAAGAACCCGAGCATCCACAATCTTCTTCAGATCCCGCTGCAACCTCCTGTGGAAGTCCTTAAACATTGTTGAGCCCCCAGATAAAACTATATTCTGAGAAGAACGGGAAAAACAAGAAAAGGAAAAATAAAATCAGAGAGTCGTATGATAAACAATTGGATATTAACAAGGCAGAAGTGAGAAAAATTCAAATATACAAGGCATACAGCAATAACTTTCTTTCCTTTTTGGTAAGTAACAATAACCTTTCATTAATGCAAACTAAACAAAAAACAAGGAATTTGAAAAAATTAGAACCTTGGAACTATAAGCAATTCGAATAACCATATGATATATCATAAGAGAACTATCCATGCTAAAGTTTGGTAATCAATCCCCTAGGGGTTGGCTCAAGTGATAAAGACCTTAGTCTTGCTGGTACGCTCTCTTCAGGGATTAGTTAGGACTTTGTTCTCGGACACCCAATGCCAATAAAAAAAAAGTTTGGAAATCAAAACAATCATGATTTTTTAATTAAGAACTGTTGGATCATGGATGCCCATAATAAACTATAGAGTATAAGAGTCCATCAAACACAACTTAAGGATAAAGGAGCAACTACACAAGCCCCCCTTAATACTTTTTTCTTTTCAAGTACAAGCAATCATCACTAAGTTTCAGCCCTCCAACATAGCCACTCACAGTATTCCATTGGAATATAATAAATCTAATAACAAAGTTTGCATAAGTTTCTTGGGCCTTTGTAGTTCACCTTATACAAAGCTCTTCTTGTGTCAATTGGTGCAGACTGAATACACTTGTCGATTACCTCTGGTAAAGGGGTGTTAAACTTGCTGCTATAAATCTCAGGACTAAAGAAAACCTGTAAACATGTTAAACAAATTACAGAAAACAGTTTCAACAGTATGCAGTTGGTAAAAAGCCATCCAAAAGCGGCAAAGTTATGATTGCAACCAGCTGTATATTATTTCCAACCTCTTTCAGAAATGTTTTGCAATTTTATTATTCTTGAACACTAAGCTTTTCAATTGTATCACTGACACTAAAGATTATGAGCGCCTGCAAATACAGTGACAAACCAAAAACATGAACTTTTCGGGAATTTACATCAAATTCCTCGTTTTTTTGGTCCACAAATGGAGGTGTTGACTGTAATTGTTTGAGAAAAATAATCTAACGTCTGTTGGAACAAATCTTTCCTTGTGGAGATTCTGGTATGGGTATATCCTTACATTTAAATATATAAATATTTCCCAACAAACTTATCAAAACAAAAAAGATCTATTAATTTTTTTATAGGTATGAAATAATAAAGAAAAAAGATCTCCCAACAATTAATACCAGCTAATCCGATATCCACCCCACCTCATAGTTTGCTGGAATGGTATTTCCTACCAATCAATTTAAGAATCAAAAGACTGAAAAAGTAAAAATTCCAACACAGCGCATGTGGAATATCAATTTAAGACGACCAGGAATTGAAAAAAAAATATTATTGGAAAGGCTATAATAAAACTTAATTGAACATCTAAGCAAAGAACTGAAATGTTCTGCTTTGACTGTATCAAGTGACAGACACAGATACTTGTATTTATATGAGGGAAAAGTTAGAGACAGGCAGCTAAAAGACCAACCAAACCCTATAATTATAACAGGTCTCCATTACCAGCTCCTACCGACATAATTGCAACTTATACCATATTAGCTTAAATTCTGAGACAGTTGCTCATTAAATCTGGAAAACCACCTACTGTTCATTCAATAGAATGAACTAAGGTAGGATGGAGAAGATGGTCAAAGATAAATAGATCAAACCTCAGGGCCAAGAAACCGTTCATAGCCAATATCACAAGAGTATGGTGCCCCTGTCTTTGGTTTAATACCTCTCCATTGCTTAATATACTTTGCTGGCTCTTTATCGTGTTTATTGAACTCCTGAAAACGTTGGAGAAATGAGAGTTGTCATCAGGTAATTTCTAGATGAGATTCAGATTGACAAAAATTTCTAGTGGAGAAAGTAATATGAAGAGCTGGAAACTTGCAATATAATGCCCAGGACAAAGTATTTATATCCATTTGTAGCAAAATTTGTTGGACTCAAACTGCTATAAAAGGAAGTGCACCTTGACAATATCAGAACAAGTGTAGCAATATGTTTCCTTTACTTTCCGAGCAACTTCAAATGAGTCTTCAGGGGGCACATTCTCTCCTCTTTCCTACATGAAACAATACCAAAATGCAAGAGTCCACAAGAAACCATTAAAGGGATTTAAACTTTCCAGTTATAATATATTGATGCAGACAAAATTGTTCAAATCCAACAATGAAAAGGGTGGGACAATGAGGTGTAGGATGGACCAAGAATTTCTCTCATATATCACTGCTAGGACATGTTACATTTATGACAGTAAAAAAATTCAATCACTCTACTATTTTCTTTAATGAAGAACTTAAAATTGGAAAGATCAAAAACATTCCAGGAGCTACATTCAAGAATGCCCTGTAGGCACCAAACAACGAGCCTCTATTATTATTTTTTTATAAGTAACAATGAGCCTCTATTATTAATTTGGTATTGCTAATTAAATTAACACTACAAACTAAATTATGTCAAAAATTTCTATTCTTCATCATAGGTCCAAGGGTCTTCAATTCCAAGGGTGTCTGAGACAAAGTCCCGACTAATCAGGGTGCACAGGCCCTCAGGAAACATTGACCCGACTAACCATGGGGGTGCACAGGCCCTTAGCAAGGAGTTTTCCGCAAGTGCGCCTTGGTTAATTCAAGGGGAAATTCCCCCAATCCAATGGGCCCAAACGCGTGAAAGAATTTGCCAATAGAATTGTAATTAATAAAGGATGCGATATAATGTATATATTTAACAACAATGATCTTCCAAACATAGCCAGCATAACCAACTTACGGTTTGTACAATGAGATTCAAGGAGAGCATACCCGCATAAGCTGCTGGACAAAAAGAGTAACATCCTTCCCGGCGATAGGAATTGACTTAATGCTGCTCCCAATTACATAACCATCTGCAACAGGTACAACATGAGTGGCCCCATCTCCAACATCCACAACCACCCCTGTCATCTCACACTAAGAAGAACTGTAGGTCAATCTAAATGGAAGAAAATAAATAAAAAAATACAAAGATGACAGTAGAAATATGCACAGGCACATAGATCTAGATGAATGGATGGATGGACAGATATAGGTTTCGACAACCACAACAACAACAAAAAATAATAACCAACAGCAGCAAAGTAAAAGCCAAACAACATCGGACGAGATTCCTGGCAATGCACTTTTTGGCAGATCAGTAAATTTATTCTGATCATTTTTAGAAAGAGTTGCAAGCCTAATTATGTGGATTCATAAATTCTTCTTAACAAAAAAAGAACGAGGTGCAAATAAGCAAGGAAAAAAGTGTTCCAGCAATTGGTTTGAAGCTGTGCATAGCTGTATGTAATATTAAAATTCTACATTGTTAAAACTAATTTTATGGCAAGAGCTTTATCAGAAATTTTAAGGCAAGAGCTTTTTTGTGCTAGTACCCCCTTGCCTTATATCTGAGAACAGAAATGATAAATGTGAGAGCCATGCCCCTCGCTATGAACCTCACCATTGCCTCCTCCCTCCTCCTTACAGCCCCCCTCTCCCTGATTATCATCCAGAAAATTATCCCACAAATCCTCACTCCTAGATAGGTGTCACCTCTTGCATACCATCTTGTGTACTTGGGCTATGCCTATTCTTTTTAATACAATTGTTTACTTATCAAAAAAAAATTATCCCGCAAATGAAACAAGTTAAAATTTCAGGTTGGGGGATACCCACAGGCACAAACATACTGGAATCTTCATTCCCATCGCATGTAATGTAATGTGAAGCAAGGTGACTTAACGTGTATAAGTGTGTTATAGTTCCTTCTCTTACAGATACTAATTGTAATAGTAAATGTAAAACAAGAACAAGCCATGGAATACGGATGAAAAACTTCATAAATTCAAGTCTGCTGTAGATACAAAGGGGTATTCGAGGAGGCCAGACCTCCAAAGGAAAATACTCAGTGACTATCAGATTCCAGATGATCCCTCTATTTTCCCTCTCTTCTCCCTTATACCCCTCGCAGGCCTAACTAATGAGACTAATAACTAGATGACAGTGGAAAGCAAATAACAAACTTCAGAATTAAAATGACTACAAGGAAATGAAATGAAAATGTCCCAGGGCGTGAAATGCTGTGTTGCAACTTAAGTTCTGGTTCATCCCCAAACGACACCGTCCAGTTAGGTTCATAACAAATCCCCTCCCTTTAAAGAACCTTGTCCTCAAGGTTTAGAGCAGTGATTATTCTCCTAACTCACCAGATAGCATGAAAGCATTGGCCCACAGCCCCACTTGTGACACAGAATAATAAGATCAAGAGCAAAATAAAAGAAGTGAAACATCCGGGGTGCCTCTATTATGTACTCTTCCATAGTTGCAAGAAAGGAATCAGGATAGTGGATGCTCTCTCTATTCTCTAAGACAGGAACTGGAAATTCCTAGCAAATCCCAATCCTTTCCAAACTTCGTAGAACTCAAAAAGGCCGAATGCCTGCTGGCCAGCTCGTTTATAAACATCAAGGGCTTTGACAGCATCTTGTCTTTGGCATCTCAAAAAAAACTTCTCAACAAGATTGATGATCTCATCATTGATAGCACGATAAATTTTAAAACTCTCTTTCAGTACCAGAGCCAAACCATATTGTACAACATAATTGCTGAGTACTTTAATGGCTGCATCATCTCTTTCTACTGCTTCTTCCTGGAATACCGTGCTTAAACCTACATTGTTTCCCAATTTTTATACAAAAATAGCATGATTTACTGGGTGAGAATGACCCAAAATACCTTGGATTCCAGCAGGTTTACAAACAAATACGCCCACATGTTTCACCTCATGAATAACGGGTTCTTCATCATCCATGTCCAAATCCATTGATTTTACCATTCCTGGGACCACATTGGTATATATCCACGATAATCTTTTGGCAAATCCACATCCTTTAATGCACTTTCATCACCACTTGCATCCCTTGAACGGCATAGCTCAGACTCAATCTCCTCCAATTTCTTTTCAAGCTCCTATTTCAGAATCTGAATTCTCTAAATTCACCCTTAAGTTTATCTCCTCCGCACTTGCTCCAGATTGCTCACGTCTTAGCTCTCAGTGCAGCAACTTCTTCTTCTTTTTTCAAGAGCCCTTTGTGTGATTCATGTCGCTCTTTCTCCCTTAGTTTGTTCTCCCGTTGTTGCTTCAAGATAAATTCATTCATGGCAGCAAACCTTGATCCTAGAATGACTCCAGATGAAGAATCTTCATTGCCAATTTTATCCTTAATTGGCGTATGAGGGCCACAGACAATACATTTTGCTTTTGCTCCATATTCAAGGGTGGAGATCATCTTATGTATCTCCTTCAGACCATTTGCAATGGATTCAACCACTCTTTTCAATGCTATGTTTCCTTGGTTGATCTTTACTGTCTGCATTTTTGCCTCGAATCCAATTTGACCAGCCTGCTCAATATTTTCAGATCCCCCCATGTCTACAAGCATCAGGCCCTCCCACTGTTGGGACATCAAGGATTATCATGCAGTGGCTTTGAGAACTTCTATCATTACAAAGGGTACTTCTAACAATCCTTTGCTTCTCCACTTTTTGTATCTCTTTCAAAATCTTTCCGGCTTCATTTCTGAAATATATGCTGCATTCTTTGCCTTCTTTACTGCTTCCCAGCCATTCTCACAGCAATCCATTTTGACCTACATGTGACCACAACCAGATGTAATCTGTGCATCACCCTGAGCCCATAATCTTGTCAATTCATTCTCTAGAGTCTCAACAATTCCTGCACTTGACCCACCCCAAACTATGGCAACTACAACACCATAAATAACGTGGTCAACCAATAGCAATGGCTTATTAGCTCCAACTACAGAGAAAATTTCTAACTTGGATAGGACCTTTTCCTCCTGGACATATATATTGAATACCCTCATTCCTTTAGGTCCGTTTGTGTTTATTATCTTTGTGAAATGAAGGTCAACCAAATAGTCTCCAGGAGGAAGATCATTGAAATGATAAGAAAATTTTCCCAATCGTGCAGACTGATAGATGAATGAAAAATCTCCACCTTGAGTTATTTATTCATTAGTTCAGAAAACATTTCCCCCCTCTTAATGTGTGTCACCGACCAATTTTGTACTGGAATCTACCTCGTTTACAGCCTCACCTCCAGCACTTATAAACAGCACCCATTCTGGAATGAAGGCACCGTGTACAACGATCCCAAGCACAAGAACAGAAATTGAGAATTGAGAAGTGAGGAGAAATTGGGTCTGGTTTTGGTAAGAGAAGGTGGGAATGGAGTTTGGGTGAGAAACAATCTTAAGTTTAGAGACCGAAGGTCTCTTGGTTTTGTGATGGCTTTGGTTTAGAGAACTCATACTAACCTTTGAGAGAGAAAGGGAGGGCCATACCAGGTAGCGGTTGGGGATCCAATCGAGAGGATTCCACTGGAATAGAGGTTGGGGTTCGGCCACCAGTTGCTACACCGGGTATTGTTGCACCATGATGAAGGAACGACCATGTCCTCTTGAAAATGCAGTTGTTTGTTGGAGGCAATAGCGGTGATGACGTAAGCAAAGAGAGAGGGCCATATGTGGGTGTGGTTGGAGAACCAACGGGTACTTCTGTTTGCAAGTCCTACTGGAGCAGAGAAGTCGGAGGGCTAAGTTCTCTTCCCTATAGGTTTCCCATGGAGGATGCCATGTGAGGCGTAGAAAAACATCCCTGCATCTACAATTAATCAGCCTCTTAGAATCATTAACGTTGTTGATGAGGTGCATCTCGGTGATCAAGTGCTCCATTTTTGTTAGATCAATATCTGACAGCGTGTTAATGGACAAGAGAAACGAAAAACGGAGAGGGAAATCTGAAGGTTGAGAACATAAGCTGGGAATTCCAAAAGAATTTTCGAGAACAAATGAAAGGGGAATTCTTTGGGGACAGTTTCCGTGTGCACTGCCACTATCTCTTCCACCTCGACTGCATTTTCTTCTTCCTCCTGCGCCGTTCGATCTTCGCAGACCAAGAAGGATTCCTGCACTTGATGCTTGAAAACGTTGTAATCTGCAGCATTTTGTCAAGAATCTTTTCCATCAACAACAAATTTGCTTGCTATTTGTTGAAGCTTACCCTGTCTCCCATGAAGGATCGTTGGGCTCTAGATACTACTTGTTATAGTTCCTTCTCTTACAGCTACTGATTGTAAAGTAAATGTAAAACAAGAACAAACTATGGAATAAGGATGAAAAACTTCATAAATCAAGTCTACTGTAGATACAAAGGGGCATTCGGGGAACCCATACCTCTAAAGGAAAATACTCAAAATGACTATCAGGTACCAAATGATCCCTCTATTTTCCCTCTCTGCTCCCTTATAGCCCTCGCAAGGCTAACTAATGAGACTAATAACTAGATGACATGTGGAAAGTAAATAACAAACTTCATAATTAAATAACTACAAGGAAATGAAATGCAAATGTCCCGGGGCATGAAGCACTGCGTTGCAACTTAAGTTCCAGTTCATCCCCAAACAACACCGTCTAGTCAAGTTCATAACAGAGTAATTAACTTGTTATAGTGAGGGTTTGAGCTAGCCTGAGGTGTGAGTCTATGAATGAGTTTACAAATGTTTGTCACGCCTATATTGTTAGTGGGAGGAAGTGACGTGTGTGTAGCTGTACCATATGAGTTTGCTTTTGTTTCAATATCTCCACCTCCTCCATGTAAGTTTTCTTAAGTAAAAACAGAGTTATTATTAAAAATTGCAAACTTGGAGAGGGTTTTGTTATCAGAGGAGATTTCTTGGCGTAAAAAATCCAGGGCCCTTTGGTTGAAAGAAGGTGATAGGTGTATGAAATTCTTTCACAAAGTGACTAATTCACATCGGCGTAACAATGCTATTGAGACACTACAATCAGGTTCTCAGGTGCTTTCTTCTCCTCCCGAACTGGAAAACCATGTAGTACAGTACCATGAGTCCCTTCCTACAGAGTCGGTTTCGTTTCTTGGAGGCCGAAGCTTGATGCTTTGCATTTTGAGGCAATTGACTCGCAGAGTGCGAGTGCTTTGGTTGAAGAAGAAATTTTATAGGTCATATCTGGCATGGCTAAGGACAAAGCACCAGGGCCGGATGGTTTTTCAATGGGTTTTTTTCAAACTTGCTGGGACATTGTGAAAGGTGATGTTGTGCAGGTTTTCAATGAATTTCACTCCTTCCAAAAGTTTGAAAAATCTTTTAATGCGACTTTTATTGCTCTCATTCCCAAGAAACATGGGACTTTGACTATTGAAGACTTTCGGCCTATAAGTCTGGTTAGTAGCGTTTATGAGATTATCTCAAAGGTTCTCGCTAACCGGCTAAGCCTGGTCCTGGGACATATTATTTCCAAGTCACAGAACGCATTCATTCGAGGGAGACAAATTCTGGATTCAATACTTATTGCAAATGAGTGCTTGGATTACAGATTACTGGAGGGAGGTACAGGTGTTTTGTGCAAGCTTGATATGGAGAAGGCATATGATCATGTGAATTGGGGATTTCTCTTATACTTGCTAGAGATGTGTGGTTTTGGGGATAGGTGGATTGCATGGATGCGACATTGTATTTCAACTGCCCAGTTCTCTGTTCTGGTCAACAGCACACCAGCTGGTTTTTTTTAAAGCTCGCAGGGATTGCGGCAGGGAGATCCTCTATCTCCTCTTTTATTTGTTATAGTAATGGAGGCTTTAAGTAGGATGGTGCAGGCTGCTGTTGGGGGAGGTTTCTTATCGGGTTTTCAGGTGGGCAACGGAGCTGGTGGCCCTATTATTATCTCACACCTTCTTTTTGCAAATGATACGTTAGTTTTTTGTGAAGCCAATAGTAGCCAGATCCAAACTATACGAGCATTGTTACTTTGCTTTGAAGCAGTGCCAGGGCTAAAGGTGAATCTGAGTAAGTCTAAGATGGTTCCTGTGGGTACGGTCTCTAATATCCTAAGCTTAGCAGGTCTGCTGGATTGTAAGGTGTCATCTCTCCCAATGAAATATCTGGGCCTTCTGTTAGGAGCAACTTTCAAGAATAGAGCTATATGAAATGGGGAAGTAGAAAAGATAGAGAAAAGATTGGCTAGTTGGAAACATAAGTATTTATCAAACGGAGGCCGACTCACTCTTATTAAGAGTACTCTCACTAATCTACCCACATATTTTTTATCTCTGTTTCCTTTGCCTGTAGGGGTGGTGAACAGAATGGAGAAACTCTTTAGGGCGTTCTTATGGGGAGGCATGGGGGAGGAGAAGAAATTCCATTTGGTCAGATGGAAGACTGTATGTGACTTAGTTGCGAATGGGGGTTTGGGAGTGTGTAACTTGAGAACTTTTAATAAAGTTTTATTGGGAAAATGGCTTTGGAGATATCACTTAGAGGGGGGATCATTGTGGAAGGATATTACTGATGCTAGATATGGTGTCGCTTGGGGTGGTTGGTGCTCTAAGGAAGTGAGAGGAGGGTATGGTGTGGGTTTATGGAAGTATATAAGGAAGGAGTGGCCATGTTTTGCTAATAAAATTTGTTTTGTAGTTGGTGATGGTATTCATATCAGATTTTGGCAGGACGTGTGGTGTGGAGACCAAGCTTTGGAAAGGGCTTTTCCAGCCTTATACCGTATTGCAGTTAATAGGGAGGCGTCAGTGGCAGAAGCGCGTTTATTCTCGCATGGTGCGCACCAATGGAATATTCTCTTTAATATGGACTTACATGATTGGGAAGTACCTATTGTTTCAGAATTTTTCAACTTACTATATTCCAAGGAGATTACTATGGTACAACAAGATAGTTTGAAATGACGGTCTAGTAACCACAAGTTATGTACAGTTAGGGCATATTATAGCATCTTGACAACACAACTTGATATTACTCCGTTCCCTTGGAAGAATATTTGGAGGTCCCGTGTGCCTTTTAAAATAGCTTTTTTTGTTTGGTGTGCGGCTCTCGAGAAGATATTGACCACGGACAATTTGAGAAAGAGAGGATGTGTAGTGTTGGATTGGTGTTAACATGTATAAGAAAAATGAAGAATCGGTTGACCATCTCTTACTACACTGTGAGGAAACAAGGATGTTGTGGGATAAGATCTTTCTGAGAGTTAATGATGCTTGGGTTATGCCTAGGAGGGTGGTGGATTTGTTGGGTTGTTAGTCAAAGTTGCAAGTTGCCATCAAGTGAGAGTAGTGTGGAAGATGATTCCATTGTGTATTATGTGGTGTCTTTGGATGGAACGGAATGCGCGGTGCTTTGAAGATAAAGAACGCACAATAATCGAGTTGAAGAATTTTTTCTTTCACACTCTTGTGTGTTGGTTTTCCACTATTGTATTACATGGGGGTAATATTCAGGATTTCTTGTATTTAATTTATCGTTCTTAGAATGTATTTAGGAGTTCTTATGTATACTTCCTGTGTACAAAGGCTATGCCTATTTCATTCATATATATAATATCTATCTTTTACTGATCAAAAAAAAAAAATTGCATATGTTTTTTTTTTCTAATAGTAAGTGGGGTTTGCTACTGCCATTTCTCAACACCATATGAGGCCTCTAGCGATTTCTCAATGAAATTTTATGGTTACTAGTAGTCACTTGAATGAGCAATACCAGAATTGCAGATTGAATTCAAGAAGTCAACTATTCGAATTAAATTTGAACTAAATCTTGCACCATCTGATAGCAACCTAGACAATAACAAGGTAGAAATTTTCCATTTAGGGTAGTAGAACACCACAAACTCCACTTGGGGCTGGAGAAGACCACAATTTTCACAAGAAAATTCTCAACATTTTTATTAACAACATGTGGCCTTTAAATATGCTACACAATAACCACCCAAATTCAAATACTAAACTACTTAAAACTGACTATATAACTAGCCAATTTAAAATATTAAAACTATTTTAATATTTTAAAATTAAAACTATTTTAATATTTTAAAACTGGTGTTACATGTGCAAAAAAGATGGGGAGTCGGTTGATCATTTTTTTTTGCATTGTGAGGTGACAAAGACTATTTGGGATGAGATTTTCAGTAGGTCGGGTGTAGCTTGGGTGATGCCCAAGAGAGTGGTGGATCTATTGGCTTGTTGAAAAGGATATATGGGCAGCCATCATATTGCTGTTATTTGGAAGATGATTCCTCTACGTTTAATGTGGTGTTTATGGCTAGAAAGGAATGGACATTGTTTTGACTATAGAGAACATTCGTTGGGAGAATTTAGAGTTTTTCTTTCAAACTCTTTGCTTTTGGGCAATAACTCTTGTACTGAATGGGGATAGTTTAAATGATTCTCTTTAGACTTTGCTAATTCCAAGTTCATAGCTTGTATTTAAGTGTTTTCATTTGTATACTTCCTGTGTACTTGGGTTATGCCTGACTACTTGCATTAATAAAATCTCTTATTACTTATAAAAAAAATATTAAAACTACTCAAACCAATCCTAACACCATCTGAAATAAATTATAAGCAGCGACTGTCGTGATTCTAAATCCGCAAAATAAAATATGAAATTTGAACATCGAAACCAACCTTAGAAGTTGTGTAACCGGCCGCAAGAGCAAGGACGGAATTCACCGCTATATAAAGCCCAGGAACATTGAACGTTTCGAACATAATTTCACCAGTATACTCGCGACTCTCCGGTGCAGTAAGCGGACTCTCTGTCAAGAGAAAGTAATGATCCTCTGGATCACACCGCAAATAGTTAAATATACACTGCTGCCAAAATCGCTCCATTGCATCCCAGTTGTCCACCTGACCATTCCGAATCGGATAGCTGAGATTGTAAGTACTACTAGATCGGGATCTCGCAAGCGCCTCATCCCCGATAAAGAAGTCGAGATCGGCCATTACACCCGCACTGTGCTGCGCCTGCCAATTGGCTTTTGAAGAGGTTCGTGATTGGTTCAAAAACGATTCGTTTATGGCAACTACTGTCGGAGCGATGAAGCACGGTTCAACATTACCGGCGAACCCCATCTTAGTATAGCTGTAAAAAAAATAAAAATAAAAAAAGACACAGAACTTATTGAAAACCCAATTGATGAATCATTTTGTCAAATTGCTGGAGTTCCCATGGGTTGTAAGAATCAGATTGATATAAACCCACATGAATATAGGTAAAATTAAGCAAATCCAATTGAGGGATTTCGTTAAACAGTTTTTGCGCCTATATATGCTACATACACAAATACACTACTAGCTATGGAGACGTATAAAAGTATACCCGGTGCCGTTGTCGATAACTACAGCGGGACGAGAGGTAGCTGGGTCCATGAGGATAAGAGAGAAGGAGATGTCTGCGTTGAAGGCGGACCTGTGGCTAAGATCCGAGAGACTGTTTAGGGCAGAGGATCATGGTAGAGAAGGGCAGTTAGTGGAGCGCGAGGAAGAAGGAGGAGGAGTTGTTAGTGATGGCGATGCAGACTTGGATCGTAAGCGAAAGCAGCCACTCAACGTACAGGAGTTGGTGATTGAACCACCCATTTCAACAAAAAAGAGGAGCATATAAGGCGAATGGAGCTAGTCTTATCAACTTCGTCGACATGGGTGTGCGTGTGAGAGTGTGTGCGCTCGTTTCTTCGATACTTTTCTTGGCAATGAAACAACAGACCCACCGATCTGATGCCTCTCTCTCTGGTTGGGTTTGTATTCGTTTTGTTTCTTTTGCTGGTGCAATTCTTATTTTACGCTCAAAAAAACACATAAATATACGGTGCGATTCGTCGTTATAGTTTTTAGAGTATGACGGGGTCTTTGGACCGTGAGATTTGCGAACCTGTGAAAGGTAGCAACGGTTAGATTTCAGCCCTAGATAGCCCCTTTGGGCCCCACAAGATGTCCGAAATCAAGTGGCTGCAAAATGGTGGGAGACGTTGACGATGAGTGGGGTCGTGTTTTCAGAGAATACGAGAGAGGAGAGAGAGAGTAGTACTGCCGACTCTCACAGAGACAGAGAGAGAGAAATTCATTAGGAAAAAACCGAAACAGAAAAAATAAAAATAAAAAAAACAGAAAGAGAGGATGATTATTTATTGAGAAAATTTATTTATTATTTATTTTTTCATCTTCTTTTTATTATTTCATGATTTAATATTAGATGATATGTTTGTAAATAAAATTTTTCAATCAATTAATACCACATCATGAGATAATAAAAAAATAATGAATAACATTACTCTTATTTATTTTCATGCAGTGTGGCGGGTTTTTTATGATAAAAGAAATTGAAGAGTTAGAGAGACTTTTTAGGATTTTGTCGACGTGGTATAATCAAAATATGTTTGGGGCCCTTGGTTGCCTACCTTTTAATTAAATTTTGGCAAAAAAAGGTGAAAACTAACATAGATTAAAGATTGCTACTGCAGCTCTCACAAGTGACTCAATATAAATTGAGAACTAAGGCAAATGTTTGAAATAAGGCATTTTATGATTAAGTAGTGCTAGATATAATTATGGATTGTATAAATATCGTGTACTGCTTTTGAAAAAAGTAAATAAATATGATATCCACATAAAAAAATTATAAAAACTCTATATACAATCATTTTTACATACTCTTTATGCACTACACTCATGTGATTGGTTGTGTTATTTTTTTAATATAAAATAACTGTTTTAACCAATCACATTAGTAGAGTGCACAAAGAGTACGCAAAAGAAAACTCAAAAAATTAATATTTTAATGATAAACTCCACTTTAAAAAAAAAGAGTATGTAGCACTTATACAACCTATGATTATATATAATATTACTTTTTATATAATTATAATATAATGAGACACATCATGTTAAGTATAATATATTTAAAAATTATTTAAAATTAACATGTTTGCCTCTATAGGATGCAAAATTATAAACAACTTTTCTATATAAGATTTATAAAGATATTATTTTTAATAGATAGTATGATTAATTCATATTAGGCATTGAAGCCAACTCTTGTGAGAGTTTTCAATAGCATTCTACAAGCAATTTTTGCATTTGGTAAATATACATATCAATGCTTCAATTTGAGTGTTAGTTTAATTATAAAAATATATTTAAACCATAAAGATTATAATCTATGCCATGTTTTAGAAAATTTTTAAGATCAAGACAATCTTTTTTATACACCATATTTTAAAATTTTAGGAAAATATTATTCATCTTATATCACACGTCTCCCCTCATTTATTATAATCTCAAACATTAACTATACTCCCATGTAATATGGATGGAATATTAAGAAAAACGGGTGTATTTAATACAACACTAGTTTTTTTTTTTTTTAAATTGAAGTTGCAAGGACCATTTTTTGGAGCAAAGTATAAAAATAGTTTATAAATTGTTTGAATTAAGATGTTTTATTGAGTTTTGGAAAATGAGACCAAACAAATTGAATAAAAATATTATAAGTTAAAAAAAATATTTGAATATTAATTTTCTTTTAAAATTTGGAAAAGTTTATTTTTTTATATTTTATTTGGAAGTTTGAGAAAGTTGTATATGGTTTTGTGTTTGGATAATTATTACGTAATGATTAGATGAAAAAATTAAAAATTAAAAATTATTTTATATCTAAATAATATTTTAAAAAAATTATAAAACTTTTTGAGCCACCCTTACGGCACCTCTAGCCTATTTTTTTCACAGATGAGATAAGATAAGTTGAGATAAAAGTTGAAAGTTGAATAAAATATTGTTAGAATATATTTTTTTAATATTATTTTTATTTTAAAATTAAAAAAAATTAAATTATTTATTTTATTTTGTGTGATAATTTTAAAAAAAATTAAATAATTAAATAAGATGAAAGGATGGTTATGAAAACAAAAGGCATCATAATATATCTTTGAGAAAATATTGGCATCAGCCACTATTTGACATCACACAATACACACCGATGTAAAATGATCAAAAACACCCTCTAATAAAACTCACTTCCCTCTCATTCCCTCTCATTTCACAGTGTCAACCACGGACTGTCGCGAGATGACGGTAGCGCCGATTGTCCGGTGGCACAGATTTGGCCGTGAGAGAGAAAGGAACCGTGAGGGAAAGGGCATGTGCGGGAGAGAGAAACGGGCTGCGTGCGGAGGAGCTACTGGCCTAAGGGGCTGGGGTGGAGGACGGGCTCGGTGGTGGTGGTCGGTGGCTACGATGGGAGGCCGAATCGGCGACGATGGCGGCGAATGTGAGCTGCGACGTGGGTGAGTGAGATGGGCGACGGGAGTGCATACGGAGGAGCTACGGCCTCGGGCTGGGGGAGGAGGACGGGCTCGGTGGCGGTGGTCGTTGGCTGCGGTGGGAGGCCGAACCGGCGGTGGCGATGCCGGATCTGGGTTGCAATGGGGGACACGGGAAGAGAGAAACGCGAGAGAGAGAAGAGAGAAACGGGTGAAGAAGAAGAAAAAAAGAAAAAAAGAAAAAAAAAGATATAAAAACTATGTTGACACCTAAGGTGTGCTACGCATCAGCCGTGAACAGTGGCTGATGCGTAGCACGGCTCTATATCTTTCTGTCAACCATGTCCTCTTTTTGTTGTACTCACTCTTGTAGTCCTCCAACGGACAACACCAAGCTCCTCCAACATCCTCTCTCTCTCTCTCCCTCCCTCTCTAAATGTATACATTTTGTTGTGGGATGTTTTCTATTGTTAATTTCCCTAGTTGAATGGTTGATTTGTTAACGTTTCATATATTATCGAAGGAAAGATTGCACTAGCTTATTGGTTTTAATTTCTTTAACCATTTAAATGAATAGCAACGCATATGTTTGCTGCAACATGGAATCATGGATTGCTAGGGATGCTTGGAGAATAAAATAAGATAAAAATCTTATAAATAATAGTAAAATAACTTGTAAATAGTAATGAGATAGTTTGAGTTGTTTTATGAAGTTTTGGAAAATAAAAGAGAAAAAGTTAAATAAAAATATTATAAAATTAAAAATATTGTTAGAACTTAATTTTTTAATATTATTTTTATTTTGAGAATTGAAAAAATTTAAATTGTTTTCTGTTTGATAGTTTGAAAAAATTGTAATAATTAGTTTAAAAAATTGTTATTATTAATTTGAAAATATTTGTATTTGAGTGATATTTGAGAAGAAAATCAGATAGGATGAGACCAAAACTATTTCTAAGCATTCCCTAGGAGCACTCTCATTGGAATAACTAAACCTAAATCCAAGTTTTAGCTAATATGATATAAATTTATCTCTACCTATTTAATTCACATTCAATAATATGACATGCATTTGTCTTTACCTATTCCATTTACATTCAATGTTTACATTGGATTATCAATATTATTTATATAATAATAAAATAATATTAATTTATTTGTTAAAATTATTTAAAATTATTATATTTTACCATTCTACCGATTATATGTTAATTAGTAATAATATTATAATCCTAAAAAAACTACTGCAATCAAATCATGGTAGGAAGTAAGGAAGAAAATATTTTTTATTCCTATTGGTCATGCTACAGTAACTATTAAATTTGACCTACAATACTGACTTACAGTAGCAAAAATCCATCCCCTTTTACATTTGCATAATCTAATGCAACACATTTTGAGATTTTATTAGCCAAACACCTTATTGAATTTGTATTTGTATAATCCAATAAGAGTGCTCAGACGCTAGCATTGAATTATATATATGCATCTACATATTTGCATAATATGATTTTAAATTGAGCTGTATTGGATTATGTATATCAAAAAATTTGCATAGTTATAAACAATATTTCTACAAATTTGAATATGTACTGTTTGCTTTTTAAATATTATTTTATTACTTTTTTCTCTCTCCTCCCCCCTATTTCTCTCCACCAACTAATAGAATTTTAGAAAAAAAGTTTTAGTGAGTGCTAAATGATAGAATTTACAGTGGTGCTAATTGAAAAAAATATAAAAAAATAATTAGTAAAAAATAAATAATTAAAAATAATAATATTTTATTATTATTTAACTCACAGATACATAATTTAATGTGAGAGTTTTTCTTGATATGCAAATTTTGCATAACTGTATAAAGAAATTAATGTTAGTGCTGAATACTTAATTCCCTAATTTTTGAGATTCCACTGCCCTTTGTTTTGCTATTGTCAGTCAAAAATTAAATAATCTAGTGAGTTTTGCTCTTGTGCAGGACATGCTTCACGGCTCTTTGAGGATAAGTGATAACAGAATCACGAAGATTGTGGAAATAGGAAGATACAGAGAGAGCATGTGGTCAAGTGTCTGGCACTTTGGGGACGTGAGGTTGGGGCAATGGAGTTTGGATAATGATAGGTTTATTATTTTTTACTATTTATTTATTATTTTATTATTTTATTATTTATTTAATAGTTAAAAAAATGACTATTAGTGAAATTATATTTTTTTAAATTTTTTTTTAATAATTAAAAATGTTGAAAAATACTTGAAATAAAATAATAATAAAAAATTTCAAATATACTATAGAGTAATAAAATGATAGTAAAAGAATAGAAAGATTATCATTATCTATAGAGTTTATGGCTATCATTATTATTATTTTTTTTATTTTTATCTTTAAATCTCATGCTCCGATTATTAAAGAAAATAATATCAATTCATTTCATTTTATCTGATTTTTTTAAATATTTTTAAATAAAATATAATAAATAATTTAATTTTTTTAAATTTTAAAATACTAATAAAAATAAATAAAAATATTTTATTTAATTTCAACAACCATGTCAACTCAAACTGTCCAAATCTCGTCCAAAATTTTTTTACAGACAACGTTAACCAAACAAAGTTTAGAACTGGGTAGCAGCAGCAGAGAAGCCCATGCATATTTTTCAAGACAAAAGGACAAACCCATGCATCTTTTACTATTTATTTTTTTTTATATTAATGTTTAATAAATTGGCCTATTCGCTTCTATCCTACGCTTCTATCTGGGAGGGGAAGGTGGTGCTGTGCAGTGTGCTACTGAATTTACTCACTGTCCACTGACTCCAATGGACCTTGGTGCTCCACACCTCTTCTTCTTATAAACACCCCACCCTCTCTTTCTCTCTCATATATTCCAAGCCCGTTTCGTTTCCTCGTCTTGATCTTTATGTCATCGCCGAAAAGTTTCGTTTCCCTTCCTCTTCCGGCTCCGATCGGGTCCTGCATTGCCCGACCTACCTCAAATCCGATCTTTTCATTTTTAGTACCCGCTTACGGCCCTGAGTCGGTGTGTTCTTCGGCTACTGTGATCCATGGTGTCATGTTATGGATTTCTTTTTCGTTGAATGCTTTTTTGATTGACTGAGATGAATCCACTTTGCTGCATTGCTCCGGTTTCCGTCGATCGGGACCCGGCTAACCCGATCCTTGAGAAGTCTCCGGATCAGTGCCAGTTAGGGCTCGGCTCGTCGATTAACTCCGTGAACCCGAAAACCGGTCTCTCGGCTCAGGTTTCGTCGACCGGGACTGACTCTGACAAAGTTTCGGCCGCATCAAACCAGAATTTCGAAGATGCAGTCGTCGACGCGAGGGACTCGAAAGCGTATGGGGGCGTGAGTGGCAGCGTGACCGGGATTCTGTACAAGTGGGTGAACTACGGGAAGGGATGGAGGTCGAGGTGGTTCGTGCTCGAAGACGGTGTGATCTCGTACTATAAGATTCACGGCCCGGACAAGATTCTAATGAACCCGGCAAGAGAGAAAGGCGGTAGGGTGATCGGCGAGGACTCTCTGAGGTATATGAGGAAGGCTAATTGGAGTAGCAACCGGCTTGGCTCGTCGGCCAAGCAGTGCAAGCCTTTTGGCGAAGTGCATTTGAAGGTTTATATTCTGATACGAAATGCATATTTAACTGCGTTTATATTCTGATACGATTTGATTAGTCGTGGCTCGACTGTTTGTTTAATTTTATTTTATACAAATGGCGGGGGATTTTGAATCCAACTTTTCAAAACGAGGGCATATCCCATCGGCCATCAGTTCTTGTCAACTGTTTGTTTAACTTAAAACGTGAAGTTTTAGTTTTACTATAATTGGTTTTGAATTTATTTGAAGTGAAGGCAAGCTGGACTTGGCTCTGGTTAGACTGGTTAGTATGACACATTTGCAGGCAATTTTTAGAGTTGAAAGCATAGGCTATTGAATGATTTAGGTTAACGGTATTGGGAGATGAGTAAAATTTGAAGTTCATTAAAAAATCAAATATGGTGTATGCACGTTGGGCGTACATATTGCAGCAGAACCCCAAATCTCATGACCGGGCCGGCAGATATCGAGCCCAGCCCTCCATGATACATAGGCTCAAACAGGTTTTTTTCCCTGCGAAAATACGTAGGCTCATAACAGTTGCTTGCACAATAATTGGCACATAAAGTAAACATGGAAGCTGCTAGTATCTCACACAAAGAATGAGGGGATTATTTCCTGAAGCAATCAGGCATGTAGACCACTGAAAAGAAGACTAATAAATTTGGGAACCACTCTTTGCAAGGGAAGACGAGGAACTGCTTTGCAGTGGAAAGAATATAGAACAATTTTTAGTAACCAACAGTGTACACTGCATGTACGAAGATGAACATACAACTGCATTTTTGTTTACATATTCAACTTTTAGTATTGAAATTAAAATTTGTTTCCAAGCATGTCCAATTCAAAGCAAGAAACCTGAAGTAGACAATGTTGTCAGGAAGCTTATATGTCCGTGCTACCTGCCATGAACCCTAGTTCTACTTTCTGGGGATATCAGGGATGCAAAACACAGGGAGAGAAGCTTATACCTTCTGAAAAGATCTCTCTGTAGTACAATTTCTGCTACCAAATTGATTAGTAAGATACTTATGGGAACTTCAATTATGGTCCTTGGTTAAATATGTGCAATCTATGCAAGTTTGGGAGATTATGGTGTCATGCACGAGGGCCTAAAAAACTATTAGGATACTGCTATCTCTTGCAGCGAACCTTGACTGGCTGTTACATCAATTTGACGTAAAGAATGCATTCCTCCACGGCAATCTTGAAGAGGAAGTCTACATGGACTTTCCTCTTGGTTACACGGCATCCTCAAACACCGAGATTGTATGCAAGTTGCAGCAAACTTTATATGGACTGAAACAATCACCCCGAGCATGGTTTGAACGATTCAGTTTGGCAATGAAGAAGTACGGCTTCCAACAAAGCCACTCAGACCATACCCTATTCCTAAAGCATAGACTAGGCAAGGTAACTGTTTTGATAGTTAATGTAGATAACATGATACTCAAAGGGGATGATAAGGAAGAAATATCTAGACTTCAGATGCAGCTAGCAATTGAATTCGAGATGAAGGATTTAGGAAGACTCAAATATTTTCTGGAAATTGAAGTTGTTGGGTCAAGACAAGGTATTTTTCTTTCCCAAAGAAAATATGTGTTGGACTTATTGATTGAGGTGGGAATGTTGAAGTGTAAATCGGCAGACACCCCAATTATTCAAAACCACAAGCTTGGAGAGTATCCAGACCAAGTGCCAATAGATAAAGGAAGGTATCAAAGGTTAGTTGGAAAACTTATCTATCTTTCTCATACTCATCCAGATATTGCATATGCTGTGAGCACTGTTAGTCAATTCATGCACAATCCTAGTGAAGACCATATGGACGTAGTGACCCGAATACTTCGATACTAGTAGTCCTCACCCAGAAAAGGACTTATGTTCTCCAAGCACACCCATCTAAAAGTAGATGCCTGTACAACTGCGGAGGTGAAGAGTAACGAGGTACAAGTGATTGGTTATACAGATGCAGATTGGGCATGGAGCATTTCAAACAGAAAATCCACTTCTGGCTACTTCATGTTTGTTGGTGGGAATCTTGTTACATGGAGAAATTACATGGAGAAACAAGAAACAAAAATTAGTGGCACTATCAAGTGCAGAGGCTGAATTCCAGGGAATTGCAAAGGGACTTTGTGAACTTCTCTGGATCAAAAAACAACTCACTGAAATTGGCTTTGCCCCTACCTTTGAGATTGATCTCTTATATGACAACAAAGCTGCAATTGCCATCTCTCACGACCTAGTCCAACACAATCGCACCAAACATGTAGAGGTAGATCGACACTTCATCAAAGAAAATCTAGAAGCAAAAATAATTCAGTTTCCATTTGTGAAATCTGAAGACCAACTAGTAGACATACTCACAAAGGCTGTATCAAACAAAGATTTTCACAACTCACTTAACAAGTTGCGCATCAGAGACCTTTATGCATCAACTTGAGGGGGAGAATTGGCGTGAGCTGTCATAATTAATTTAGCCACAATGTTTGACCTATTGCCACAATTTTGACAACGTATTATTAGAATCAATTTAGCCTAACCTATAGCCACAATTTTTGACTAGACAAATATAGGTCCATCATCTTTTTCTATTTATTTGCATTCCTCCATTGTAAACGATATCATTTTGAAGTATACGAGAAGGGAAATTGTGACATGGTATCAGAGCCCTAGGCCAATCCTGGGACTCCTACGATCCTGCACTTCTTGATAGTCCACCCCATATGTCTGAGTATAGCCTTTTGCCACCAGTCTCGCTTTGTACCACTCAATCGACCCATCTGCTTTATGTTTGATGGAGAATACCCATCTGCAACCTACTGGCTTCTTTCCCTTTAGGTAATGGAACTAGAGTCCATGTGTCATTCTTCAGTAATGCCTCTATTTCTTCCTCCATCGCCTTAGTCCATTTTGAATGAGATAGAGCTTCCTGAACACTAGTTGGGACATGATTTGAGGAAAGTACATGTACAAAAGTTTTAAGAGGTTCGGATAGTTGCCTAGTAGACACGAAGTTGGCAATTGGATATTTCAATCTCCGCTCCTCAATATCCGGAGAGTACCTATTTGGTGGCTTGCCATGATTGTGCCTGAAAGGTAATGTGAATCCCGCTGGAGGATCCATGTCATTCATATTTGAAGGTGTGTCAAGAATGCTTACCTCAGGAATATTCTCAGGAGATGGGTCTGCAGATATTGAAGAGGGGGGGGGGGAATCTAGGTTCACCTTCTGGAGATGTATTAGCCTTTGGAGCCTCACCCGGCCCTGAAAGCTCATCTGGTCTTGAAGGCCCATCCAACCCTGAAGGCTTATCTGGACCGGGTTTGCTAGCCACTGTTTCGATGTTTGGCCAATCAAGGCGCGACCAATTGTGTGCTCCATCTTGGATCTACCCCTGAAGAGAAGAATTGGTGGCCGGGGAAAAATAGGTGTCAGACTCCAGAAAGGTGACATCCATAGTCACATAGGTATGTTGGGTAGAAAGATTGTAGCAATGGTATCCTTTTTGGTGTACGACATAGCCCAAGAAGAGACATCTGAGGGCACAAGGATCAAGTTTCGTATGTTGATTCTTATGGAGGTGCACATAAACTATAAAGCCAAATACTCGCACGGGAGGGGGGGGGGTGGGGAGCATTAAGTCCGTGGGTAGAGGAACATGAGATGCCAGAACCTGGAGCGGAGTCTTAAAGTTCAAGACTTTGGAGGGCATCCGGTTGAGTAAATGTACTGCAGTAGCAATTGCATCAGGCCAGTACCGGTTAGGTACGTAAGCACCATGGAGTAAAGCACGCGCAGTTTCAAGAATATGGCGATTCTTTCGCTCAGCTATGCCATTTTGCTGAGGGGTCTGCAGGCATGTGGTCTCATGAATAAGACCATGTTGTTCAAAATAGGCATGGAAGCACTGATTGACATATTCACCACCATTATCGGAGCGGAGAACCTGTAGTTTGGATGAAAATTGAGTCTGTATCATAGATAGAATGAGTGAAACACCTGGAACACTTTGTCTTTATTTTTCATTTGGGAAAGCCAGGTCAGGCGAGTACAGTAATCAACAAAGATAACAAACCAATGAACACCAGAGCTAGTAGAAATAGGGGAAGGACCCCACACATCAGAATGAACTAAAGCAAATGGAATAGTACTTTTATTCATGCTCAATGGGTAAGAAGCGGTGACTTTTGGCTAAAATGCATGTATCACACTTCAAGTCAGAAAGCACTACATGGGAAAAAAGATAAGGAAATAAGTGTTTCAAGTAACCAAAGGAAGGATGCCCCAAATGGCGATGCCAGAGCCAAAGCTGTCGTTCCCTGCCATCTCCCTGTATGTGATGAGCACGCCCTACACTGAAATCTTCCATGTAGTATAATCCCCCCCTCTTAGTACTACGCCCAATTATCTCCTTGGTGAGAATATCCTGAAGAAGACAAAAAGAAGGATAAATAAGCACAACACAATTTAATTATGTTGTAACTTGACTAACAAAAAGTAATTTATGCGAAAGTGACGGCACAAGTAATGTATGAGATAATGCGAGGGAAAGAGAGAGAGGCAAAGAGTCGGTGCCTGTGATTGGAGAGAGGACCCCATTAGCATTTGCAACGCTGATTCGCCATGGTGGAGATGTCTGGGTAAAATTGGTGGCATCAAATGTCATGCGATTGGTAACCCCTGAGTCGAGTAGCTAGGAACCACGATCACTGTCTAGGGAAGAGATAACAAGTGCGGTACTAAAGTTACCTAAATTGGAGGGAGAGCCCATATCGTGGGGAGATGCAGCTGGTGGTATCAAGGTCAGTTGGAGTTCGACGACCACCACAGTAGCCTTACTCGTGCTTCCATCGGTGTCTGCAACATCCCATTTTTTTCGGGCCTGAAGATTGTGCCACCAGTCGAGGTACCCATGCAGTTTGAAGCAATTCTCATGTGTGTGTTTTGAACATGTCGACCCATCAGTGACGTTGCGAGACTTGGAGACAACAGTAGGTTTTCCAGGGCGCAGAGAGGACCCAGGAGAGGAGGACGTGGTTGGACCTAGTTTCAAACTTTTGGTGGCCAAAATAGCACTGGAGACATGGTCTGGGTCGTCAGTGGTCATGGTTGCTTGTCGAAGCGCCTCTCTACGAACATGAGCGTAGGCTTGCTCAATGGAAGGGAAGGGCTGCATCTGGAGCACATCGCCGTGGATATTGTCGAGGTGATCATCAAGCCCGTCCAGGAAGATGTACACACGATCCTCTTGGACAAGATTATTGTAGTGGTGGATGTCGGTGCGCACGTCATTGGGTTTGGTCAGCGGAAGTCAATTTCACGCCAAAGGCCTTGTAGTTTGGTGTAAAATTTCTCAAGAGGACCACCGGCCTGCCGCAGACGAGTCACATGTCGCTAGAGTTCGTAGACTTGAGAGGTGTCGCTGCCATCAAAATATGTTGTAGCAATGGCATCCCAAACCGATTTTGCAGTGGGGAATCGGATGAAATTGTTAATGAGGATCGGTTCCATAGAATTGATCAACCACCCTTTGATGATGGCATTGTTTATGTACCATTTTCGAAAGGTTGATTCAGTCAGAGTAGGTGGAGGGAAATCGCCATTGATGTAGCCCAGTTTGTCTTTGTCGGAGATGTACATCTCGACAACCTGGGACCAAAGGGCATAGTTGGAGCCATCCAACTTGATACTGATAGGGGTGGTAGAGTGTTCGGTGGTTGGGGCCGAGACCTGGGCTTTAGATAAAGCTTCAGTCATTGTTTTGGTGAAGGTGGTGAGGATGGAATCTATGTTTGGTGGAGTTTCACCGGAGTTGGTGTTAACATCGGTGGCATCTGCCATATTCGGAGGGAACAGATCAAAAAAGGAGACTAGAAGTGCAGGATCGTAGGAGTCCCAGGATTGGCCTGGGGCTCTGATACCATGTCACAATTTCCCTTCTCGTATATTTCAAAATGATATTGTTTACAATGGAGGAGTGCAAATAAATAGAAAAAGATGATGGACCTATATTTGGCTAGTCAAATATTGTGGCTATAGGTTAGACTAAATTGATTCTAATAATACGACTGTCAAACATTGTGGCTATAGGTCAAACATTGTGGCTAAATTAATTCTGACAGCTCACGCCAACAATTATGGTGTCATGCGCGAGGGCCTCTTACAGACTAGTTCAGTATTTATCCTTTCAAGTTCAATTCAGTAAGTGCTCAGTGTACCAAAGAAAAGTAGACTCAACCATGTATTCTCCCAACCTGCAGTTGAAAATTAAAGTTGAATGTCCTCATCCTTAGCTCCAAATGGTTCTTGCTCTATTTAATTATTATCTCTCAACCTTGATGATCATATGCACTAATTGTGTGCTTGTGACCTCTATCTTCCATATTTTCCTTTGTTTTATCAGTTGGTGAAATTATATAAGTTTGCTTTGCAGGTTTCTTCAATCCGTGCAAGCAAATCAGACGATAAAAGGCTTTCCATTTTTACAGGAACAAAAACACTTCATTTGTGGTGTGTATCTATGGAGGACAGATCTGCATGGATTGAGGCACTGCTGGCTGCTAAAGATCTATTTCCTAGAGGGTTGACTGGAAATGATTTTGCCTCTACTGAAGATGTAGTTGTTTCAACAGAGAAACTCCGTTTACGAATGCTGCAGGAAGGCATTGGCGAAGCAGTCATCAAAGATTGTGAATCAATCATGCTATTAGAACTCTCTGAGCTGAAAAGCCAGTTTAAGGCTCTTCAACATAAACATGTAATGTTGTTGGACTCATTGAGACAACTGGAGGTACTTGTCTTGCTTCCATTTCTGCATCCTAGCACATTATACTCTGGTAAACAGTCTTTAAAGTGTGAGGATGACAATCATGCCATGGTTCTGTGGGGATGTGCTGGACAGTTACTGCCTACGTTCTGAATGTTGTCCCGGTATTCTACCTTATTTATGGACTTAACATGTTGTACATCTTAGTACTTCTTGGCAACTTGTGTGTCACAAAGTAAGTTTCTGTGTTTGATGTACATGTAAGATAGTTGATGCAAAACTTCAAAACCACAAGAACCTTATTCGTAACCTTTTTAGCTTTGTCTATTTTATTCCCTTGGAGCTTTTTTAACCTTACCCATGCTCGGTATATGGAAGCTTGTTATATTGTGGTGACCAAATATTTTTTAAATTTGTTAGTAAATAGCTTTATAGAAGGTAGGGCTGTAGATGAGCAGCATAATGTTTAGTTTGACTTCCTTACCTGCAGACTCAGAGTGTGATTTCCTTGGGAATGGCATCTGTTGATAAATGTCTTGTGAGATCGTAAGGCTATACACAAAATTCTTGCACTGTACTTGACAGTGCAGTTTATTTTTCTCGGTTAAGTTTCTGTGAATATATCGTGACCAGAAACTTAAAAGTTTGAGGAATCATTTCTTCCTATAAAATTTGTTTTGCAGACTGATAAAATAGAGCTGGAAACTACTGTAGTGGATGAAACAAAGGAACGTGAGTCATACTGCGGACAAGGGAATAGACGATCTAGTGGTTAGTCCTGCTTCTATTGTAATAGTGTTTTGTAAAATATATATTCCTTAAACTTGGACTGATATTGTATACAAAAGTTTATTAAGAAGTGTTTAGAGGTGTACTCTTTGGATAACTATGAGTGCATGAACATTCTGGCTATTAAATGGATAACAAGTTTAGTTCCTGATCGTTTACAGTAGTCTGCATTTTAAGTACCTTTAGTTAACTGCACGACGCTCTTAAATCTTAGAAATATGTCCTTGTTGGCCTTTAATGTAACTCATTGAACTGGAACAAGAACCATGAGGCTCGTAAATATTAGAAATATTTTTTGATGGTAAACAAAAACTTTATTGATAAATGATAAATGGGTCCAAAAGTACACGGGACATATACAAGAGAAAGCACCTAACTAAGTATTAAAAACAGATGAAGATACAAGAAAATTGTGAAGACAGCCCATTGAAATCTATAACTATTGCCCATAAAAAACAAGGTATTGATGAAGAGGTTTCTAAGTTCAGAGACCATTCTCGATCTTTGAAATTCCGATAATTTCTCTCTCTCCAAATACACCACAGTAAGCATATTAGAACCATCTTCCACACTACTCTTAGAAAAGTATCCTTCCTGTCACTTAACGTAGCTCATTGAACTGCAACACTATATGTTTTTGGGCAGATTCTTTTATCTATTCCTAGGCTGTCGAACCAGGCGTTCATACTAAATTTTCCTCAACAACTCACTGAGATTGCTCCAAAAGTTTCTTTCCTATAGTTTCCTGCATTAAAATAGTGGGAAAGTACACTGTAAACACTCCTACTACTAAGGGTTTTGCACTTTTCACCTTAAACTAACAAACCTAACAAATTGCACCCTCAAACTACTAAAAACTGACATTTTACTCTCTTAATTAGTTCTGGCCGGTAAGATTGATGGAAAATATATGACACTATCTTGAAGTTTGAATCTTAATAGAGATTGCAAAGTGTCTGGTTTTGGTAGTTTGAGGATACAATGGGTCACTTTTAGTAGTTTAGGGTGGAAAGGGGTTTGAGGGGTGAAAAATGTATTCATCCCTAAAATTATATATTACATATACTTACATAAATAGACAAGCATGCGCGCTCGCACACACATTTATATGCATTTAGTTTTACTTGCTACTCATCTCTTATTTTCATTTCATGTTACAGATTTCTATTCTATCATGTCAGAGGGCAGTGCAACAGACTCTTGTGCTGATAATGAGAGTCAAGATGGTGTAGATGTTGAAACGGATGAAGATGATGGAACATATTTTGATACAAATGATTTTTCATCTTCAGACACTTTAAGAAGTGCTTCGTACAGGAGTAGGGAAACACTGGGAAATGCTTGTATGTTCAATAGAGATTCTTTTTCTTCTGAATGTTTGTGTGGAATTGAGAAGGTGATCAGGGTAGTTGAATATCCTTATGTCAAAAGAAGGAAAAATTTGCCAGAACCAAAGGAGAAAGAGAAGCCTGTGGGCTTGTGGTCGATTATTAAGGATAATATTGGGAAGGACCTTTCTGGAGTTTGTCTTCCTGTATATTTTAATGAACCACTGTCTTCATTGCAAAAGTGCTTTGAAGATCTGGAGTATTCTTACTTGGTTGATCAAGCACTGGAATGGGGAAAGCAGGTCATGTTCTCACCTGTACCTTCTTTTGTCTCAAAGCAGATTTAAAGCATGATGTCCTAGTTGCATTTAAATCCCAGGTAGTTGAGCTGCTGGCTTTAGGCCCCGTTTAGTTTCACAGATGGTCTCAATCTATCTCATTTCATCTCAACATCTAAACACAAACACTTTCAATTTCAAATTTTTAAATTTTTCATCTAATCATTACCTAATCATTATAACTTTCCAAATTTCCAAATAAAACACAAAAAACAATTCAACTTTTTTAAAATCACAAAACAAAAATAATATTAAAAAATAATATTCTAACAATATTTTAACCTTATAATATTTTTATTCAACTTTCTCTCTCCTTTCCCAAAACCCCATAAAACATCTTAACTAAAACTATCTCATTACCATTCACATTTTTTTCATCTCATCTTATCTCACCTGTGTAACCAAACGAGGCCTTAATGTTATTTATATAGTACTTGGGCATCTTTTATAGAATTTGAACGCAATAAAATTTGCAATATGTATTATTTTTTCCTTTTTGGGGGGGGGGTGAGTTTGAGGAGTTTAGCCTTTCAAGCTAGGCCTTAACTTATGGGTAACACTCACTCCTCACTCTTGGTTGCTCCTACGGAATTAATGTTGCATCTGGAATTGAAGTGACAATCTGTTCTTATCCAAATTGTATCCTGGAATTAATCTGGACTGTTTACCTGATGATTTCGTGATTGTTCTAGTTTTTCTTATGTTATGACCAGGTTGATATATGTGTGAGATTGTGACTTAAAATTTAGGATTTTATGTCGTGCAGGGGAATGACTTGATGAGAATTTTAAACATTGCAGCTTTTGCCATCTCTGGTTATGCATCTACAGAAGGTCGGCAGTGCAAACCCTTCAATCCTCTCCTTGGGGAGACATATGAGGCTGATTACCCAGATAAAGGGCTTCGTTTTTTCTCTGAGAAAGTAACGTTTTTCTTCAAAGTTTTGATCTTTTGTAGTTTTAATACTACCTGCAAGAAATTTTGATGGGTAAATGTGAAGTCATGTCTTCCTTACCTTGTTGTTCCAACTCATTGAATTTTTGAGTTTTGTTGTGGTGCTCTACTTTTCTAGACTTAAAAGATTTTTACTCTTTTTCTTCTTCTTGCTAGTTGGGGTGTTTGCTTTTGTATACCACCTGTGTACTTGAGTTGCATCTATCTGAACTTTTAATAAAATTGCATTACTTATAGAAATAATTCGTGGAGGCCATGTGTTTTAAAAACCACAAACAAAACTGTTGTCTAACGAGCAGCTCCCACTCAGGTTAGTCACCACCCAATGATTGTTGCTTGTCATTGTGAGGGAAGAGGATGGAAATTCTGGGCTGATTCCAATCTCAAAGGCAAGTTTTGGGGGCGCTCTATTCAGCTTGATCCTGTAGGTATCCTTACTCTGCAGTTTGAGGATGGTGAGACATTTCAGTGGAGCAAGGTTACCACTTCTATATACAATATCATACTAGGTAAAATCTATTTTGACCATTATGGAACCATGCGCATTAAGGGAAGTGGCAATTACTCCTGCAAGCTGAAGTTCAAGGAGCAGTCCATCATTGACCGAAATCCACATCAGGTAAGTTTCATAGTTTCAAATAAGAGGATAAAACATGCAGTATCAGACACGTCACGCCCTTGCACACTTTCTTTGACAGACAAGACGCAGTCTCAGATGCAGCATCTGTGGTTTTTTTTTCCTTTCATGGTGCTTTGCTTTGTACACATGGAAGGGAAATGGATGAATTAGTGATTATTCCCCTATCGCTTCCATCCATGAAGTATAATTGTATGCAGATTAAATGAAAACAACCATGAAAGGAAAGAAGCTGAACATGACGAAGTATGTATCAGACACAGCATCTTATTTAAAAATAACCATAGAAAAAATATGCAGTATCAATATCATAGCAGACCAGAATTTTGGTGCTACAGTCCCCCACCCCCTCGGTGGAAAGAAAAGGCTAACTTCTCATTCAGAAAACTGTTCTGCATTCATGAATCATGCTAACAAAATTTTAAAGCCATTGATGAGAAAAGCATTGAAAAATTTAGACCATTTTTCCTATTTCTCTGCTAATCACTAATAAGAATTTATGTCTAATTTCATAAAATTCAGGTCCATGGATTTGTGCAAGACAATAGAACTGGTGAGAAGGTAGCTATGTTGGTTGGGAAGTGGGATGGGGCGATTTATTATGTGCTGGGAGATCCATTTACAAGGCCTACGGGTTATGATCCAATGACGGAAGCTGTACTCCTGTGGGAAAGAGATAAATATGTTACTAAGACAAGATACAATCTCTCTCCTTTTGCAATATCCTTAAATGAACTGACACCTGGATTATTGGAGAAATTGCCTCCAACTGATTCGAGGCTGAGGCCAGATCAAAGACACGTAGAGAATGGAGACTATGAATTGGCAAATACCGAGAAGCTAAGACTTGAACAGTTACAGAGACAGGTATTCACCTTTTCATCTTATGATGTATTTATCCTTGCGTTCATGTTCAAGTCTAAGGGAATTGGTAATAGCTATGTGATGAAAGATCGAGTTTAGCCTCAGGTCTGGGCCACATGGATTTGTATTTACTAGTTGTGAACTTCTTCCAGCCTTTCACCACTTTCAGATATATTTTTTCATCATTTGTATGGCAAATTGCCTACTGGAGTGAACTTCAAATACTTCAAGTTCACAATAGATATCTAAAGTTGTGCTCTTGATAATCCACTTTTTTTAATGCATTGGATTGAAAGCCTCTATTTTTGGTAGTCATGATTATCAGGAAATGAAGTTGATGATAAGTGCAATATATGCAAGTCTTCTTTCATATCTTTCATCATGTGATAAGCACATTTAGTAGCCCCTGTTTTACTTCGTGAGACAGGCAAGGAAGTTGCAGGAGAGGGGGTGGCAGCCGAGATGGTTTCAGAAGGATGAGGATGGTTGCTACCGTTATATGGGTGGATACTGGGAAGCAAAAGAAAAAAAGAACTGGGATGGAATTCCTGATATATTTGGCCAGTGTAATGATTGCCATTCTTGCTCTGGAGAAGAGTGAGTTTTACTCTGCACTAAATTATTTTGTTTGCCTCCCCCATTTTCTTATCT
Organism: Cyclocarya paliurus; assembly: GCA_029856935.1. Taxonomy (NCBI): domain Eukaryota; kingdom Viridiplantae; phylum Streptophyta; class Magnoliopsida; order Fagales; family Juglandaceae; genus Cyclocarya; species Cyclocarya paliurus. The sequence continues at coordinate 20,396,208 of CM056945.1, read as the reverse complement.
TCCCCCTTTTCCTTCATCTGAATGTGAGTTTAGAATAAGTACTGTCATGTTATAAAGAAGTTCCTCAAAATTGTAACGCTAGTTTGTTAGGCTTTTTGCGATCTACACCCTTTCTGTTGGTTCATCTTCAAGGGCAGTATTTATGGGAGTGCACTCTTTTCCTTGTAGTTTTTTTAATGGGAACTTGTAGAGACCTCACTAGTCATCTAAGTAGTTAAAATCAATGTTTTCATTTCCGTTTCGTTCCAGCCGGAATGACAGAAATTTGCCGTGCTGGAACAGTAACCGGCACAGCTTGGGCAGTTGTTCTGTACCTGTAACACCCGGGCCTAGCAAGAATTTCGCATCCGAATTTTTTTTAATATGGATGAAAAACCTACTTAGATTTTAACGAGCAATTTTGGAAATAGGTTATAGGCCCCAAAAATTTATTTCGGCGATATATGAATTTTTATTGAGATTGTTAATTAGGTTAAATTCAGCCAATATTTTATGGATCGTGTGATTTATTTTATTTGGTTTTCGGCCTGACAAGTTATGTAATGAGTTAGGCTAGTTGAAATATGAGTCTAGGCCAGTAGTATTTAGAATATATTAGACCGATAGAAATACGAATAAGCTACGAAGATGATTTGGACTGCTTTAGCTTGTCAAAACCAAGTTTTGTTAAACCACATGCCACGCACGTTTCCTTTCTGTTTCCATCTCATGCACGTAGAACTTCCCTTAACTACGGTTACTCTTGACGTCAATTTGCTCCACGACATGCATGTTCCTATCCCACGGCCACGACATTCACGGTAACGGTGCGCATAATATATATATATATATATATATATATATATATTCACTTTACAGTTATTCTTCTCTTCCTTTATTTCTTTAGGGTTTCATAGCTTTATATATATATACACACACACACATTTACGTTACACTGCCACTCCCATGCACGCACGTCTCTCCTTCTCCATCTCTAGGGTTTTTTATTTTTTTCAATCACCTATAAAATACACTTTATCCCTCACGTATGAAGAAAACCCAAGCTGCCGCGTAGCCTTCTCCTAGCCTACTGCTCCTCTACAGCCACTAACCAAAGCCGGCTGCCACTACCGCACCTGGACGGAGTTAGAAGAACAAAGCCTCGGCAGCCCCTGTTTCAACGTTGCACCACAGTGACCCCGACCACCACGTGACGGCACCACCAGGCCCCACATATAAGCAAGAAAAACCCCACCCTTCGTCCCTTAGTTTGAGCCCCGTTACACGACTGACGTTCAACGAATGCGACGCCCCATCCACGCAGTGATCTCATGCCACCCCAATCTGCCATGACCCTCTCGGTAAGCCCACGACGAGTGTTCCTCCACTGTTTCTCCCTCGGTCTCTTTTGGTCTTCATGTTAGTTCTCTCTCCGTCCTCATTAGTTGGTCTCTCTCTTGTCACACACTCTCTCTCAGTGACCTGTCGCCGCCCTCACCACTGTAGACCACCGCCCAGCTCGCCGCCCTGTCGCGCCTCCCTATCTCTCGGTGAGTATGTTTTCTCTGTCGCACGAAGTGTTTCTAGTCTGGATGGTTGTAATTCCATCAAAATTGTTTGTAAATCTCAGCTTTCCCAAAGAACCCATACATGTTTGGATCAATTCCTAAAATACCCTTATCATCAGATTGGTTATACGTGGGTCATGTTTGGTCTTTATATATTAATTTCATTTTGTGTGGTTTTTCTTTGTTTTAAATACAAGAATTTATAAAGAAAATAAATAAGGATTTGAATTATATTATATAGTATTAATATTTTTACAACTAAATTTCAGAAGTAAATAGTAAGTGTGAAATTTTATTTTAACCCTTTAAAAACTGATTAAGTCTATTTTTTTTTTAAAAATGACATTTTGTTTTACTTTATTATATTTTGTTAAGAGAATATTAAGCTGAAAAGGTATTTTACATGGGTTTAGTTGTAATTGAGTACTTATGTTAGCCATATATTTTATTTTATCGAAATAATGTAGAGCTTAAATAGTCAGGGATTTTAAGTGAATATCGAGATATTTGAGAATTTATGGTATTTTAGAGTTTCGAGAAATTTAGATTTTTAAGAAAATAGGTTACTTAGCGTTGCATGTTTAAGTGTTGAAAAATGTGTTGCTTTCAGCTATTTATGAAAATTACGTGGCAATCTTAGAGTATTAGCATTGGATTGGCTATCATATTCTTTAAAATTTGACTAATATGTAGCTTTTTCACTTTTAGCTAATCATTTAAATGTTAAAGTTTACATTGGATTAGTCATCACACTCTCTATAATAATAAAAATATTATTATTTTTTATTGTTTATATTTTTTAATTAATTTTTATTTTATTTTTATAATCTTCAATAACCTCAAACAATCATATTCATTTTTATTTTCACAATCCAACAATCTATAATATAATAATCTCATATTTATATAGATGGTAAAATCTCATATGAATAAAAATATCATATCTATAATATAATAATTTTAAAAAATACTTTTAGACTTGCTATAGTTCTTTTCATATTTGAAAAGAAGAATGAATTTACTGTAACTTATATCTTGGATGAAAACAATTTAACTAATTCAATGTGGAGCAAATATGGATGATATTTACTAAATTTGAAGATGAAAAGGCATTTGGCTAATCCAATACCAATGCTCTTATAGGTGACGAGTAATTTTCGTTTAACACTATTGTGAAGAAATTTAGAAAGTTAAGAAGTTCAGGTAAGCGAAATTCGTATGCTAGACTTTACATAAAAAGAAAATGAAAAGAGATTTATTTTGAAAAAATGCATGTTTGTTTTTGAAAAGAAATCTGAAAACAACTTCAAATATGTGTTCTGCATATAAATGAAATCTATATAAGATGAAGTATTTTTGTCATGACTGGTGTAGACATAAGCTAATTTTGTGCATTCTGTTTCTGAATTATGCAAAAAGAGCTAATATGAAGCTTATGAAAATTTGTGCATGTGATACGAAAATGTTCTGAAAATGTTTTTGAATATGAAAAAAATCTGAATTTGTTCGGTACTCTATTTGGATGTGGTGGCATCTGAAAACCATGGCATGAGATTCTGATTCTATATTCTGATTAAACTTGATTATGATATTCTGTTTGGTTTCTATTACGGTCCAGCCACGGGTGATAATAGTAGTATATAACCCAACTATGGGATATAATAGTAGATACGGTCTAACCACGAGTTATAATAGTGGATATGGCCATTCCACAGGTTAGAATTGTGGTTTATAATCCTACCATGAGGGTGAAACATGATATATGGCCTAACCACGGGTGTTAATAGTGGATATGATTTTTCCATAGGTTATAATGGTGGTTTATAACCCTACCACGGGGGTTAAACATGGTATATGTCCCGATGCGATGCGATGCAATGCTCTGATATGATGAAGACGATGTCTCAGATTTTTATATGCCAAAAGATTTTTAAATAAGAAAGTTTTTTGAAAATTTCGCTCTGATATTTTTGGTAACATGTTTTGAATTTGCATTCTGAAAGCAAATATTTTTGATTTTGCATTCTGAAAGTAAATATTTTGTTCTATATTTCGAATTCTGTAAATATTCATGTTTACATACTAGTATATGTTATCTGCTGACTGAGTTGTTGATAACTCAACTCTTATCTTTAGAATATTTTTCAGATAACTTTGATGCCTTTGTTGGAAGTCAAGAGTAGGAAGTGTTGGTAATGTTTGATGATCGTAGAGGAATAAGTACCAGAGGGTACAAGTTTTTATTGGAGAGTCTTATATAGTAGGTTTATGATTTTATATTATTTTAGAATTTTGAATTACGGATATTTCTGAGTCTTTGTAGAGTTTTAAATTTATTTCATTGAGGTTTTTATTTGGGGTCTTGATGGAGGAACATACATTTTTGTTTTTGAATATATAGATTTATACTTTATGGAGAATTTAGAGTATATAAATACGTTATGGGAGATGATTTTAGGTTACAAAAGATAACTATACGGATCTCCAGGAACGGGGTATTACAGTTGGTATCAGAAACATGTTTGAGATTTTGCATACTATAATAAGGTGGTTGATGACATTTAAGGTTTTAGAATTTTGTAGGAATCAGGATATGATTTTGAACATATTTGGTTTGAGTATTTGCAGACTCATGGTAGGTGGCCTACGAAATCTGAGGTTTTAGAGTTGTAGATTTTAAGAAATAATTTTTTTATGACATTTGAGGTCTTAGAATCTGCAGGTGTTAAGGATTGTGTTTTATGGAATTTGAAGTTTTAGATTTGGCAGATGTTAAGAGTTGAATTCATGACCTTTGAGATTTGGTTTCTAAGGAAGTATATAAGTCTAAAGTGATGTTAGGTTTATTATTATAGATGGTAATAAGAGCTTTATGAGTTTATTGAAGATATGGTTAGGATTGGGTAAAACTAGAAAAAAAAATGATAAACTTATTTGAAATATTTATTTGATATGTATACATTTTTATTGTTACCTATATTTTGTTTTCCTTCTTTAGAACGTTTAACCAAGTTTAAGCTCACAGGATGGCACCTTATCGCCAAGTTCAAGATCCTGAGGATTTGAATGAAACCAACAATGAGCGAGGCTGCACATTCGAGCAATTTAATCATACCCATCCTCCCACATTTTATGGAAGAGGTGATTCAAACGCAACGAAAGATTGGATTCAAGACATGGAAGAGATATTTAGTGTTATGGAGTGCACAGATCAATAGACAGTACGATTCACAACCTTTAAATTGACTGAAGAAGCTAAGAGGTGGTGGAATTATGAGAAAGCCATCAGGGAAGCTGAAGGGACAAGAGTAGCTAGCTGGCCTCACTTTAAGTAGAATTTCTTTGATCATTTCTTCCCTAAATCAGATAGGGTAGCTAAAGTTTGAGAGTTCACCAACTTGGTGCAAGGGACCATGACTGTGCGCCAGTATGCTGCAAGATTTGCGAAATTATCACACTTTACCTCATACCTAATTCCTGATGAAGAGAAGAAGGCTAGAAAGTTTGAGAAGGGTTTGAATCACAAGATATATGAACGGATGGCGGTCTTACAGATTCAGAGTTTTTTAGAGTTAGTGCATAAGGCAATGTTGGTTGAGCAGAATCTTAAGAGAGGTGCTGAGTTTCAAGAACATAGAAAGAGAGCTACTCCACAAAGATCCTCTAGTATGGACCAAGGGCCATGGAAGAAGAGAAATAAGGGGAACAACTCAAGTCAGAGACATATGCAGGGAAATCAACCGAATAACCCTTGTAAGTTTTGTAACCGCACACACATTGGAGTGCAGAAAGGAAATGGGGGCATGTTTTCGATGTGGTAAGACTGGTCATTTCATCATAGAATGCCCATTACTATTGGATGACAACAATAAGCCCAACACACCTCCAGGTCCCTGACAGATGACACAGAGAAACAATCAATGTAGAATGGGACCGGCTCAAGTGTTTGCACTGATATTTGAAGATGCTAAGGACAATAACACTACGATCATAGGTACCCCACTCATTTTCTCCTTGAAAGCTTTCTATTTTAGTTGAGTTGGGATTAATCATGCTTGCATGGAACTTTTCTATTTGTATAGCTTAGAATATTGAAGTTTGGTTGAAGAGGTTTTTCAAAGGGATTAGACACAATATTTTATATCTACAAGGCTCTAGCTTTAGGTGTTTGATGGGTTAGTATGTGCTATGGAACTATGGAAGCAAGAATTTTGGAAAATTTATGGTTGAGAGTAGATTTTCTGAGGATTTGGTAATTTGTGAATTGAGTTTATTTAGGACTTAAGTTTGGAACTTTTGATTGTACTATTATTAAGAGTTTTTAAATACTATTTTAGGAGTTCTCTTTTAGTTATTTGTGAGGTTTAGCTAGAAAAAAAAAGTGGGATTATTATTAGGCTTTAATTTCATTATGGAAGTTCATATTTTTTACTCAAACTAGACCGTGAGGTGTACGATGATTGACACTAGGTGTGTGAATATGGATGCCAAGAGGATTAGGAGATATTTAAGGCACCAGGCACAAAACATGGGAAATTTAGAATTTTGGAATGTTAGGTTCGACACAATTGTTGAGGAATAAATTAGGCGTAGAAACACTTTGCTTAAGTGCAGCAAATTTTGAGGATGATTTTCTTTTTTAGGGGGGATGATGTAACATCCAGGCCCAGCAAGATTTTTGCATCCGACTTTTTTTTTTTTTTTTTTTTATAATATGGATGAAAACCCCACTTGGGTTTTAATGAGTAAATTTGGGAATAGGTTACGGGCCCTAAAAATTTATTTCGGCAATATATGAATTTTTATTGGGATTGTTTATTAGGTTAAATTTAGCTAATATTTTATGGACCAAGCGTCATTTATTTTATTTGGTTTTCGGCCCGACAAGTTATGTAATGAGTTAGGTTAGTTGAAATATGAGTCGAGGCCAGTAGTATTTAGAATATATTCAACCGATGGAAATACGAATAAGCTACGAAGATGCTTTCGACTGCTTTAGCTTGTCAAAACCAAGTTTTGTTAAACCCCATGCCACGCACGTTTATTTTCTGTTTCCATCTCATGCATGTAGAGCCTCCCTCAACTAGGGTTACTCTTGACGTCAGTTTGCTCCACGGCATGTATGTTCCTATCCCACAACCACAACATTCACGGTAACGGTGCGCATAATAGATATATATATATATATATATATATATATATCCACTTTATAGTTATTCTTCTCTTCCTTTATTTCTTTAGGGTTTCATAGCTTTTTATATATATATATATATATACATATACATTACACTCCCACTCCCATGCACCTACGTCTCTCCTTCTCCATCTCTAGGGTTTTGTTTTCAATCACCTAGAAATACACTTTATCCCTCACGCATGAAGAAAACCCAAGCTGCCATAGCCTTCTCCTAGCCCACTTCTCCTCGACAACCACTAATGAAAGGCTGTTGCCACTGCCGCACCTAGACGGAGCTAGAAGAACAAAGCCTTGGCAGCCCCTATTTCAACATTGCACCATAGTGAACCCGACCACCACGTGCTAGCACCGCCAGGACTCATATATAAGCCTCCATCATCCTCTGTTTTAGACACCCCAAAATAGACCAAGAAAAACCCCAACCTTCGTCCCTTAGTTTGAGCCTTGTTACACGACTAACGTTTAGCAAACGCGACACCCCATCCACGTAGTGATCTCACGCCAACCTAATCCGTCGTGACCCTCTTGGTAAGCCCACTACGAGTCTTCATCCATTGTTTCTCCCTCGATCTCTTTTGGTCTTCACGTTAGTTCTCTCTCTATTCTCATTAGTTGGTCTCTCTCTCATCACTCTCTCTCTCTCTCTCTCTCAATGACCTGCCGCCGCCCTCACCACTGTAGACCACTGCCCAGCTTGCTGCCCCATCATGCCTCCCATCTCTTGGTGAGTATGTTTTCTTTGTCGCACTAAGTGTTTCTAGTCTAGGTGGTTCCATAAAAATTGTTTGTAAATCTCAGCTTTCCCAAAGAACCCATACATGTCTTGGCCAATTCCTAAAATACCCTTATCATCAGATTGGTTATGCATGGGTCATGTTTGGTCTTTATATATTAATTTCATTTTGTGTGGGTTTTGTTTCAAATACAAGAATTTATAAAGAAAATAAATAAGGATTTGAATTATATTATATAGTATTAATATTTTTGCAAATGAATTTCAGAAGTAAATAGTAAGTATGAAATTTTATTTTAACCCTTTAAATATTGATTAAGTCTATTTTTTTTTAATATGAAATTTGGCCGGCCTTTTAATTTATTATATTTTGTTAAGAGAATATTAAGCTGAAAAGGTATTTTACAAGGGTTTAGTTGTAATTTAGTACTTATGTTAGCCATATACTTTATTTTATCGAAATAATTTAGAGCTTAAATAGTCAGGGATTTTAAGTGAATATTGAGGTATTTGAGAATTTATGGTATTTTAAAGTTTTGAAAAATTTAGATTTTTAGGAAAATAGGTTACTTAGCGTTGTAGGTTTAAGTGTTGAAAAAGGTGTTACTTTCGGATATTTATGGAAATTACGTGGCAATTTTATAGGTGACGAGTAATTTTTGTTCAGCACTATTGTGAAGAAAGTCAGAAAGTTAAGAAGTTTAGGTAAATGAGATTCCTATACTAGACTTTGCATAAAAAGAAAATGAAACGAGTTTGATTTTGAAAATATGCATATTTGTTTTTGAAAAGAAATTTGAAAACAACTTTAGATATGTGTTCTGCATATGGATGAAATCTGTATAAGAAGAAGTATTTTCTATCATGACTGGTGTAGACATGAGCTAATTTTGTGCATTTTGTTTATGAACTATGTAAATAGAGTGAATATGAAGTTTATAAAAATTTGTGTATCTGATGCAAAAATATTTTGAAACTATTTTTTAATATGGGAAATGATCTGAATTTGTTTAGTACTCTATTAGGATATGTGGTGGCATCTGAAAACTTTGGCATGAGATTTTGATTCTGTATTATGATTTAAGTCTGATTTTGATGTTTTGTTCAATTTTTGTTACAGCCTAGCCACGGGTGATAATAGTAGCATACGGCCCAACCACGAGATATAATAGTGGATACGGCCCAACAACTGGTTATAATAGTGGATACGATCCAACCACATGTTATAATAGTGGATACAGCCTAACTACGAGTGATAATAGTAGATACGGCCCAACCATGGGTTATAATAGTGGATACGACCCTTCCACGGGTTAGATTGTGGTTTATAACCCTATCACGGGGGTTAAACATGGTATACGGCCCAACCACGGGTGATAATAATAGATACGACCATTCCACAGGTTATAATGGTGGTTTATAACCCTACCACGAGAGTTAAATATGGTATCTGTCCCAATGTGATGCTCTGATATGATGAAAATTAGGTCTCAGATTTTGATATGCCAAATGATTTTTGAATAAGAATGCTTTTGAAAGTTTCGCTCTGATATTTTTTGCAACATGTTTTGATTTTTTATTCTGAAAGCAAATGTTTTTTATTCTGCATTCTAAAAGTAAATATTTTGTTTTGCATTTCAAATTCTGTAAATGATCATGTTTATATACTAGTATATATTATCTGCTTATTGAATTGTTGATAACTCATCCCTTATCTTCACAATATTTTTCAGATAACTTTGATGTCTCTGCTAGAAGTCAAGAGTAGGAAATGTTAGCAATGTTTGATGATCATAGAGGAATAAGTACTAGAGGGTACAAGTTTTTATTGAAGAGTCTTATTTAGTAGGTTTATGATTTTATGTTATTTTGGTATTTTGAATCATGGATATTTCTTAATCTTTGTAGAGTTTTTAATTTATTTCATTGAGGTTTTTATTTGGTATCTTGATGGAGGAATATACATTTTTGTTTTTGAATAAATGAGTTTATATTTTATGGAGAATTTAGAGTATATAAATATGTTATGGGAGATGATTTTAAGTTACAAGAGATAACTCTTTGGACCTCTGGGAACGGGACGTTACAGTACTGGCTAAAATTGTAGCCATTTTGGTCAATTCTGAACGGATTCCGGTATTCTGGCTGGATTGAGTGTTCCAATTCGAAACATTTACGTATGGCATTATTGTAAATGCTTTGAATAGTAAGGGGCAAGTTTGTAATTCCTCCACCATTTACTTATTCCCCTTCCCTTTAGATGAGAACTGAGATCCCTAGTTCCAATATTCTGTTTTGGCATTTTGCTCTGTCTCAATGTTTTGAATACTGTAATGGTGACATTTCGGTCAAGGCATTAAAACGAGAAATTTCAGTATTGGTACCGTTTTGGAATAGTCTATGTATGAATAAATTATATATAAATATATATAAATTATAAATAGTCTGGTCTAAATTAGGGGGGTTAAAAAATGAACTTGCAGTTTGAAGAAATGAAAAAAGAAAAGAAAAAAGTAAAGGCCGGAATATCAGCCGGTACGGGCCGTAACGGCCAAAATTCTGACTAGTACGAAACTATATCATTCTCTGTACTGGTTATACCACAGAAACAGTATATTTCAATCATACCGGTACGGTATGAAATTCAAAACTCTGCTCTGTCTCCACTCCGAATATCGACGCCGAAGCCACCTCCACACTCCATGTCGTTGCAGACTCGCAGCTTGAGCCTCGTGTTGCTCCATGCCATTGCAGCTCCTGTTGCTCTGTTGAAGCTTGATCCGTTTGTGTTGATCAATCAACTTTGTCTCAGCTTGTGTTCCTTCATAGTAGGTCGATGTCCACCTCCACACCCAACCGCCCACTCCACACCGCAAGTATAAGCCCACTCCATACCCATTTCAATCTGTTATTGCTCGATTTGAGCTGTGACGGAGCAAAGCTGTAAAACTTTTGCAGCTTATTTATCTACTTTGATATCATATTTGAGTTGTTGAATTTAAATAATAGGACATAGGAGCAGGAAACGGATAAGAACTTGATTAGTTTGTTGAAATTTCATGGTTGATTTGTGAGTGGAGGCATCGGTTTGCTTACTAAAGTCGGTTGGATTTGGTGAACTATTTTCTGGAATCTGATTCTTTTTTGTGGGTTGCTTGCATATGTTTAGTGCATCGAAAAATTGAGGTCCCTTCTTTCCTATGTTGTCTCTTTTATCTAATTTTTTGTCTTGCCTCAAAATATTATTGTTTGATAATTGATTGTCCAAATCAAAGGATGTATCTATAATTTATATTTGTATGGAACCGGTGTGAATTTAGGAGGCTGTGTTGTATACCATAATGGAGTTTGTGAAGGTGGGAAATTGTGGGATCGGGACTTTGGATATGTATGGTATTATGAGTTTTTTAGATATATATGTTTTTAAGATTGTATCGAGAAGTATTAAGTTTTTCAAGAATGTATGTTTTTAAGATTTGTATTGATATTCTTTTGGAATATAGTTTTTTTCCATATACATATATATAATTCGTTTTTGTAATTTATCCATATAACAACTGTTCTGAAACGGTATATCGAAATGGAATTCAAAATTTTGGTTAAAATCCTTGTAAGTTTCTTTTGTTCTAGTTGAGGTTTTCTCCTTCCTCCTTTCATCCTATATATATATATTATCAGCTCTTTCGGCCCTTTTGGTTGGCACCATTCCGTTGTTGCTACTCACATCACTGATTCTACCTGTTGCCACGCTACGTCCATTCCCAGTTCCATTGTTTTAGGGAAGTTCCTCTTTTAACTTTTGGTACAAATCTCATAATCATAAACTTATCTGCTTGCATATCATAGCCATAACTTTTAGTCATCATCTCATGACCATGTTTACAAGAATCCATAACCATAAGGTAGAATAGATATCACCCATAACCAAAGATAGAAGAGGCTTATTCAAGAATGGAGGCAAGTAGTAGTACCAGTTATAGTAGTGTCGACTGAAAGAATTGAAAGAAAATGGAGAAGTTCTATTAACCAAAAAGGCTGAGTTTACAAGTATGTATACACTTTATAGAGAAGCTACATTTGATCACCTATGATCAAGTAACTAGCTAGTCATTGGGTCTTTCCTTGTTGGTAAGCTTGATAGTTGCAGAAGGATTGTTGTTTGGAATCCCATAATTTGAGGCTCGATGATTGCTTTTAGGAGATACTTCTAGTGTGGAGTTAGCTTCAATCTTTTTTATTTTTTTTTATTTCTTTTATATAGGGGGTGGGAGGGTTCGAATATGGTTCTCCCATTTGGAGACCAGACCTTATGCCATCTGGTCCGTAGCACCTTGGCGAGTCAGTTTCAATCCTGGTCCTTGATTATTGTATATTAACTTTAACATCGATTATGGTATTAATGTGTGACACCCGAGCTTCCCCTTACCCTTTACTTTCTCCTTGATCTTTTGCATCATAAATTCTAACTTATTTTGGAAGATGGACTCTGAAAAATTCTTCAAACCCAAAGATGTTGAAACCATTTAGGGCGTCTAAGAATCCATGTAGGTTCATTTTCTTTTTAATTATATTTTTTATTGTTGCTCTTTTTGGTGGTGGGAAATATTTTAATTATTTTGGAAGATGAACATTGTGTGGTACATGTGCTTTTGGTCATTAGAATTTAGGCGTGTAAAGCTCTTCAAACCCAAAGATGGTGAAACTGTTACTAACATACCTATGCTGACCCATTTCGATTTTCTTGGAAGACAAATAGAGTTTTGCCATTATTTCTCTCTCGATCATGGACAACAACAAAGTATAATTTATTCTTTGTGTGAGCGGAGTAATCCCCTGGGCTTGGGCTGGGACTGGCCCAGGTCGCTCGGAGGGCATGGGCCAGTTTGGCCTAGAAGGCCCTTAGCAGGAAGGGGGGAGAAGACTACTCCTGACCACCCACGATCCAAGTGTCAGGATCAGATCAAGGTGTCAGGGGGGACACTAACACCCAAGCACTAAAGGCAACATAGACGAAGCCCCCTGCACTCAGGTACTGATGGCAGGCTCACCTGACATGGCCGCCCCGCATTAATGGGACGGAGGTGGGGCACGCCATGATCGGGAGCCACTCCTTATTTAATGCATCCCGGGACTCGGCAAGCCACGACGTGCCTCCTGGGGTGTCAGTGACAGTCGCAACCAAGTTTGACAAGTTTGTACTGCGACAGGGACACCCAACCCCCATACGAAGTTGCACACCCATAATCTCCACCTCAGGGACACTCGACCCCTGTATGGAACTACACACCCACGATCTCCACCTCAGGGACACTCGACCCCCGTACGGAACTACACACATGATTTCCACTTCAGGGACCTACCTAGCCAGGTATAAATACCCCCTCCCACAGTTAGGGGAGGGGTTCACACTCTTTAATACTTCAACTCTCATCCTCCTTGGCTGAATATATCTCTTTTTCTCTCCTTCCCAATCACTAACTTAAGTATTAGAGCAACCACGACCTCTGAGCACCCCACGACATCAACAGTGGCACCTATCTGTGGGATTCTTTATTTCCTATAGTAGCGTGTCCTTCGCAAGCCAGGAACAACGAACTCCCAAGTCTAACGTCGTGAAGAAGAACAACCCAAAGCAATGTAAACAAGAACCAACGAACAAGCTGAGATGATAGGAAAGCTAATGGAGGAAGTGACGGCTCTTTACCAGGAGAATTCCTCCCTGCGGAGGACCAGCAGGGAACTGGAGGGAGGCGAGCAGAGCCACCACTTTGAGTTTTGTCAAGTCTCTCAAACAGCAGTAGGTGAAGAAGAACGACGCAGGATGCACCTCAAGCTTCGGCAACTCGAGGACAAATACGTTGAGATGATCAAACGGGTAGGCACGACATCCATGGTGGACTGCTCACTAGCACGGACTTGCCATATAGCTCTAAAGTTATGGCAGTCCCTTTTCCCCCAAGATTCACAGTCCCGCAAATAGATGCATACGACTGTTCCAGGGATCCCCTAGAACATCTGGAAACGTTCAAGGCTCATATGACCTTGCACGGGTTCCTGGGAGAGGTCGCGTGCAAGGCATTTCCTCTCACTCTAAAGAGGACAATGAGAGCATGGTTCAAGTCCTTGCCGCCCGGGACCATCGACAACTTCGCCGAGCTGGCTCGACTTTTTGCAGTTCATGGTGAGACGAAAAAGGAGGCGACCTGCTGCCTACCTCTTGACTGTGAAGCAACGAGACAACGAAAGTCTGCAATCATACCTCTCTCGGTTCAACAGGGAGCGCATGACAATATACGACAAGGATGAAAAAATCACCCTGGCGGCCCTACTTGGGGGGGGGGGTTTGGCCCCGTAAGCCTTTCATGATTGAGATTGCGCAGAAGACCCTAACTTCGTTGAGGGAATTCATGGACTGAGCTGACAGTTTCATCAATGTTGAAGATACGTTTCGGGTGCTGACGGCCCCCCGGAAGACCGAGTTGGAAAAGGTAGACAAGAAAGCCACCATCTAGAGTGGCGAGTGAGCCAGAAAGGTAGCAAGAAGAAGGCATGCGAGACAAAATGCACGGAGGAGCAACCCACCCTTGGACGGGTTGAACCACTCACTCCAGCATGGCTGTGGAGGCTGAAAGAAACCCGAGCCTGCAGGGTAAATAGCGACAGGGCTCGACCTGCTCTAAGTACTGCACCTACCACCGAACCGACATCCATTGAATGGACCATTGTTTCACTCGAAAACAGAAGGAAGAATTGGAAGCTTTATTAAGCTAACGGGGTGACGAGCAGTGCGGCCACGAAGAAGTGAAAGTCCAACAAGGTGAAGGGCTGGAGGGTGGCCTAGAGCAAGCCTGCGCTGAAGAAGCCTGGCCATATAAGATGACCGAGTGAGCAAACTCTACACAATCACAAGAAGGTACGCCGAAGGAGGAACCACCTCCTCAACGAGGAAGGCCCACGCTAGTAGAGCCAGGTACGATGAAGTGTTCACCACCAAGAGCCACTTAGGGGGGACTGTCATAACCTTCAGCGAGAAGGATAAAGAGGGCATTTTGCACCCTCACGACGACACCTTAGTAGTGACCATGCAGATTGCCAACTACCTAACAAGACGGGTCTTGATTGACAACGACAGTTTTGCCAATATCATATTCTAGGAAGCCTTCATTCGGATGAGAATCATGCTCGATTGGTTGCGCCCGGCCCCGATGCCTCTCAAAGGCTTCATTAGAGACATAGTCCAGCCAATTGGTGCTTTCACCTAATCCATCCTAGTGGGGAAGTCCCTGAGAATGGCAGCTACCATGGTGAGATTCTCAATGCAATCCTGGGGCGACCAACCTGAACCACCTAAGGGTGGTGACCTCCACATTCCACCTGAAGATGAAATTCCCAACTCCCACGAGGGTGGGGGAGATTCGTGGCGAGTAGGTCCTGGCACGAGAATTCTACACTTGAGAATTGAAGCCTGAGGCTAAGGAGGTCCGAGCTCTCGAAGGAGTGCGAGAAGATGTTGGCCCACCTCCACCTTCGACCCTGTTGGAGCTGGACGACGAAGTAAGGGACGAGTAGGCCCTACGACAAGCAGAACCCAACGAACCTCTAGAATTGGTGTCAGTGGATTTGCAGAGACCTGAAAGGATTATCTGGGTGGGAACCAAGATGGTCCCCGAGTTGAGCGAATCCGTAAAGTAGCTCTTTTCGAGCACTAAGATGTGTTCGCCTGGAGTCACAAAGAAATGCTCGAAATTGACACGGCCATCATCGAACATTGCCTCAGTGTGGACCCCAAGGCAAAGAAGATAAAGCAAAAGCTCCGCAACTTTAGTGCGGAGAAGTACGCAGCCATCGTCAAAGAGGTAGACCGCCTCCTAGCTGCAGGGTTCATTAGGGAAGTCCATTATCTCTAGTGGCTTTCCAACGTGGTCCTAGTAAAGAATGCGAGCGACAAATGGTGGATGTGTGTTGACTTCACCTACCTGAATAAGGCCTGCCCGAAGGATAGCTTTCCACTATTGCGCATAGACCTAATAGTGGACTTGACAGCCGGACACCCACTACTCAGTTTCATGGATGCATATTCTGGGTAAAATCAAATTAGGATGAAAGCGGACGATGAGGAAAAGACGACCTTCATCACTGACCGAGGACTCTACTACTACAAAGCCATATCATTCGGTCTTAAGAATGCCGATGCAACTTATCAACGACTGGTTAATAGGATGTTTAAAGAGCAGATCGGCCAAAACATGGAGGTCTACGTGGATGATCTCTTGATCAAAAGCAAGAAGCCCCGAGCAGCATCTCGCTGACCTTTGGGAAGCTTTCGCAGTGTTGGGGAAGTATAAAATGAAGCTCAACTAGCTGAAGTGTGCCTTGTCCATCGTGTTGAGTCAGTGAAGTTCTTGAACTTCATGGTCTCAGAATGTGGAATTGAGGCCAATCCTGAGAAGGTCATGGCAATAGTGGAAATGTCGCAGCCACGAACCATCAATGAGGTCCAGAGGTTGGCGGGGAGAATGGCTGCCCTGAGCTGCTTCATCTCAAGGTCGACCAACCGCTGCCTTCCCTTTTTCAAGGTCCTCTGATTGAGCTGCATTATTGCATATTTTATACACTTAAGACCAATATATTTTTAAATATTTTATTATTGGTTTTAAATGAAAAAATTGATTAAAAGGTATAAATCCAAGTTATGATTTAAATTGATTAAAAACATAGTTTATGCTTAATTTTATAACTTGTGATTTAATTGAATAATATTTATTCACTTGCACAACACATTTTTAATATTTTATTTTTTCCTTCTAGTTTTGTTTTATTTTATTTATGTTATTTATTTATTTTTTCGTTGTTGTTTATCTTGTTTCATTTTTTATTTGTTTTACAGTCACTGTCAAACGACATGTAGTTTGTCCAAAACTACATGTCGTTGCTTCCATCTTCAACCCGCTGCACGTCAACCCGCTGCATGTCCATCGCCATGCACGAAGCAGCTACACCCGTGAATCTACCCAGCCAAGCAGCAAGCAGCACCTCCACGCTGCACTGCATCCGCAGGTTCGGCAACACCACTGCACGGCCCAGCCACCCTCGGCTCAGCACCACTTCATGCATGCACCATGCACGGCCTCGTCGTAAGCTCCCACGACAGTAACTTCCACCTGCTGCCTCCTCAGCCAACCACGCTGCCCAGCACCACCTTTCGAAGCTAGCACCACCTCCGCCAGCCTCCATGCATGCGTTCAGAGCATGCACAGCCGCGGCCCACATGCACAGCTCAACCGAAACCAGTCCCCTGTTTTGACACCGAAAAATAGAGCAAAATACCAGCTCTGCCGAACACTGCAGCTTCTTTCAGTAAATGCTGCACTGCTTCTCTGTCGACGTCCAGGTGATCCAACTCTACACGGGTCACGCAGTAGTTGCGTGTTGAAGGCCTAGAAGAAAAAGAAGTCTTTCGGTTTTAATCCGAGACGAAGATAGAATGAGGAGCCGTAGCCAACTGGGCGACGGACGCTGCACAAGAACGACGCACGGAAGAAGAAAAAAAAAATAAAAAGAGAAGAGAAAGAGAGAGGAGTAGACCGAGGGGATGAAAAAGAAAAAAAGAAGAAGAAAAGAAATAAAGATGAAGACGTAGCATGCAGAAACTGAGAATGGAAGACTCACGCACACAGTGACCAACTCACAAAGGGTTCGGAAAGAAACGCTGCATGCCTTGTTTCCCACTGCCTCATAGCAGTTCACTTGGAGCAGTTCGCACTTCACGCACAGCAGGACCCACGAGCAACGCACGGACTCAAGCAGACCTGGTCTGGAGCGAAATAAAGAAAGAAGACAAAACGAAGAAGAAGAAAGAAGAAAAAGGTGACGGACGCAGCAAGCATGCGGGAAAAGAAAAGAAAAAAAAATGAAAAGGAACGCTGGCAGTGGGAGATGAACTGGAAAGAGGCGATTCTTTTGCATGTGGGAAACAAGGCAGATGCACATGGGACAGAATAGACGCATACATGGCAGCTAGGCATAGCGCAATTATACGTGGGAGACAAAAAGAATCACGGACTAAGCAAATACAGTGGCCTTTTTGATGCCTATATAAGGCTTGTAAGTAGACGAAGTGAGGGGTGTTAGAGTGTTAGCAGATGTTAGATGTTAGAGTGTCAGGTGTTAGTAGTCAGTGGTTAGAGTTAGAGTCAGTGAGTTAGAATGTTTTTAGTGTGATTTTAGAGTTAAAGTTCAGAAAAAAAATAGTGAGTGAATTTTTGTAGTCAGTTTTTATTTTCTTCTGAGTTCAATTTTTAATTTCATGTAATTTATTCATCAGTCAGTTTCAATGTATGGCTCAGTAAATTTTATTTTTGTAAGTTTTTATTTTCAGTTTTGAGTTTGTTTAGTGAGTAAATTTTCAATTCTCTTTGATAAATGTTGAGAGTCCATTTTATTTTTGAGAGTTTACTTTAATTGGAAGTTCAGATTTTTGGGTTGAAGAACACAGTCTCCATTTCCAAACATCGAGTTTATTCCTTACAATTTTTGTTTTTATTTAATTTTGAATTACTGCTATTTAATTTCCTTGCAATTTTACTTTCTTGCAATTTAAATTTATGTCATTTAATTTCCTCGCACTTTTAATTTTCTGCAATTTAAATTACTGTCATTTAATTTCCTCGCACTTTTAATTTCCTGTAATTTAAATTACTGTCATTTAATTTTTCTGCACTTTTAATTTCTGAAATTTACTTTTATGTCATTTAAATTTTATTGTCCCTTTACATTTCAGTTATTTAATTTCCAGCAATTTTAATTTACTGTCTTGTATTTTAAATTTTTTTACTTTTCATCATCCACTCAAAACCAACAAACATGAATCTAGTCCATGACTAGTAAATTTTCATTTCCATTGCACTCCCACATTCATTGCACATATCATCACTTTTATTTTTATTCTCTCATTGTAACTATTTCCACCATTTTACACGAGTTTGATTTTTAAGCACTTTCTCTATGGAGACGATCTAGGAATTTATTCCTAATTACTACGTGACACGCTCCTGCACTTGGGATAGCTTTTGGACTGCTCATTTTCGAACGAGTCAAGTTTTTGGCGCTGTTGCTGGGGAAAGATGCTTGTCGTAAATTTAAACTCGTGATTTTCATCTTTATTTTTATTTATTTTTCTCCTAAAAGAATTTTAAAAAAAAATTTAAAAAAAAAAATTTAAAAAGAAAAAAAATATATATTCACCTACTATAAAGTTGCTTGGATCTTCTCTTTCCTATTTTGGACTGATGTTTCATGTATTGGGTGAGAGACAGTTCAAATAGATTGTGTAGAGTTGCATCAAGCATCAATAGTAGTTCACACTGCTTAGAGACAGACACCCTTTTTGTCTCCTCTACAAGCAACAACTCTGAAACTGAACAAGCCATGGCTGCGCCTGCACCACACACTCTTAAAGAATATTTGCAACCCACTCGCACCACTACACCTTCATGCATTTTGTTACCTAATGATGCACCTAATTTTTCCATAAAGCATGGCATGATGTCAGTAATACCTCAGTTCCACGGGATGGATTCTGAAAGTCCCTACCAACATCTGACAGATTTTGAGTTGGCTTGCACCACGTTCATCAACAGGACCAATACTGATGAATACATTAGGCTTCGATTGTTTCCTTTCTCTCTAAAGGACAAAGCAAAAATTTGGTTTAACTCTTTGAGGCCTAATTCTATTTCTAGCTGGTCTGATATGCAATGTGAATTTTTAAAGAAATTTTTCCCTTTTCAAAGAACTCAATCATTACAAGAGAAAATCAGTCAGTTCAACCAAAAGCCTGATGAAACTTTCCATATCAGCTGGGAAAGGTTTAAAGATTTGATGAACATCTGCCCACATCATGGTTTTGAATCCTGGAGACTGGTGAAATACTTTTACACTGGTCTCTCTCCAGAATGCAAGCAATTTGTCCAAACCATGTGCAACGGAGAGTTCTTTAGCAAAGAACCTGACGAAGCACTATCATTTTTTGACTATCTTGCTGAGAGTGCCCTACAATGGAACACTCGGACTGATCGAGTTTCATTGACACCACAACCACTAAGAGCCATTACTGGTGGAGGCAAATATGAGATAAAGGAGGACACTGATGTTCAAGCCCGAATAGCTGCATTAACCAGAAGATTGGAGGTCATGGAGACGGAAAAAGTGAAGGCCGTAAAAGCTGTAGAGGCGTGCTCTTTGTGCGCTGATTCAAACCACAAGACTCAAGACTGCCCAATCATGCCCGTAATTCAGGAGAATGAACCAGAACAGATGCAATCAGCTAACTGGGTCAACAGAACACAAAATCAACCTTTCTCAAATACATATAATCCTGGGTGGAGGAATCATCCAAATTTCTCATGGAGAAATGATCAGCCTAACCGATCCCCTTCCTCTTCCCACCAACCATTTCATCAAGCTGTTCCTCAGCCTCAGCAATCATTTCATTAGATTGTTCCTTAACCCCAGCAATCATTTCATCAAATTGTTTCCCAGCCCCAGCAGCAACCATATCAGAATCCTCAAAGCTATCCTTTTGCAGCACTTCCAGGATCTCAGCCTTATGTAGCTGCACAAAATTCTCAGCCACAACCACCTGCAAAAAAATCTTTAGATGAAAGTATGGCACAGATGGCCAATACACTTCAGCAATTCATGCAGATCCAGGCCACCACAAACAATCAAAACACTCAAGCCATAAATGAATTGCGAGGCACCATGAATAAGATGAACATAGCATTGAGCACTCTGGAGAAAGGGAAGTTCCCAGCACAGCCTCAACCCAATCCTCAAGTGTACCGGCAACAACCACATCAGGTACATAATGTCTCAGAAGATGCTATTGAGACAGCGAAGGCCGTCCTTACTCTGAGAAGTGGAAAAGAAATTCCCCAACCGGAGATGACCATGGATAAACGAGAAGCTGCCCCTACTCCTGAAAATGTAACAAATCCTGAAGAAGGTGAAAAAGAACCAAAGATGGTGAGACCAGAATCTAAAGAGCCTGTAATTGCAGAGGCTGAATCAAGTAAGGGGTACCAACCTGTGGTTCCCTACCCTCAGAGATTAGCAGCTAGCCAAAAGAATAAATACTACACTGAGATCCATGAAATCTTCAAGCAAGTGAAGATTAATATTCCACTCTTGGATGCCATACAACAAGTTCCTTCATATGCAAAAATTCTGAAGGACTTGTGCACAGTGAAGAGGAAGCTAAATATAAAGAAGAAAGCTTTCCTAACGGAGCAAGTCAGCGCATTGATAATGAACGAGACTCCACAAAAGTACGGTGATCCCGGCTCTCCCAACATTTCCATTATGATTGGCGAGTCACGCATTGGGAGAGCTCTACTTGACTTAGGGAGTAGTGTGAACTTGCTGCCATTCTCATTATATGAGCAGCTGGGATTGGGAGAGATGAAAAAGACCTCCATCATGCTACAGTTGGCTGATAGATCAGTCAAGGTGCCAAAGGGTATTGTGGAAGATGTGTTGGTTCAGGTAGACAAATTTTACTACCCAGTAGATTTTGTAGTACTTGACATGCAGCAACCAACCTCCACCATTTACCATGCACCTGTCATCCTTGGGCGTCCATTTCTTGCTACCTCCAATGCATTGATTAATTGTCGAAGTGGAGTATTGAAACTCACATTCGGCAATATGACATTGGAAATGAATGTGTTCAATGCTTGCAAAATGTCTAGTGGGTGTGATGATTCAGAAGTACATGCAGTTGATATGGTATATGATTTCGATATTTCAGAACTGTTATCAGCATTTGATTCTGAGAATATATTTGGAGATGACCCACAAGAGCAATCTGAGACTTTTGAGACAATTCCTTTGTCAATAAAGATGGCAAATTCAGAGGAACGATTAACAGAAGCAGACAGGCCTTCTCAGATATCAAATATGAGTTACATGAGCAGTTGGCGTAGGCCAGTCTTTGAGGCTCTTAATCTACCAGAGGTCATGAAGACATCAAAAGAAGAAGTCCCCACATTGGAGTTGAAACCACTACCCAAGGACTTGAAATACATTTTTTTGGGCCCAGCTGAGGGCATGTTTCCGGTAGTCATTTCTTCTCAACTCACTTCAAAGTAGGAAGCCGAGTTACTGGTAGTGCTGAGACAACATCGAGGAGCGATAGGGTGGACTATCGCAGACATCAAGGGCATTGATCCTTCAATATGCACCCATAACATTTTTCTCGAAGAAGATGCGAGACCAACTCGTGATGCACAACGGAGGTTGAATCCCACCATGAAGGAGGTAGTGAAGCAAGAGGTACTAAAATTGCTAGCTGTGGGCATCATCTATCCTATCTCCGATAGCAAATGGGTAAGTCCAACACAGGTAGTCCAAAAAAAATCTGGTTTAACTGTTATTGAAAATGCCAATGGTGAATTGATTCCGACTAGGAAGGTAACGGGATGGAGAATGTGTATCGACTACCGAAAATTGAATTTGGTTAGTCGAAAAGATCATTTCCCATTACCCTTCCTAGATCAAATTTTAGAAAAAGTGGCTGGTAATTCTTTTTATTGCTTTCTGGATGGATTTTCTGGCTATTATCAAATTGCCATAGCACCAGAGGATCAAGAGAAGACAACCTTCACTTGCCCCTTTGGTACTTTTGCCTTTAGAAGAATGCCATTTGGTTTATGCAATGCACTTGCCACTTTTCAACGCTGTATGATGAGCATTTTTTCTGACATGTTTGATGACATGTGTGAAGTTTTCATGGATGATTTTTCTGTGTTTGGAAAATCCTTTTGATGTCTGTTTAAAAAATCTTGCTGCTGTTTTAAAAAGATGTGAGGAGAAAAATCTGTTGTTAAATTGGGAAAAATGCCAGTTTATGGTAACTAGTGGTTTGGTACTCGGACATTTGGTTTCTAAACACAGCATAGAAGTTGACAAAGCCAAGATAGAATTGATATCTCAACTGCCTATTCCTAAGACAGTGAGGGACATTCGTTCTTTTCTTGGCCACGCTGGCTTCTATCGGCGTTTCATTCAGGGCTTTAGTACCATTGCAAAACCACTATGTACCTTATTGCAAAATGATACTACTTTTGTTTGGATTAATGAGTGTCAACAAGCCTTTGAGACTTTGAAGGAACACTTAACAGTTGCCCCAATCATGCAATCTCCTCGGTGGGACTTGCCATTTGAAATTATGACCGACGCTAGTGACTTTGCTCTTGGTGCCATTCTTGGCCAAAGAGTGGACAACAAGCCTTCGGTCATATATTATGCAAGTCGGACTTTAAATGATGCACAAAAAAATTATACCACCACAGAGAAGGAGTTGCTAGATGTTGTGTTTGCCTTGGATAAATTTCGTTCTTACATTTTTGGGTCTCCTGTTGTCATTTTTACTGACCATTCTGCTTTCAAGTATTTGTTGGCAAAGAAGGATGCCAAGCCCAGGTTAATTCGTTGGATTCTTTTGCTCCAATAGTTCAATATCACCATAAAAGACAAGAAAGGAGTTGAAAATGTGGTGGCTGACCACCTCTCCAGATTACCACCATCCTCCACCTCAAAAGTCATCATTCCTCTTGATGATAGTTTTCCTGATGAGCAGTTGTTTGCAATTCAAACAGCTCCCTGGTTTGCTGACATAGTCAACTATTTGGTGACTGAACAAATGCCTTTTGAATGGTCCATCCAAGATAAGCGCCGATTCCTCTCAGAGGTAAGACATTTTTACTTTGATGACCCATACCTTTTTAAATATTGTTCAGACCAACTGATTCGAAGATGCATTCCTGATAATGAGTTTTCTTCTGTACTGAGATTTTGTCATATGGGTGCATGCGGTGGTCATTTTTCAGCAAAGAAAACTGTTGCTAAAATTTTGCAAAGTGGTTTCTACTGGCCTTCCATGTTTAAAGATGCTTATAATTTTTGTAAAGCTTGTGAGCCTTGTAAAAAATTGGGATCCATTAGTAAAAGAAATATGATGCCTCTTTCCCCCATTCTCACTTTAGAAATTTTTGATTGTTGGGGAATAGACTTCATGGGACCTTTCCCGGTTTCCTTTGGAAACACATATATTTTACTGGCTGTGGATTATGTTTCAAAATGGGTAGAGGCCGTCGCTTGCAAAACTAATGATCATCGTGTTGTCCTAAAATTTTTACAATCTCTATTTGCTCGCTTTGGCATGCCCAAAGTTATCATTAGTGATGGGGGTTCTCATTTTTGCAACAAACCATTTTCTACACTCATGAAGAAATATGGTATCACACACCGAGTTTCTACTCCTTATCACCCCCAAACAAATGGGCAAGCTGAATTGGCAAATAGAGAAATCAAAATAATTTTGGAGAAAACTGTCAATCCTAACAGGAAAGACTGGTCAGTTAAACTCCTTGATGCTTTATGGGCTTATAGGACAGCTTTCAAAACTAATCTAGGGATGTCCCCTTATCGATTAGTCTATGGTAAAGCTTGTCATTTACTTGTTGATATTCAGCATCGAGCTCTTTGGGCAATAAAACATGTTAACATGTCACTTGATGAAGCTTCAGGGTTGAGAAAATTGCAGATCAGCGAATTGGATGAAGCTCGTCGAGATGCTTATGATAATGCCCAACTAGCAAAAGAAAGAATGAAAAATGTGCATGATAAGAAATTCATTCCAAGTAATTCACAATCGGCCAGGAAGTACTTCTTTACAACTCTCGTTTACATATTTTTCCTGGTAAATTGAAATCTCATTGGAATGGTCCCTATGTGGTAACAAAAATTCATTCTCATGGGGAGGTGGACATCCAAAATCCTAATAATGAAGGTACCCCTTTCACTGTGAATGGTCAGCGCCTTAAACCTTTTATTCCAATGTATGATCCAGGTGAAACTCTTCTTTTCCAGACACCTTGTGATTTTTGAGTGCTTTTTATTTGTTTATTTATTTATTTATGTTTATTTCTTATGTTGCACGGTTGTTTAATTATTCATTTCTCTCTTCCGTTTTGCATTATTTTCTCTTTGCATTGATTTTCTTTTTCATTAAACAGTGAGGACACTGCATTGTTCAGTTGGGGGGAGGAAATTGCATTCTGTAATAAAAAAAAAATACCATGTCAGCGTTCAGGATTTTCTGGCATGATGAAGTGATACCGACACGCGATAGCACAATGATCGCAAGTGTCCGCTTTGGCAGAGTAGTTATCTTTCCAGTTATCCCATTTGTTTGACGGTATTTCTTTAGGGATATTGAGTCTTAGAAAACCCGTTTTGAATGAGTCTTTTCTTTTTCTGATTTTGTTTCAAAAAAAAAAAAAAAGACTTTAATGCTTAAGACTAATTTTATAGAGTTGGAAATAAAGAACAAAACAATCTTTATAATAAGCAAGCAAAGATTAAACAGCAGACTGACTCCCTGTTTCTTGTAAATGCTGGACCTCTGCTGTTAATTGCTGATGTTGGCTGAGTATTTGTTCCTTTTCTTGTTCTAGCTCTGTTATTCGTGGTTGCAGGTTTTGAGCATACAAGTCCGCACATTTTTTTAATTGCTTATTTTCTTATCTTAATATTTTATTTTTTCTGCGTTTATTAATAAGTTTTTGCTGCAATTTAGAAATTTGAGATTTAAGTTGACCAGTTTCACTCACTCGTAACAGTAACCTCCGGGATATGGTTGTAATAGAAGCAGCATATTGGGCACCGAGCATTCTCGATCCTGAAACAACTTCAGCATCGGACCGGGTAGAGAAATATACCTCTGCCCCAACCATGGTGTTGACGGCATCAGGACAGAAGTGCAATTGTTGAGGCATAATTGGTACCTGATTCAAATCGGGGATATTATTGACAGAATGCTGCTCAGTCATTTGAAGAAAATGAGAGAAGCTGTGAGAGGTATGAGAAAAGAAAAAAAAATACGAGAGATGCAGAGATTGTTATGTGTTTCGAGAGGGTGGAGATGGTCCCTTATATAGAGGCCCGAAGCATTCAAAGGCTTAGCAAAAATTGATTCAGGCAGGACCCAGGACACAGCTCGAGGCCATAAAGCAATTGTCCGTTTGCAATTTACAGCATGATCTTGACCCAGGATGGAGCTCGAGGCTTAAAGTGTTTGTCATAACAGTCCCATTGCACGAGATCCAGGGCTCCGTGACTTACGGCAGCTGTCGGATCTCGGGATTTATGACACTTGTTAAATTCCAAGTTTTACTGCAATTGGATGAACGCTCATTTGACTCAGTTGGCAGATCATCTTTGTTTCAAACTTGATCCAACTCGAGTGTTCCATTGCTGAGAACACTTAAACACTGGAATGGAGTGCATAAAGAATTTTTTGCAAGAAAAGTTTTCACCCCAAAGCATTTCCCACTGATTCAGGAAGTTTTCTCTACTCTCATACTTACTTAAATATTGTTTCTGTTATTGCGTCTTGTTGTTTATTTTTTGTTATTTCTTGCCTCTCTTTGTTTAGTTTCTATGTTGTTTGTTTAATTTTACGTGTGTATGATGGATTACATAATTGCTTATTTTCTAAGTTGTTGTTTGTTGATTATTTCTCTTTCTTTATTTTCTGTGTTAATTTTTCTTTTATTGCTCATCTTTTCTTTGTTAGTATGTGTGCATTGGATTACACAATTTTTGCC
This sequence comes from Cyclocarya paliurus, assembly GCA_029856935.1. Classification (NCBI taxonomy): domain Eukaryota; kingdom Viridiplantae; phylum Streptophyta; class Magnoliopsida; order Fagales; family Juglandaceae; genus Cyclocarya; species Cyclocarya paliurus. Next base: position 20,370,060 of record CM056945.1, on the reverse strand, counting down.
TTAATGCAATATGCACTGATATACACATGATTGACACATACTCTATTCTATCATTTTGTGAAATTTGAGCATCTTGGTGGTGTAGTTGAGTGGAATTATTTTATGAAGATTTATTTTCAACCCTGAGCATAGAACATAATTCCTGATGCATCATATTTTGCTTGATGTATGACTTGAAACACCAAGATGCTATATTCATTTATATATAATGAAGGGAAAATCTTGAATGACATTCTGCACATGCTTACACTTATAGTGTTCTTCATTACTGTTCATTGATTTAACACTGGAGAAGTAAACTGCAGGACTACCGAGCCTTTCGAAAAAAAAAAAAAAAGAAGAAGCATGGAGCTGTCTCAGTGGTAAGAGAGAACTTGAGAATGTGTGGATTAGGCGCACGGTCCTGGGTTCGATTCCCCACTGATCGAATCCGTTTGAAAATAATAATAATAATAATAATGATAATAAAATAAAAAAAATTAAAGGATGAAGCAGTGAGCTTTCCTGAAAAAAGGGTTAGAAACAGTTACTCAAACTTTGGGGGTTGAGTGTTCAACCTTTAAACAGAGTTCGCATGAAAACTGCTAGTCCCTTAGGCTTTGAGGTAGTTAGAATCAGAAATGATTAATCTTAAGGTTGAAAAATCCTATGACGAATCATGGCTAGTAATGAAGAACAATTTAGCTACACACACATCTGAGTTCTGAGATTTTTTTCCCCAATTCTTAATGAAAGATTATTGAGACAGTCTTGGTGAATATAGCTCCTGGGGGTTGATAGTCACGTGTCGCATTTTGTGAGAATTTATTGTTATGTTTGATTGCTTTTGTTTGAATTTCGAGCTTTATGCAATATTCATCTCAATTAATTTTCACTATTTTGCTCAGAGACTAGCAAAATGCTAGTTGGGGGGTGTGATTGAGCTGCATTATTGCATATTTTATACACTTAAGACCAATATATTTTTAATTATTTTATTATTGGTTTTAAATGAAAAAATTTATTAAAAGGCATAAATCCAAGTTATGATTTAAATTGATTAAAAACATAGTTTATGCTTAATTTTATAACTTGTGATTTAATTGAATAATATTTATTCACTTGCACAACACATTTTTAATATTTTATTTTTCCCTTCTAGTTTTGTTTTATTTTATTTATGTTATTTATTTATTTATTTATTTTTCTGTTGTTGTTTATCTTGTTTCATTTTTTATTTGTTTTACAGCCACTGTCAAACGACATGTAGTTTGTCCAAAACTACATGTCGTTGCTTCCATCTTCAACCCGCTGCACGTCAACCCGCTGCACGTCCATCGCCATGCACGAAGCAGCTACACCCGTGAATCTACCCAGCCAAGCAGCAAACAGCACCTCCACGTTGCACTGCATCCGCATGTTTGGTAACACCACTGCACGGCCCAGCCACCCTCGACTCAGCACCACTTCATGCATGCACCATGCACAGCCTCGCCGTAAGCACCCACGGCAGTAACTTCCACCTGCTGCCTCCTCAGCCAACCACGCTGCCCAGCACCACCTTCCGAAGATAGCACCACCTCCGCCAGCCTCCATGCATGCGTTCAGAGCATGCACAGCCGCGGCCCACATGCACAGCTCAACCGAAACCAGTCCCTTGTTTTGACACCGAAAAACAAAGCAAAATACCAGCTCTGCCGAACACTGCAGCTTCTTTCAGTAAATGCTGCACTGCTTCTCCGTCGACATCCAGGTGATCCAACTCTACACGGGTCACGCAGTAGTTGCGTGTTGAAGGCCTAGAAGAAAAAGAAGTCTTTCGGTTTTAATCCGAGACGAAGATAGAATGAGGAGCCGTAGCCAACTGGGCGACGGACGCTGCACAAGAATGACGCACGGAAGAAGAAAAAAAAAATAAAAAGAGAAGAGAAAGAGAGAGGAGTAGACCGAGGGGATGAAAAAGAAAAAAAGAAGAAGAAAAGAAATAAAGATGAAGACGTAGCATGCAGAAACTGAGAACGGAAGACACACGCACACAGTGACCAACTCACAAAGGGTTTGGAAAGAAACGCTGCATGCCTTGTTTCCCACTGCCTTATAGCAGTTCACTTGGAGCAGTTCGCACTTCACGCACAGCAGGACCCACGAGCAATGCACGGACTCAAGCAGACCTGGTCTGGAGCGAAATAAAGAAAGAAGAAAAAGGTGACGGACGCAGCAAGCATGCGGGAAAAGAAAAGAAAAAAAAATGAAGAGGAACGCTGGCAGTGGGAGATGAACTGGAAAGAGGCGATTCTTTTGCATGTGGGAAACAAGGCAGATGCACATGGGACAGAATAGACGCATACATGGCAGCTAGGCACAGCGCAATTATACGTGGGAGACAAAAAGAATCACGGACTAAGCAAATACAGTGGCCTTTTTGATGCCTATATAAGGCTTGTAAGTAGATGAAGTGAGGGGTGTTAGAGTGTTAGCAGATGTTAGATGTTAGAGTGTCAGGTGTTAGTAGTCAGTGGTTAGAGTTAGAGTCAGTGAGTTAGAATGTTTTTAGTGTGATTTTAGAATTAAAGTTCAGAAAAAAAATAGTGAGTGAATTTTTGTAGTCAGTTTTTATTTTCTTCTGAGTTCAATTTTTAATTTCATGTAATTTATTCATCAGTCAGTTTCAATGTATGGCTCAGTAAATTTTATTTTTGTAAGTTTTTATTTTCAGTTTTGAGTTTGTTTAGTGAGTAAATTTTCAATTCTCTTTGATAAATGTTGAGAGTCCATTTTATTTTTGAGAGTTTACTTTAATTGGAAGTTCAGATTTTTGGGTTGGAGAACACAGTCTCCATTTCCAAACATCGAGTTTATTCCTTACAATTTTTGTTTTTATTTAATTTCGAATTACTGCTATTTAATTTCCTTGCAATTTTACTTTCTTGCAATTTAAATTTATGTCATTTAATTTCCCCGCACTTTTAATTTCCTGCAATTTAAATTACTGTCATTTAATTTTCTTGCACTTTTAATTTCCTGCAATTTAAATTACTGTCATTTAATTTTCTCGCAATTTTACTTTCTTGCAATTTAAATTTATGTCATTTAATTTCCTCGCACTTTTAATTTCCTGCAATTTAAATTACCGTCATTTAATTTCCTCGCACTTTTAATTTCCTGTAATTTAAATTACTGGCATTTAATTTTTCTGCTCCTTTAATTTCTGCAATTTACTTTTATGTTATTTAAATTTTATTGTCCCTTTACATTTCAGTTATTTAATTTTCAGCAATTTTAATTTACTGTCTTGTATTTTAAATTTTTTTACTTTTCATCATCCACTCAAAACCAACAAACATGAATCTAGTCCATGACTAGTAAATTTTCATTTCCATTGCACTCCCACATTCATTGCACATATCATCACTTTTATTTTTATTCTCTCATTGTAACTATTTCCACCATTTTACACGAATTTGATTTTTAAGCACTTTCCCTATGGAGACGATTTAGGAATTTATTCCTAATTACTACACGACACGCTCCTGCACTTGGGATAGCCTTTGGGCTGCTCATTTTCGAACGAGTCATCCTCAGAAAAGCGCGGGAATGGGATGACGAGTGTAGTTGGGCCTTCAGTGAACTAAAGGAGTATTTGGCCCACAGACCACTTCTCAGCCAAACAAAGTCGGGAGAAGACTTGACTGTATACCTGGCAGTGACCCCAAACGCTATGTCCGTTGTCCTAGTTCGAAATGGAAGAGGAGACCAACGACCCGTCTATTACATGAGTCGTGCTTTTCTAGGAGCTGGGGCTAGGTACCCCCAAACGAAGATGCTAGTGTTCACATTAGTCATCACCGCAAGGCGGCTGAGGCTGTATTTCCAAGCCCACCCAATGAAAGTACTCACAGATGTTCCCCTTAGGAAAATATTGTACAAGCCCGATGTGTCAGACCGGATGATAAATTGGGCAATTGAGTTGAGCAAATTTGACATCGAGTATCTCCCCTGCACAGCGATCAAGGGGCAAGTGCTGGCATATTTCGTAGCTGAGTTCTTGGAATTTCCAGAAGAAATGCATATCGCACCCCAAGGCAAGCACTAACGGGTCTACGTAGACGACTCATCCTACTGGGCTGGGGGGTGTAGGGGTGCACATTGTCACATAGTTCAGGAAGGAGCATAACTATGCAATCAAGCTCCGTTTCAAAAACTACCAACAACAAGGCTGAGTACAAGGTGCTACTAGCAAGAATGATGGTAGCACAGTCATTGGGAGCTATTGAGGTCGAAGTCAAGGCCGACTCGCAGGTGGTGGTCGGCTAGGTAACGGGGCAGTTTGCCACTAAAGGAGAGAAACAAAAGAAGTAAGTCCAGCAGGTGGGAGAGGTGCACGACCTCTTCAAGTGCTTTCATATCCAACAAATTCCAAGGGGAGAGAACCACAAGGCAGACTGTTTGGCAAAGGCCACCTTGGGCCAGGAAAAGGCCCTTCTTTCGAATCACACTATAATTCGAATCGTTGACACATCGGCCATCGGGATTGATGTGTCCATGATCCAGCCATCACAGCCAGTGTGAGCTATCGACATCATAATGTACCTCAACGGGGCCTAGTCCCGAACGACCAGGGGGAAGCACGAAAGATCATAAATAGAGCAGCATGTTTCACATTGTTGGAGAGAGTCCTGTATGGGACAGGTTTCTCCGAGCCCATCCTAAGATGCATCTCGCTCGAAGAAGCCCATTACATACTAGCCAAAATACACGAAAGAGTCTGCGAAAATCACTCTGAAGGAAGAGCACTAGCCGCCCGGGTCATGCGCGCAGGGTACTATTGGCCCCACTCCCTTTGGGATGCAAAGGACTTCATGAAGAAATGCTCCAAGTGCCAAGAACATACGCCGGTCCCCCATTGTCTGCCGGAAGAACTAACCTCCATTGTCTCCCTTTGGCCCTTCGCACAATGGGGTCTCGCCCTTATCGGCTCCTTTCCTAGGGGCAAAGGATGAGTGAAGTATGTAGTGATGCCAGTCGACTACTTCACAAAATGGGTGGGAGCATAGGCACTGGTGACGATCATGGCCTAGTCCATCATGAGATTCCTCTGGAAATCCATAGTATGTTGGTTCGGCATCCCTTAGAGCTTCATATTGGATAACGATAGGCAGTTCGATTGCTCGCATTATCGGGAGTGGTGTGGGAAACTCTCTTTGGGACACCCACAAGCAAATGGACAAGCAGAGGCTACTAACAAGACATTGTTAAATATCCTGAAGAAGAAGTTGGGAGATCAGAAGGGGAGATGGGCCGAAGAGTTTCCCGGTGTTCTATGGGCCTACCGAACGTCCATCAATACCCCTATAGGAGAAACATCCTTCGCACTAGTCTACGGGATTGAAGCTATAATCCCAGCAGAGGTGGGAATGCCCACGTACCGGATGCAACATTTCAACCCAGACTAGAACTACAAATGATTAAAAGAAAACCTGGACCTCCTGGAAAAAAGATGAGAAGAGGCAGATAGTCGGACAACAAGCAACAAGCGAAAGGTCGAATGATACTTTAACAAACAAGTCTGACCCCGGGCATTCAAGATAGGAGACATGGTCCTAAAGTAAACAGGCCTCACCACTCAGGAAGAAAGAAAGCTAGGACCCTGATGGGAAGGGTCGTTTGTGGTAATGGCAAGCGGAAGGCATGACTTTTATCGTCTGAAGGACCCAGAAGGCCACAAACTGCCCCAGCCAAGGGAATGCCAAGCACTTGAGGAAGTAATTTGCTTGAGAGCCACAGTTTCACCCGATAATGCAACCAACAGCTTATGAATGAAAAAGCACTTATGACCTCATTTCCATCCGCCTTTGTCTGAAAGCCTCAATCAAACAACCCCGATCTCTAGACTAGCCGCGATGCACTTGCTAAGGGTCAGAGCCTCCCGAGCCCTACCCCTCCAATAGCCAATTGGACACAAGTCCCTTGACTTGCCGACCTTCATGCTAGAAGCCCAGTCTCTGGACTAGCCACGATGGATTGGCTAAGGGCCAAAGCCTCTCGAGCTTTGCCCCACCAACAGCTAGTTAGACATAAGTCTCTTGACTTGCTGACCTTCGTGCTATATGACCAATCTCTGGACTAGCCGCGATGAATTGGCAAAGGGACAGAGCCTCCTGTGCTCTGCCCCAACAACAACCTATTAGGCAAAAGTCTCTTAACTTGCCGACCTACGTGCTACAATCCCAATCTCTGGAATGGCCGCGATGCATTGGCTAAGGGCTAGAGCCTCTCGAGCTCTGCACCACAACTAGCCAGTTGGACACAAGTCCCTTGACCTTCTGACCTTCGTGCTACAAGCCTAATCTCTGGACTGACCACAATACATTGGCTAAGGTTAGAGCCTCTTGGGCTCTGCCCCAGTAAGAGCCAGTAGGGCATAAGTCCCTTGACTTGCCGACCTTTGTGCTACAAGCCAAGTTTCTGGACTTGCCACAATGTATTTGCTAGGGCCACAGCCTCTCGAGCTCAACACCACCCACAGCCAATCCGACACAAGTCCCTTGACTTTCTGGCCTTCATGCTGCAAGCCCAGTCTCTAGACTAGTCGCAATGCATTGGGTAAGGGCCAGTGCATCCCGAGCTTTGCCCTGTCCATAGCAGTCGGACACAAGTCTCTTGACTTGCTGACCTTCGTGCTACAAGCTCAGTCTCTGGACTGGCCGCGATGCAATGGCTACAGGCCAGGGCCTCCCGAGCTCTACCCCGTCCACAGCCAATCAGACACAAGTCTCTTGACTTGTCGACCTTCGTGCTACAAGCCGAGTCCCTTGACTCATCGTGAAGTCAAGTTCGGGCCAAACCCCGAGCTCTGCGCCCCTCAACATCCTAGCCAAAACAAAATTCCCTTGACTTGCTGTCCTTGACTCACTGTGAAGTTGGGTTCGGGCCAGAGCCCCCGAGCTCCACCCTCGCAACAACCTAGCTAGAACACAAGTCTCTTGACTTGATGGCCTTTGTGCAATAACCCAGCCCGCGAAGTAAGGCAAGGGCAGAGCCTTCCCAAGCCTGACCACTCACATCTCACAAACATACCTGCTGAACACACGAAGGAAAAGGGAAGAAACCAAGTAAATATAAGAATGCAGAAAATAAATTACCACAAGGGTGACGGGGCATTCAAAGAAGTTCAATTACAAAAGAGGCCCTATCAAGAAAATATGTGTGCACGTAAAATACTGCAATAGGACAAAATCAAGGCTGGGAAGGGGCTTCGGTGAAGGCCAAAGGCATTTGTTCTTTGCCCAGAGTCTTCATAAAGTGGTAGGCCCGACGGTCTAGCCAAAGGGAAGAAAGCTTAAGTCCACTGAGGTCTATCGCGGGGTTCTCCCTCAGGTGATCTTGTAAGTGCTCGAGACCTTCTTTATAGCCATAGCCCCAGGCCTCGTCCCGATGCTACGACTTTAATAATGCTCTCAAGTGTAGATTGTCGCGAAGTAATAAGTCCGAGATCGAATCCCGAGGGTAGGGTGTAGAATTGTAATCCAAAGTAAGAAAATCAAATAGAACAAGAAAACTTAATAGGAAAAATAATCAAGAGTTGATTGAGTTGTTGGAAGAAAAAATCTCAAAACTATGGAGAAAAATATCAATATCTTAAAACACTAAGATTTCAGGATTCACACACAACGCATCTGATGATAGTTTCAATAGTCTATTTTATAACTCAACTAAACTTCATATGAAGGATGATCTTAGTCGGATGATTAAGCAATTAAAGTATATAATACTTTTCAAAGATAGTTTCATGAATTGGATTGATCTTAGGCAAAACAGATCTAGAGAATTTATGCATAGGGAATTCTAAGTATTCAAAGTGCCCAGAGTCTACGATAAAGCAAATAATTTTGTAGCATAAATCTATTTTCTAGAATGGTAAATCAATTCAAAAACATCAAAAGTTAAACATAAAAACATAAACAGATTGTTAAGAACATACTAAAAGATGGTTGGGCTTTACCCTACACCGTAGCAAGGTGTTTAGCAATCCATAAGTAAAAGAAAATAAAACAATAAACTAGGATTTTTCCTGGCCTCCCTCCTTTCAATTTCGTGCTAACGATATGCTTATATAGGGTAGAAAGGAAACCCTAAAGTTTTCATGATTCCTACCTAAAAAATGGCTTAACTTTTAAGACTGATATTGGCAGCCTTTTATATGCTTCATGAGTCAGAATTTAGAACTTATTATTAGAAACAAAGTTGTATTCCTTCTATGATTTCTCTCTTTTTCTTGATCTAAAGTACTCTCAAACCCTACAAAAAACATAGTTATCCATTAAGACTCATTTTAAGCACAAAATTAAGAAAAAGAACATTATTCTAAAACAACCTATAATATGCATGAATTAACCTAAACTAAATATAATAAAGCTATCTACTAATGAGATAAATGTGCAAAACTAAACTATTATCACCTTAACGGCAGGAGCCAGGCGGAGCTAGGACCCGACGGCCTCCACGAATTGCCAATTCACCTTCTAAGAAGACTCCAAGAGGCGGGGCTGATCTCGAAATTGTCGAACAGAAGACCTCAACCTCTGCATCAATTAATTAAGCCCGAAATACTTGAGGAGCAGCTGAGAATGCTCTATGGCAATCGAGGCCTTATCCCTCATTAGTTGCCTGCTCACGTTCTTGAATCCTCGCAGCTTTTTCTAGATAGATCCTCGCTCGCACTCCAACCTGACGACCTCATCCGTAGAGTGACCCTTTTCAGCAAGGAGGCATCCGAACCCCTTATAAAGATCGGTAAGCTCCTCGTTTGCTGATTCTAGCTCCCAATCTTTTGACTCAATCACCTTGCGGAGACCACGATTCTCCCAGCGCAGACTCTCATTGGATCTTATCAGCTTTTCATTGTGTTCTACCAAAGAGTCAGGCTCCATAGACAGATCTTGGAGGTCCAGGTTAACCTTTTTCATCTCTAGGTACATAAGGGTATTTAGCTCTCGTTGCACTCTGAACTCCTCCTTGAGAGTCTCCTGCTCATCGACGATCATCTCTATGAGCTGGTCAGCAGCCTAAGATCCGAGAGGTAGAGCTAAAGGGGAGAAGCTACCAAGAAAGTAATCCAAGTGCCAAACGGGACATATATTAGCAACATGGGCTTGAGCTTCCGAGCCTCATTCTCAATTGAGTTGACTTGGGCCCTCTCAAGGCTTGGTCTCATTGCCTATGCCCCGACTCCCCCAGAACTAAAAGGTGGTGCCGCACCCACCAAGGTTAAAGCAACCCGAGGGGGGGTCTGCCCATGAGTCTGCCCGTGTCTCGCCGGCATGAAAAGGTTCGTTCGACCTACAAGTGGTTTCCCCCATCTCTGACTCACCCCGGGCAGGTGCATCACCTTGAGGAACCTCTAAACTGCCCAACGTGTCACTTGGCTTCTGGCCTACATCCTTCTCAGCCATAGAGGATGTCGGGGAAGAACTATCCTCCATAGTAATAACGTCAGCCCAAGTCAGAGAAATTGCCCCGGCTCAGAAGCTCGTAGGGCCCTAGGATGGATCACTCGAGACCAAGTATGCGTCAACATCGAGCTTGGGAGAGAACTCCATTGGGAGTGAATGGATGGATACTTGCTCATTGCTATGCTCCAAGGCCTGAGGAGGGTTCGGGGAAGCAGGGACTGAAGGCACTGGAGGAAGAGGAGGGGTCAGCCCCTTAGCTGGAGATTCGACATGAGTAGCCTCCACCTGGGCGAGTATCTCTTCAAAGGAAGGAAGAGCTCCCCACCCAGGGACAGACCTGTGGGGAGCGGGATTGGTGAAGGTGTTGAGAAAGAGAGACGCAATGGTGATGTTGTCTTCCTCATCATCTTCTACAGAGCTCATCGGCGAGGTCAGGAATGGCGTGACCGGGGGGGGAGTCATTGTGGTGGCAGCCCAGCGTGCCTTCGTCCTTACAAAGGGCACCTGAAGAAGGCAGGTGTGAGGCACTTCCAAAGGCATGCTGCACCAGGCTCTGACTATGAGAAATGATGGGATGCTTTTGTAGTTTTTGAAATGGCCAGATGCCATGTGAATAGATAACACCAAACCAACAGCAACACCATCCAATCATCCTCTCAGTTTCCTTTCAAAAACAAAACCAGTTGGTACATGCCTCTCGGGTGTTACTTTCCTAGCTGTCCCTTTTCTTTTCACGAGTCCTCTCCACTTCCTTCCTCTTTTCATCTTCATGGCATCAAGATATAGCCATCTCAAGCTTCAAGTCACAAATGCTATAAGGATTGAGCTAGAATTTCTACAAGGCATCATAGTATCAGATTAGCCAACAAGTTCAAGTTCTTGGGTTGTGCTCTCCAGCTCCAACTCTCTTTTAGTTTTTAGCTTCCTTTTAATCACCACCACCATAGCCCCTAACTTCTTGAAACACTGATAATTAGATGCATTAGCCTAGGGCAACCAAAACCCACAGCAAGAAGGATGGTAGTAGCTGCAACCTCAACTTGGATACAAGCAAGATCAGCTATGTAAATAGCAAATCTTAGTCTTCCTTTTCATATAAAGCCTTTAACCCCTTCCTTTTTGCCTTCTTTCTCAAGTGTTCCCCTTCTATTAATCTCAAGTAGGCTTATGGCAGCAAGTAGAATCACCAATAGCTACGAACAACACCAGCATACAGCCATGACAACAAGCAATACAACAGAGGAAGAAGAAGGTGGAAGTAGCAATAAACCACAGCAGAAAAATCTTCAAACCACAACAACAACTTCTATGGTTAAGTAGTTAATAGTTTCCTCCACTCCTTTCACCTTGTCTCTATCCTATTATCTTCCCTCTCCTCTATAAATAGTTAGGACTATTTTTTCCATTTATACACCATGAACTAAGCCATCTCAAAATAGAGTCATCCCTAAGTTTTATCAACTATTAATCACCTGTGTATCACCAAACAACAAGCTTTCCTTCCTTCTTCCATATCTAGCTCTCTTATTTTCTTTTTTCTGTAAAGCAACTCAACCACGAGACAATTAAGATTTTGTTTTCTAGCGCATTAGGCAGCTCCTACATTGTCAACACTCTTTGGCACTCAATCAACATCAAAACAAAGACTCCATCACACCAGAAAACTTGTAGGTGCAGCAAAAAAACAACAACAATTGCACCAATATGTGTGAGCTCCTCCACCACTCAATTATTCTTCCCTATGCCACAACAACATCCTCCACCATTATGGAACTCACAGAAGCATCACACATTAGAACCTTGAAGCACGAATAATAATGACAACAAGCACTATCAAACCAATGAAATAACAAGTTTAACCTCAAGCATCTATTTCAGCCTTGGATTGTAGTTCAGTCCCTTCATGCATTTATAACTCTTGGTTATGGATTTTGGTAACTATTTAACTCCCTACCTCACTCTTTTATGGGTTGTTATATTCATTTGGTTAGATAATGTTATGTTTTTAGTGTATAAGTAGAGGAATATAATGGTTTGAACTTATCAAATCATGAGTATGCTTTCTCAAAAGGCATATGGATTGAATAAAGTGTTTGTGAAGGTTGGTTAAACAAATTTGGTATGGATGATGTATTTACGGAGGAAGGATATTGAGTGTTTTGTAGTTGAGTTGAATGGATGCAAATGTTGTAATGGGCAGTGAAGTTGAATGTTATGTGTTAGAAATGTGACCTCCAGAGGGTCACAAATTATGGCGTAAAAAGTGAAAATGGTGGTTTTATGCAAGTTCTAAGTTGAAGTTGCATATGCATTTAAAAGAGAAATGACGTTAAGTTATGTATGAATGTAGGTTTCCATCTGACACGCACATAAATGGACTGTTTGAAATGAAAATAGCATGGAGTCTAGGTAAGTATTATGTTTATACTCTTCTAGAGTTTTCTGAATGATATGAAAATGAAACTTTTATAAAAAAAATGTTCTTTTTATGCAATGAAGGAAAATAGAATGATGGTTTATTAAAGTATGCTAAAGTATTAATGTTTTGAGTTATATATATGTAATAGCCTTCTTTGGCAGCCCCTATTTATGCACCTTAAGAATAGTTGTATGCATGTGAAATGGATGCTATATGTAGAAGCCATTATCTTTATGTTTCATGAAATGAATTGTCGAGGTTCATGTTTGATGCTAAGAGATGACGTTAAATGATGCAATGAAATAATGTTTAAAAATGATGTTTAAATGTGTTATGTAATGATGTTTAAATGATGCTATGAAACGGTTTTAAATGATGCTATGAAATGATGTTTAAAGGATGTTGTGAAATGATGTTTAAATGATGTTATGAAATTATTTTTTATTGATGATGTTTATGCTTATTCTATAAAATGATGTTTATGAAATGAAATAGACTGATGAATGAAAAGAAGGAAAAAGAAAGGACTGAAATGAATGACTGAAAGGAAAGAAAATGAATGAATTTTTTAATGTATGAAGCTATGTCATTGTCATGACTGAATGAATGATGGTATCAATAGACTGGACAGATTATAATGATGGGTAAGTAGTACTGGTATTGCACCCAGTATTGCCCCTTACTAAAAGGGATTCCCAACCTGTGGCCACAGGTGGAATCCGAGTCTAAAATACCACTAATCTTAACATATGGGATGTAACAGTGTGTATTGTTCAATAGAAAGTGATAATAGTTAATTGAATGTATGAATGAATTAGTTTATTTATGAATAAATACACAAGGTGTGGGAAATGTTTTATGAGAATGAAAATATTTTTAAAGAAAAACTCCACCTTGTAATGTTTTTAAAGAAAATAAATGTTTTATGTAAAGTATGTAGAAATATGATAAATGCATGAATGAAAACCTATGTTAATATATTTTTACAGTAAGAAGTAATGTTTACTGAATATTCAACTCATTTTATTTTTATGTATCTCCCTCTTCCTCCCAGGAACAAAACAAGAACGAAGCGTCATAATAGATATGGCCCAAGGGAAAGGTGATAGAAGCCTAGGCACATTTTATGTAATGTATGAAAGCATATTTTGTAAAATGACTTCTAATTTAATTGAATGATTTCTACTATAAAACCTCTTTTAATTTGCAAAATAGGTTTTAATTTTAAACATAGACCATTATATCCTAGGAAGGAAAATTAAAAGTTTTAAAAAGTTTAGTAATTTTTGTCTCATTTTCTAAAACTATTTAAGTCACACCACAATGGCGAGCATTACAACAGCAACATCTAAAATAAAAACCTACAATCGCGAGATGGAGGGATGAGAGTAGTTCGAAATGAATAGACTCAGTTGTACTGAAAATATTATATAATATATATTGAGATATTTATTTATTATAATGACGTTTATATATTAGTAAAAGGTGGCAATGATCCATAGTTTGGATAGTTTCCCCACCATCCCCGCATCTCCAATATGTTGAAGGTTTAGGCTCTGTTTGGATATTGAGAATATCTCAGATGATTGGTAAATAGTAGTGAGAATGGTAGTGAAATAGTAATGAATAGTTTATAAATAGTAGTGAAGCAATCTGAGAATATCTTAAAACAATTATGTTTCCAGGCATACCCTTATTGTCCTATAAATGAAAAATACCACTTACAATCCAGTGAATCTATTCACTTTTTTATTATATTTTTAAGACTTATATTGATATTTTTAATATTTAGAATATTATATATATATATATATAATTATTTTTATATATAATTTATTCATATAAAGACTATCTCAAAATGGTACACCAAAACGTACCAATATCGAAATATTCCATTTCAGTACTTTAACCGAAATGATCACCGAAATGGTATTCAAACTTTGATTCCAAATAACTTATTCTATGCTACAGGTCAATTCTATTGGTCCCGAGGTGTTAGAGTATATTGCTGACTTTGGGAAAGCCACCACACCTTTTCCTGCTACACTTGTTGTATGTGTTCCAAAGAATGAGCATGTGGATGGAATCAGTGAAACTAAGTTCAAGATATCCCCTAGTGAAATCACACCTACATATAAAAGCTAGATCAGATGAACCTATAGAGGCTGAGCTTGAGACTTCCTTCACAATCAAGTACATGGCTTCTTCTGCACTTCAACTTATAGTAGTTGTTAAGTGGAAGTTATTTTTTGAGGTGGATTTTGTTCTGATTTAAGATATCAATTTTTTGAGGTGGAAGTTATCAATCCTTGAGGTGCCCAAAGAATTGATATCTTCATCACATTTATAGGAGTTAAGGTTGCAACGCAGCCCAACCTTTATTCCCTTAAGTCCATAAACAAATGTTACAAAAGTGCATGACAAGGGACAAGGATCATTCAATGTCGTCTTTCAAATGGAATTCCCATAAATTACAAGGTACATATACGAGATATGTGCATATTGAATTCATCTTTAACATGCCACCATATTTCATCTTTAATGCCACTAAAAAAGCAACTAAACTTGTAATGTTCAAATAAACCTTTGAGGCAGTTATACAGTACCTCAATCTGGGACTTGTGTAAGCTGGCGCAACTAAATTCTGTCTCAATCTGGTGATGGCCTCGATAGAATTTCTCTAAAAGATAAGTTTCCAAAGCTCACTTGCAGAGCCTGTAAAAAAGTTACCCATGATCTGAAGCAGTTAAGTTCCTGTTCTTGGGTTATGATTGTAATCGGATGTGAGTTTGGGAATGTAAACTGTAAACACAGTGAAGAGTAATGAGAGTGGATGAGAGGTGTTTGTGAAAAAGACTCACTAAGAGTAAAAAGTTTGTATTGATAATAGGGTTCTTTGAGGGAATCCCTAAACCTCCGTACATTCAAACTATTCAATAAAATTCCAAATGATTCCTTCTCTTTTCCTTCCCCATTTTTCATATACGCATGACCTCAAAATCTGTAACTAACATCTAGTATTGATAAACTGACTTGACAAACAATTGAAAATAACAGTAACATAAAACACATCGTTTGGTATTTTTAATCCCAAAACGGTGTGCATTACAAACAGACAAAATCACATACTCTAACTACTAATTTAAACGTTGCGTATTGCAACTCTTAAACGATAGCCCCACTTCAGTTATTCCCAAAATGATGTGCTTCATGATACTTCTAGCGATGTCGTTCCCAATTCCATGCTTTCACTTAGTTCACTTTGCAGACTCTTATCTTGCAGGCTCTCATCTCCAGTTCAACACTTCATCTGTGTCTCTCAACACCTCCCTTAGGGTTTGCAACCCCATTAGGTTCCTAACAGATCCCCTCCATTCAAAGCACCTTGCCCGTAAGGTGTGGGTAAAGGGCTTGAAGCTTCCATAATACTTCACAACTGCTCTCTTCTTCTAGAAGATCAACCCACTTCATAAGGACCTCAACAATGGCCTAATTCCCTTGTTTCTTCATGTGACGCTCCAAAAATTACTTTGGCTCTAGATAGATCTCACCCATGGCATCTATAGGAGGTAAAGTGGGAAGGACTTGGACCTGTGACCCCAATTTTCTCTTAAGGCTGGAGACATGGATCTTGGGATGTATTCTGGAGGTCTCGGGTAGCTTCAAATGGTAAGCCACTGGACTAATCTTCTCTTCAATTGGAAATGGCCCATAATATCTAGGAGTTAGCTTCATATTATGCCTCATAGTAAGGAATTTCTGCTTGTAGGGTTGTTATTTCAAATAAACCCATTCTCCCTTTTCAAATTCCCTCTTTGTTCTTTGCTTATCTACATAATATTTCATATGACTCTGTGCTTCTGTTAAGTTATGTTTTAATAAGTTGATGATTTGGTCTCTGTTGCGTAAGTATTGATTTGTTGCTCCATTGACAATAGTTCCAGGAATGTATGAGAGAAGAGTTAGGGGTGTGTAGCCATAAGTAGCCTTAAAAAGGGTCATTTTGGTGGCCGTGTGGTAGGTAGTGTTATTCCACCACTTGGCCATAGGTAGCCACTGTGACAAAACCTTGGGTTTAAGCCCTACATAACACCTTAGATACCCTTCAACACATTTAGTTGCCATTTGCATAGTGAGTTGAGATGAGATAAGTTAAGATGGAAGTTGAAAGTTGAATAAAATATTGTTAGAATATTATTTTTTAATATTATTATTATTTTGGGATTTGAAAAGTTGAATTGTTTATTATATTTTGTGTAAAAATTTAGAAAAATTGTAATGATGAGTTGAGTTGATATCACTTCTCAATCCAAACGAGACCTTATTTAATGCTTCAGTTTGGCCGTCCATCTGTGGATAGTAGGCTGAACTAAAGTCTAGTGATGATCCTTGGGATTGAAATAAGGCCTTCCAAAATGAACTTAGGAACAATGGGTCCCTATCTGATACCATTGACTTAGGGAACCCATGGAGTTTGAAAACATGCATCATGACTTCGTCTACCACACCTTGGGTTGTATAAGGATGGGCTAGAGCAATAAAATGAGCATATTTTTTGAAACGGTCAACCACAACCAATATAACACTAAAACCCTTAGAAATTGGTAGTCCCTCCACAAAATCCCAAAGATATGTTAGTCTAAGGCCTCTTGGGAATGGGTAGGGGCTATAATAGCCCTGCTTGATGTAAGGTCTCCTACTTCATAGCTTTACAAGTGTCACACTCTCTCACTAGATGTTTGATGTCCCTTTTCATACCCCTCCAGTAGAAGTCACGTTTAGCACGCTGATAGGTCTTCAAGTAACCTGAATGGCCTACTTGGGGGCTATGATGCACATATTGTGGCTCCTTTCCTTTAAAAATCAGGGTCAGGGTCCAAGACTATCCTTCCTTTTTTAATGATTAAGCCATGTTGTAAGGAGAAACCCTTAGGACAATTCTGGTTGGATTAGAGTTGATTTAACAATCCAACCAACTCTGTGGAGTCTTGGTAACTGTGTTTTAACTCCTCAACCCATAAAGGAGTGGGAAAGGAGATCATGGAAGAACATATGGATGCCTCAAACTCTTTTTCCTTCTGAGAAAGGGCATCAGGCACCCTATTCTCTTTTCCCTTCTTATATTCGATAGAAAAGTCATATCCCATCAATTGGGTCATCCACTTCTACTATTTTTTAGTTCTGACACGTTGTTCCAATAGGAATTTGAGGGCATGTTGGTCAGTCTTAATAACAAAAGACTGACCTAGGAGATATGGCTTTCATTTTTGAACCACCATCACAAGAGCCAACAGCTCTTTTTCATAAGTAGACAATAGAAGAGCCTTTCCCTTGTGTGCTTGACTCAAATAAGAAATAGGTTGCCTAGACTGCATCAACACAACACCAATTCCTTTCTCGCTCACATCACATTCAATGGTAAAGGGCTTGTTAAAATTCGGCAGTTTCAAAACTAGGGGATGTGAAACAGCCTATTTTAAAGCTATGAATGCCTCGGTTGCCTCCAAGCTCCATGAAAAAGAATTCTTTTTAATTGAGAGGTAAGTGGTGCTACAATAAGTCCATAATTTCTGATGAACTTTCGATAATACCCTGTGAGGCCTAGAAATCCACTCAAGCATAGACGCCACCTTAGAAGCATCAACCATTACACTTTCCGCATTAATCACAAGGCCTAGATAATCAATTTTCCCAACTGCAAATTTACATTTAGACCTCTTGGCATACAAGCAGTGTTGCTGTAGCATTAATAAGACTTGTTTTAAGAGTTCCAAGTGTTCCTCCATAGTCTTACTATATCTCAAGATATCATCAAAAAACATTGGCACAAATTTCCTTAACAAAGGCTTGAAAATATCGTTCATCGACCATTGAAAAGTGGCTGGGGAATTGGTGAGGCCGAATGACACTACCAAAAACTCGTAATGTCCCTCATGAGTATGGAAGGTTGTCTTGGGTATGTATTCAGATACTACCCTAACTTGGTGATAACTTGACCTTAAATCAAGCTTAGAAAAAATCACTGAACCAAACAATTCGTCTAGCGACTCATCATTTACTGGAATAGGAAATTCTCCTTAACAGATTCCTTATTAACGGCCTTGTAGTCGACACAAAGTCTCCAACTTCCGTCGGCCTTGTGAACAAGCAAAATAGGAGAAGAGAAAGGGCTAGAGCTTGGCCTTATCACCCTTGACTTTAGTAACTCCGCCACTATTTTTTCGATTTATGTTTTCTAGTGGTATAAGTATCGATAGTGTTTATTAGTGATGGGTTGTGTGCCCTCTTTAAGGATTACGTGATGGTCATGGTTTTGGAGTGGGAGTAACCCCTTAGGTTCACTAAAAAACATCCTTAAATTCTTTCAACAGTTCAGTAATTTTCCCATCTATTGCTTCAAAAACTTGCTCTTCCCTTTCATCACAAACAATTTGTAACAATATTCCCTTGCCCTTAGCCATAGTGGCCTTGAGCATTTTGTGGCCATCCTCCACAACTGATGAGTTCAACTTCAACCTCTTTAACTCAACAGTTTTAACCTCATGCACAAAACTCATCAACAACTTTGAAAAGTTCCAAGTTATAGGACCCAAGGTCTCTAACCATTGGACTCCTAGCACAACATCCCAACCACTAAGATCCAGTAAATGAAGAGGAGGTTGGAATAAAGTACCTTGCATCTTTAGTTTCACAGTTCTGCACATCCCTTCGCTGCTTAGACTTTGGCCATTAGCTACCTCCACCCTCAAATTAATTGAATAGTCCACTGGCAGCTACAACTTAGGAATCAAGGCTAAATCGATGAAATTATGTGAACTGCCTGAGTCCACTAGTATCACCACTTGTTCTCCCATAATTTTTCCCACTAATCGCATGGTTCTCATAGTGGAAGTTCCAGCAATGGCAGCCAAAGAAATCTCAAGTTCCTCAAGGTTGTCGGTAGGTACTGCCACATCTTTTTTTTCTTCATTTTTCCCACACTGCTTGACTTCTTCCTCATTCGTTCATCATCACCTTGTAAAGGTAAATTCTAGGAGTTTTACAAATGTGGGCTAGGCTCCACTTCTCTTCACAATGGTAGCACAATCCCTTTCTTCGCTTCTCATCCATTTGCATGGATGTCACCTTCTTAGTAGTTCCCATAGGTTTTTGCCATTTGCTGTAATTGTCATGGGAATAAGAGGTATGTGCAGAATTTCCTGCCACTCCTGCTTCTATTTTTCTCCACCATTGGTTTGCTGATTTTATTTGTACTCAAAAGGTATTCTTCTTGAGTTTTTGCTAACCCATAAGCTGCATTTAAATTGACAGGATTCAACATCTGAATGGGAAGGTAGATCTCATCCTTCAAGCCGCTGAGGAAACAATTCAGCTTATGCACATCCGATAGTCCCCTCAGACAATTGGACAAGGCCTCAAATTGTGCCTTGTACATTGCCACAACACTGGTCTGCTTCAATCTAGTCAATGCTTCCATGGGGTCATCATACATTATCGGCCCAAAATGAAGAAGCATGGACCTAGTGAGTCTCCCAATCTTTACATTGTCCCCACTCCACAACATCTTGGTACCACACAAGAGCCTCACCTTCCATGTCGTAGGAAGTCATAAGCATCCTGTGAGTAATAGGAGTTTGATGGAAGTCAAGATAATGGTTCACTTTGAATATCCAAGCGACTGGGTTGTCTCCTTGAAAATGAGGAAACTCAAGTTTGACACCCCTAAAGTTAACCCTTTTGTTTTCTTGGTTTTCTAGTTCCATATTGACTTCATGGTGAGCCTCACGGTTATTGTGGTTCTGAGTAATTAAGAGGGTCCTCATCATGTCCTTGATTTCTTGCATGTTGATTTTCAAATCATCAATGGATTGATGTTGGTGGTCGACTTGGTGTTGAAGAGCCTCTTGTTGTTGATGCTTAGACCTTGTATTATCTGCCATAGGATCGATGGATACTGATACCAATTGTTAAGTTTCTGTTCTTGAGTTATGATTGTAATCGGATATGAGTTTTGAAATGTAAACTATAAACACAATGAAGAGTAATGAGAGTGGATGAGAGGTGTTTGTGAAAAAGACTCAATGAGAGTCACAAGTTTGTATTGATAATAAGGTTCTTCGAGGGAATCCCTAAACCTCCATACATTCAGACTATTCAATAAATTCCAAATGATTCCTTCTCTTTTCCTTCCCCATTTTTCATATACGTATGACCTCAGAATCTGTAACTAACATCTAGCACTGATAAACTGACCTAACAAACAATTGAAAATAACAGTAACATAAAATGCACAGTTTGGTGTTTTTAATCCCAAAGTAGTGTGCATTACAAACAAACAAAATGACATACTCTAACTACTAATTTAAGCACTGCGTATTGTAGCTCTTAAACAACAGCCCCACTTCAGTTTATTCCCAAAACGTTGTGCTTCATGATACTTCCAAAGACGTTGTTCCCAGTTCCATGCTTTCACTTAGTTCACTTCATAGACTCTTATCTCCCAGGCTCTCATCTCCAGTTCAGAACTTCATCTGTTTCTCTCAACACCTCCCTTAGGGTTTACGACACCATTAGATTCCTAACAGAAGCTACTTGAGGCCTCCTCGGCATTCTGAAACCAGACAAGTGCATCTCCCTCCATGGAAATGAAGACATGATTGCCTTTTGATCTTAATCCCAATTAGGAGTGCGGAGTGGGGCGGGCTGGGCTTAAGCCTGCTAAGTGCTGTGTCTACGGGCTGGGTTGCTTGTACCACCCAGGCGAGACCAGGGTGATGGACACAGGGTGGCAGAGGCAATTCTCCTCTACCCACCCGTAGTAGAATCAGGAGGCTTAGCCTCTCGAATCTTCACCTTGAGGCCTAGCAAACTCGAAGAACACCCGAAAAGAAAACACTCTGGGTTGATTTGGATAATGAGATGAGATGAGATGAATTTAGATAAGTTCAATAAAATATTGTTAGAATATTATTTTTTAATATTATTATTGTTTTAAAATTTTAAAAAGTTGAATTATATATTATATTTTGTATAAAAATTCGAGAAAGTTATAATGATGAGATGAGATGAGATGAAATGAAAACATCTCTGAATCCAAACAGGGCCTAAAACGGCATGTCGTACTCAATAGAGATATCACGACATGTAGCTAAAATTAGAAACGACAATTTACACGGACCAAGTTCCAAACAGAAAATGTCAAGAGACTGGGGAAAAAAAGTGGGATAATGTTTGATATGAAGCTCCAAGGTTCAGCTAGCAAAGGCGCCATGGCGGCCATTCAAAACGGGTTTCACTCGGCCCAGCTTCTACACAGACCTCAGGTTCTCTCTCTTTGTGCGCAATTTGAAGTGTATATTTTCACTGTGCGTGTCATCGTATTACAACGCTGTGTTTTCTTCATTGATTTGGATATTATCAAGTATGTGGGTTTCGAAGGAATTAGACTTTATGGTTATGATTGGTTTTTCCCCTGATTCCCAGGGTTGTGTTCCCAAAGCGAAACCAAACGGTGAAGAATTCGTGTCTAAATTGCTTGATAGAAGATGGGCATTGCCCAACCCCGATACCAAAATTAACCAAGTAATGTTTCCTCCTACAAAAGTAGGACATAGAGGTGGACCATTCAGTTACGCATCCCTATTAAACAATACTCAACCATCCTTTGGTGATGACATGATGCTAAAGGATGACCAGAATCCATCCTTCTATATTGTGAGGGATGATTTGTTGCATCCATTGGTGAACGGTAATAAAGCGAGAAAATTGGACGGACTGCTTCCTCAAATTGAAGATCACTCAGTGAGTGACGTGGTATGACTATGTGATTTATATTCCTTTTGAATATAAGATGGTAAATGTATGTTAAAAATATCTTCTTTCTAACTGGAATATCCCTTGGTTTCCATGTTTTAATAATTCTCCTTATTTGCTTCTGAACATATATTCCTCCGTTTGTGAAACCTATGCACAATGGGAAACAGGGCCTATGGAGTGGTATCCCATTATATTTTCATGGACCTATATGCATGAGCAGGCTCAGTAAATGATTGTGTAGGTTCATTAGCATCTGTGCTCTATTTTGATAAACAGAACAATGTGCTATATGTTTCAGTGAAGTTCTGTGTAGCAGATGGTTTTGGACATTTGATCATGTTGATGTCTTGTATAAATTTTCAAAGGTCATGCAATTGCACCTAGAGTGTCTGGTTGTTTGTTCGAGTCAATTGATCCTTGAACTAGAAATCTGCTTGGGTGGTGAACCAGAGGAGGGATCTTAGCCCATGTTCTTACCCCATTTTGTTTTCACAAATGTGAAGCATGTCGTTTATAATACCAAATAATATATTTTTCATTTTTAGGAACTCTCATACGAAATAACGTTCAACTGGGACATTTTCTAGGTTACTTGTGGAGGTTGTCAAAGTGCTCATGCGGCAGCCGTTGGTAGGAAATTCCTCACCTCAGCTACTATAGTGGTGGTATATTTTGTCTTTATTTTTGGGAAATAATATTCTTTAGCCCAATAGTACTTCATTTCTTTCAATTTGCATCCCAAACTATCAACTTGTCAATTCCCGAAACTCTCACTTTTTGACAACTTGCATCCTTGGTCACAAGATTGTACCATATGTCGGATTTCTCAACGATCTTAACAAGCTAAATCTAAACTAAGGGTGGAAATTTCCAGAAAGTGGCAGTATAGGGTGCAAATTGAGAAGTGAAAACTATGGTATCACGAGGATGCAAAATGTATTTTCCCCTCTTGTTTTCACTCATTTTGATAGAAGCTATAACAGGGGTTGCTTCTAATGAGTTCATTTGCATGTCTTACAGCTGTTTCATGTGCAGAGAGAGGACTTAAGTCACATTTGCTTCTACGGGGGGAGCAGCCTGAAATTCTGACTGGTTATAACCTGATTTCGACAATATATGGGAATGTCACATATGTTCCAAGGTCTCTCTATGCCAATAGAGACAAAATGCTGAAAAGCCATGCTGATTTGGTGGCAGGCAACAGTGGTTATGTTGTATGGTTAAATGATATTCTTGAAGCTTCTTTTGCAACTCAAAGTTCTAGCACTTCAGACTTTATCCAAATGGATGCTAACAGAAGTGCTGAAAACCATCCAAGAAAGGTTGTAATTGTCAATGAAGGTGCAGGTGATGCTGTGGCCATACTAGGTAAAAGCTATGAGTTGCTATATAAAGCATCATGTTTGAGTTTGAACGTGAACCTATTAGCATGCCTTTTTGGGATAAATTTCTCTTTCTCCTTATAATGTTTTGATGTGACTAAGTTAACATGAGAGCATTTTTGGATGTAGAATAAAAACTCATATTATTCTCATCTGCATGTCCTTTTGAAGATTTGACATTTTTTAATTGATGTCACTCTTCTTGATGATAATGATTTTGAGTGAAAGCCAAGGACATATTTTAGAAAACAGAAATGATTGATACATGGCCAACTGTGCACGAAAAAAAAAAAGAGGATAAACAGTGGTTACTGTTTGTGATTATTTAGAAAATGATTGGTAGTTGATGGTTTTAATGGCTGAAACCATACTATAGGCAAAAGTTGTGGGTTTCTGTATAAAGCACCATATTTGTGTTTGCATGCATACGCATTTGCATTTTTTTTGGGATAAATTTATTTTCTCCTTTTGTTGGCTCTGTAATGGTTCTATGTGATTGAGTTAGCATGAGAGCATTTTTGGATGGAGGCAATATGTGCATATTCTTCTCATCAGCGTATCATTTTGAAGATTTGGCATTCTGTTATATATGTAACTCTACTTGATGATAATGACTCTGATTGAAGGCCAAGTACATATATAAGAAAGCATTACTCTCAGTTGATGGTTTTAATGGATGAGTGTGCTTTTGAAACACTAACTTTGATTGTGTTGAACTAACCTTTCATCAGATTTGATATTTACTTGCTGACTGAATAAAGTGTATTTCAGTGTCTTGTTCTCTTGTAAATCAATTACTTTTTGGCTGGTTTAAGTTGTTTCTTTGTCACTTATCTGGTGTGGATTGATTGCTACAATTGCTTTTACTGAAAAGTGGTTTCTTTCTCATAGGTGTCATTCGCCTCATTCATTACTTATCCCAGAATCATTTACTTGGTAAAGAGAGGGCCTTGAAATTGGTTGTAGATGCTGGTACTGGGACAACCGCTGTTGGTTTAGCACTTGGGGCCCTATGTTTAGGGTGTGTTCTATGCATTTTTTATGTTCTTTTGGTGAAGAGAATAAACGATTGCAATTCTTTGTTATGCTATGAGTCTTCAGAGGCACACTATGGCTGTGCATGGTAATTGCTTCTGTTGCTTCCTGTCAGGCTTCCCTGGGAGGTAACTGCCGTGATGCTGGCTGATACAATGGATGGTTACAAACAGCAAGAGAGACGCTTGGTTTCTGATTTCAAGAGGTGCTTTAGTTTTCATCTGACTGACCAGAGTTTGAATGAAGTAGATAGTGGAATGGTGAATTGGGTACAACGTTTCCATCCAAGAAAGTAAAATTTCATTTCCTTCACTGTTTTATTTTTAATGGTGTTATTCCAATCGAGCATTTCATATATTATCTTTGCTCTCAGACTTTTATATGAATTAGTCCTTGTGCAAAGAGAGGAAGTCAACGACTAAGATACTCTATATGGGAAACTTTCTCTTAACAATATCAATTTTATGTTATTAAAAAATAATTACAACTTGGTAAGAAGAAAACTTCTTCCTTTCCATGTGTCTGCAGAAAATTTAAACCTACAATAAGTGATGACATTTTTTTTTGTCTGTCAGATAATAGGGTTTGCCTTAAAATTAAGGTAAAAAAAAGGCCTATGTTTCCACTTTCTTATAAAAACAGTGGGCAAGGCTACATGTGGAAAATCAGTTTGTTTTAGGTCCTAAAGTGAATAGAAGTTTTACATTTTAGTCAAATTGTAAGGGTGAGTAATAGCTGACGTAGTCATAGCAGGAGTGGGTGTTGGCATTAGCAAGCATATAACATTCTAATATGTTAGGAGTGTCATTTAATTTTTTCAACACACATGGAGAGAATTCTTACATCCTTCATTGATGTTCAACAATATATATATGCTACATACAATTGACAACTATACCCTCACAAGTTACACTAATTACAACCATGTCCTCTAACACTCCCTCTCAAGCCGTATATCATATAAACCTAGTTTGGAACAAATAAGCTTTAACCGACTATAACACAATGACTGAGTAAACATATCTACAAGTTGATCAGCAGACTTCACTAAAGGTGTAGAAATGTCACCACTTAGTATCTTATCTCATTATGGTAAAGAGTATCCATTTCATTTTTCATAGCTGTCTTCCATCCCGGATCAGATAAAGAATCCTAAACTATCTTAGGAATAGAAAATTTTGAAAGTTGAAAAGTAAAATATGAGAACGAAGGAGATTAGGCATGACATGAGACAAATTGGCTAATCGGATGTTAAGTAACACAAGAATGAGTACCTGTGTGGAAAGCAATAGGCGTAGAGTCTGAAGTACTAGGTAACCTGTAATCTGAAGATGGAGACACGGTTGGTGGAGGCATGGAAGTTGGCGGCTGCAAGCGATGCAAGTAAACCTGTAAAAGAACAGGTGGAGGCACTGAGGAGGGTTGGGTAAGGTTGGGTGAGTGTGGAGGAGAAAGTGTAAGAGTAGGTAATGGTAGAGGATCACACTCAACACTCGAAGATGTGTCCAAGAAATACGGTATGGACTCAAAGAAAGTAACATCAGCACTCGTGAAGTAGCGTCTAAGAACATGACTATAGTAGCGATATCCTTTTTGAGTCCAACAATAACCAACAAAAATACACTTGGTAGAACGTGGATCAAGCTTATCAAAGCCTAAGTCAAAGTTATGAACATAGCAAACACACTCAAAAATTTTTGGAGGGAGAAAATGGCGGAGATGAAGGGAACAAGATGGAGAAGGGAGGGAAACCATCAAGGACTGATGAAGGCATATGGCTAATAAGGTGACAAGCAGTAAGATATCATCACTCTAGATCGTTTAGGAACATGCATGTACAGTAAAAGTGCTCGGGTTACATCTAACAAATGACGATTTTTGCGTTCAACCACCCCATTCTATTGGGATGTATAAGAACATGAAATTTGATGAACAATTCATTTATTACTTAAGTAGCAAAGGCATTAGATTGATATTCTCTAGCATTATCATAACACAAAACTTGAACCTTTTTGCTAAATTGGGTTTTAATTTCTTGCCAAAAGACTTTGAGTATGGAAAGAAGTTCAGATCGTGTCTTCATCAGAAACAACTATGTCACACGAGAGTAGTCATCAACAAATGTAACAAAATATTGAAACTTGTTTGATTCAATGTTGATTGGTCCCCATATATCAAAGTGAACCAATTCAAAAGGACTTGATGCTCGTTTATCAACTCAAGGTACAAAAGACACAATGATATTTACTAAGTTGACATGCTTCACAAGGAAAGGGAGACACAATTCTAAGATTCCTAACTTGACGTTTCAAAAGGGAAAGAAAGGGGGTGACCAAGGCAACAATGCCATTCATAAGCAAATGATGAGGAAGTGAGGGCTCGAGTAGGTGACTGTTTAACATCAAGATAATACAGACCACCAGCTTCATACCTCGTACCAATCTTGTTCCCCCCGTATTGAAATCCTGAATATACATGAAGAGAGATAAAAGGTAACTGAACATTGAAGATTCTGAGTAATCTTACTAATGGACAGCAAACTACAGAGAAAACTAGGAGCATATAAAACAGATGACAAGGATATAGAGTTAGTGAGTTTAGTGGATCCAATGTCTATAACTTTAGCAAGAAAACCATTAGCAAGAGTAACACTCTTTGGAGATGTCACGGTATCTAACTTAGATAAGGCATAAGACAAACCAGTCAGCTGTTCATTATCTCCTGAATCGATGATCTATGGATCTTGAGTGGATGAGACAAGATATGTGGACGTTGTACCTGAATGGGCAAGAGTAGCTATCGAATATGAAGTTCGTGTGCGACCCAAAAGCTAATCATACTCATCCTTCGATATGGTAATCATATCTATAGTTGAGTTGGAGCTCATTGACAGTGATATAGCATCTTGGCAAATGGTCTGATGAGCGGACCCAGATGTTCTACCATGTAAAATCCCAACAATAGTCCACCAAGTGATTACTGCGACCACAATGAATACACTTATGAGATTCACAACCTCAAGCGCGATTACCTTTGGCATCATGTCCCCCATGTGCACCTTTACCATCTTTGCCTCCACGCCTACTAGGAGCAACATAGGAGTCGACGAAAGCAGATCTCACACTAATCTAATCAACAGATTTTGACCACAACATATAGTTTCTTTTCATTCAATTTCACCAAAGTCATAGGCATATTAAAGTTTGATGCAAGAGACTGTGACTCAAATTTAGTTGCCATGGATAGAAAAATGTCACAATTCAACTTCGAGACAAAATTCGTAGAGACTATGAAATATGAGGACTGCTAGAGACACATAGAGATCTCACAAAGGGATCCCACAAACTGACGTGTCTCTATCACGTCCGTTTAAGTTTTTTTTATTTTTTTATCTCCAGCCCAATCCCCCTCTCCCCTCTCCCTCCCTTCCCGTCGCAAATCCATGCTGTTGTCCCCAGCGAAGAGCCAGCAACATACAACAGACCTCTCTCTCTCTCTCTGTCTATCTCTCTTTCTCTCATATTCCTTCTACTTCCTTTACAATTTTCTTAGAAACCAAACAGATTACGATTTTCCCTCTCAACAACCAAATACAGAATAATTGTAATTTTCCATTCATTTTCTCAACCCAACAAGAACAAGTTGCGATTTTCCCCCTCAAAAACTAAATAGAGAACAAATATTATTTTCCTTTCATTTTCTCAACAACCAAACAAAATTTTTCCTTTTATTTTCTCAACAACCAAACATAGAGAGGTATCCGGTGGTAGAGGGCTATCGGCGACGTCGTCTGGGCTGTCAGAGACTGACGAAGGGATCTCTGTATGGAGGAGGGCTCGCTCCGAGATAGTGAAGTGGGGGAGGGAGACTGGGCGGGAGGGGGGAGTCAGAAAAGAACAGAAAAGATGAAAGTTTGGGGAGGGGATGGCGGTAAAATAAAAAATAAAAAGACAAATACTGAAATACTAAAGAAAAAATAAAATAAAACATTAAAACAAAATACTTACACGTCATTTTGTGGGATCCCTTTGTGGGATCCGATTGTGTCTCCGGTACTTTCCATGAAATATAGATGAAAAATTGAGGAACACAATCTGGAAAATTAGAAACCCAGCTCAAGCACCCGAAAAATCAACCTGAGTAACCAAATTTCAACTCTGTATCAATCGAAATCAGTTTGTATCAGTCGAAGCAGGCATGTATCAGTTCGGAACTGGCCTGTATCGGGCCTATATCAGGTCTGAACAGGTATCGGCCTATTGCTGTCCTTAAACACGGATTAAGTTATCCTAAACGAGAATAAGTGGTTTGGGTATTACCTTATCCACGTTACCAAAGAGATGTTATTCTAGATAGGAATGAGCTCTTGCTGCAAGTTGGGGTTAGCCACACTCAAGGATTTGATAGCTTATGCCTGCAACCAAACACTCCAAGACTTTGATGTTGCCAGAGATAGAGAGCCCTTCTGGCAGCCAATAATGACGGGAAACTAGCCGGGATGCACAGAAAATGAAGAGGAGTTCAACCCTAGTGCCCAGTATTGAAGACGACGACGGAAACTCGTCAAAAACAACTTGAAACTCCTACCGACCGCCGACGACAAAGAGAGAAGCCATCGGGATGCATAGAGGACAATGGTGAACTCAAATCCGGCAGCAGAAAACACTGGTGAGCTTTGAATTGGCGAAAAAAATCGTATAGGACATTGAAAAACACTCCAGCGAGCTCAAACAACAGTGAGCTCAATTTCAACCTCTCCCAGCTGAACCATTGTACACCACTTACCACCAACCAACTAATCAACTGGCTATACCATGTCAACACACATGGAGAGAATTCTTACATCATTCATTGATGTTCAACAATATATATACTACATACAATTGACAATTATACCCTCACATGTTACACTAATTACAACCATGTCCTCTAACAAATTTAATTTAATTTAATTTTGTAATCCATCTTTGCCATTTTAATGTTATCTTAAATGATAAATATTTTTCCATTATAGCTTTAATGAACTTGTGATCTATCAAAACTGATTGTGTATTTGGGTAGTATATTTGAGAAATATTAATAGTTTGACAGAAATGGAAACAGTAGAATATAACTTATCAAATTAGGGGATGAGGATGCTTGTGGAACTAGAGCTGCAAAGATTTAAGCTTGAGTAATATGCCAATACATCTAACAAGAGAACCATTTTCAGTTACAAACATCTGATACTTGTGTCAATGTGTTTTCACTAAATATCACCCTTTTTTGTCTTTTTGCATTTGTTGAAAGTCAACTCTCTCTCTCTCTCTCTCTAGATTCGGCAATATATTGGAAGGGGAAGTAGAAGCATGCCAACAAATTGCACAGAATACTGGTATTCTAGTTGATCCAGTGTATACTTTAGCTGCTTGGGAACTGGCGGCACAGCTTAGTGAGAAGGAAGCAAAAGGGGCTGTAAAAGTGGCTATGCTTCATACTGGTGGCACACTGGGCATTTTCGGATTAGCACAGAGGTATAGGTCTTACTTCCGTACACTCAAAGATGGAATTTAAAAGAAAACAAAATCAATTTTGTAAATTACAAGACTAGGCATTACTTTCTACATGGAAAATTTCCAGCGATAATTGTTACTAAAAATGACCCGTCTGCTGTTATCCCTTGATCAATTTGTAGGGATGCTATTCTACTATATATCACATTTCAGTTGCAACTTCTATTGATTCAGCAAAATATTCCCATTCTTGACAATTATAATCGTCATGATTTGCATCCTTGTTTTAGCATGGTTCATTGCCATCTCTTCCAGCTTTGTGTTACGACTCATGCCGTCTTTCCAAAACTGGGGACGATGGCCATGAAACACCCGGAGTGGCCGATCATTATCCCCTCTACAGGCTTTGTTAACCATCAAGGAACAAGTTAAATGTAGTTTCCCTGAAAGTTGCATTGTCGCCATTAGATAGGATGCGGATCATATCCAAAGCCTCCGTCAGTGCCTTGTTATCTCCTTGGGCCCTCATCAACACAGACCTTGATGACTAAGCAATTCTCGGCATTGATAACCCATGAATTGTCCCAACAACTCCTCTAGGGCTACACTTATGGCACATTTAAAACACAAAATCTGTCCATGAATCAAAGGAAAAGGAGCTGAATACCTCACTATATCCCATTATAAGCTCTAAATCTCAACTCGACCAAAGTTTACTAAGCCATTAATCCCGTCCAATACCATGTTTACTAACTTCCAAATAGCCTCACAGCCCACTATACATAGATTGCAGGCTAGAATGTGATTGTTCCTCATTTTGATTTTTGGGGCTCTTGGGCTCATTCAAACACCAACAAAGATATCAAGTTTCTGACTGGCCTAGAATCAGCAGCTACCATTACTACCTTTGGTTGACTCGTCTAGAAAGAGTAAATTCTTAATATTCTATTCATCCACGTCAGGCCATAATGGTTGCAATAACTGGCTACGACCATTTCTTTTTGGTCTGACCAATAAATAGTAAGGTAGTAATGTCAGATCTCTCTCTCGCTCTCTCTCTCTCTCTCAGAGACGGGGTTTGTAATCTTGGCAGCACAATCTAATAATTAAATACCAACATTCTTGATCATAGTGTCAATTCTGATTAAAAAAAAAGGGGCCACCCACAAACATATAATTGCACTCCCTTTAGCCACTAGAATCTCATCACGTACACAAACGCAAACGAGAAAACGCCAGCAACAAACTCTTCTCCCAACACATTTTTTTGCTGCAAAATTGTGAGACGATTCGCCACAGTGACACGACATGGTCCACTTTGCGCACCCTATTCCCGAGATTCCAAATAGTTCCTTAGTTTAAAAAACACACACACATATAAATATATATATATATATATATATATATATATATATGTATATGAATAATATATAAATATATGTTTGGTTCAGTTGTGGGGTTGGGGTTGGAGGGGCTACTAAATGAACCTCCTCCTTAGCGAAATATCTTTTTAGAGTATTGATATTTAATTCTTTAAAATGTAATTAATATCTTTGAATTTATATTCATTAGTCTTTACTTCTTTTGATTAATGAAAATTTTCAAATTTACTAGCTCTTATACTTATAATAATTATTATTTTTTAAATTAATTTTTATTTTTTAATTAATTTTTTCAAATTGACAGAGTTATATATACTGTAGCCTCTCAGAGTAACTAGAGCTTAGAAAAAAGCATGAACACATGACAAAAAGATTTTATCAGCGTAGGTAGGTACACAACTTGTAAGCGAAGCGAGAAAAAAAAATCAGCATAAATCAAAACATAATATCATGGATGGTTGTAGGGATAAATTTAATAGAGCATGGCTTCAACAGAGCATGTTAAGGACACTAACAGCATGGCTTCATGGTTGTACAGAATGAGAGAAAATAATAAAGAATTCATTTGACTTAGCTACAGTAGTCTTCGTATACGACTTCAAAGATAGATACAGTGCAGCAAATATCTTGGATGACTTTAATTTGACTAATTTAAGGGACATTAGTTAAATTATAGCTTTTATTGACATTCAGTCAAGCAAATATCAATCCTCTTACTGGAATAATATTCACATTAAAAATATTTTTTTATCATTTATTATTTTACACTTTAAAAATACTTCCATATCAAATAAAAAATATCTTCATATTTTATAAAAAAATTATAAATATGATGTGTGAGAATAAATAGTTATTAATGAATAATAAATCTCTTCACATTAATGATCCTCCCGCCCTCCTCGTCTTCAGCGAATGGGATTTTTACAAACAATAATTTTTTTACCAAAAAATAAAAAGAGTTTTAAATCAAGTCACTAATTATGTTTACTGTTTAGAGCCATATTTGACAACATGGTACAGACACCCCCTTCCCCCAAGAAAAAACACCAACAAAGTAGTGTGAGGAATGAGGATGGCAAAAAAAAATTATAGAAAGTTGATGGGCACCCAACGTCTCATAAAAAGAATCAATCTTTGGGATTTCACTAAACCCATAATATGTTGTCCTCCATCAACTAATGTTAATTTATACATGATGAATTTCAACAAGGTTCGAGAAATTCTGAAACAAATCTAATTGCCAAGAGATGGAGGACTGAAAAAAATAAAATTAAAAAAAAAAAGAAGAAGAAGAAGAAGAAGTAAAGAGACAAGAAAACTTAATTGATAAGGTAGTCATACTAATAATCAATTAATGAATCCCGTATTCAATAGCATAAATAAATCTAAAAAAGTTATATATAAAATAGCACTCTTAATGGATTTTATAAAATCTATTTTTATGTAAAATTTAAAAAAAAATAGCTTAAAAGTGCCTCCAATAGATTATCTATTTTTAAATTTATTTTACATTTTGTAATAGCGTTCAGCTACATTTAACATGAACTATTCACAAATGTAAAAATATTTTATTTATTTATTTTCTTTTCATGTACTTTAACTCCTATAATAATTTCTTTCTCTATGTACTTTTTTTCTAACAAATTATTAAATAATGTAATATAAAGAAAAAATAGATAAACAGATGTATGGTATATTGTAAAAATTAATATGTAAAATAAAAAAAAAAAATTTAATAATAAATTTTAAAGAATAAGATACATAAACCATTAAAAATGCTCATCAGCCTTTTTTATAACTTTTTATTTGATATTTTCCATAATTTAAAGAGGGATAAACCCATCATGAAATAGTTATGTTTATATATTTTTCGCAAATGACTTTTTTAAGACTTCAGCAAACCCAAAAAGAAAACCAGATAAAAAGAAAAGAAAAAGAAGAGGTGAACTTTCAGTCGTGGTACTTCATATATGACCTTTCTCATCTCATCAAAGGGCCCCCCAGCTTCAGAGAAATTATTAGCTTCTGATGCTCATAACTTTTGAGCTTTGTACAGTAATTTGAAATGACATTCAACTGTACGTGAAATATCACTGCATTTTCATTTCTGACTTGTAATAGCTGGAGTACTTATAACAAACCCACAAATGCAATTGTATGTATGTGTGTATATATATATATATATATATACATGCCAGAATTTCTGCTTATATATGATTGTTCAATGTCCAGCTCGATCGGAAAATCTAAAAGAAAAAAGGGTTAGCTAGTGCGGAATAATCAACTCACCAGCATATGGAATGTCTCCGTCGTGCATGTAACCTAATATGGCAACCTGAGCCCTCCTTAAAATAGGGTTTGTGGAGGCCAAAGGGAAACCATCCCTTTCACTTACTTTTTGGGTCATTATGGTCCACGCATGCAGCCCTCCTGTGAAGGAAATGGGGAACATAACAACAACAACATAACCTACCTATCTACCTACATTCCTTATAATAAAATACCAAGTTTTTTTTTTTCTCTCTTTTTTCCAAAACGTGACCGATTGAGAAATATCGAATTCTAAACCCACAGAATTTACAGTTCATAATTTTAACTACCGGACGGGCTTTCACATTTAATTCTCACTTAAAATATAAGAATTACAGATTTCATAAAAATAAATTTATTAGATACAATTTTTATGTAATCTGTTTTATAAGTAAATTAATTTTATAATCTAACATATTATTTCAAATCATATTAATTTTTTAATTTATTTTTATAAAACACGTCCATTTTTCTAAAATATATTTGTTTAATTTATTTTAATTTGTTTTTTATTAAAGTATTTTTCTAAAAGTATATGTTTTTTTTTTCTCAGCTTCTAAAAGTATATGTAAGTTCATGCCCTCGTATTTTCAAGAAAACACGTCCATTTTTGTTAGGTTGATCTACGTGCAATTTTATGAGCAAATTAAAGCTGGTTTTCCTTTTTGCACTTGATATGACAAATTTAGTTGTTAATCATATATACTCGAGTCCTTATCATTCAAACAAATACATATAGCAAAGGACATGGATTCAAGCTTGAATGACATGAAGAGTGACTCTACGACATAATTGAAAAAACAAAACATTTTGCCAAGATATAATAATGCAAGAAAGCCTAATTGGTGGGTTATTTCAAGCATGAATGCCTTGGTTTTACCTAAGTTCTTGCTAATCTGTTCAGTCAATACTAAAACCTAGCTAGAGGCAGGATTCCAAGGAGAAAGATCATTCATTCAACGTGGTACCCAACTCAAGGAAAATTATATATATGTATATATATATTGTAGATAATGAAATAGACAATGGAGAGAGCCGTGGAAGGACAGACAACAGCATGCAAAGAATCGAAGACACGACCAAAATATACTTTGATTAAGGAGGTTGATCAGTCATTGGAAGTCTCGTGTTGGACCTTGCATGAAACTCCGGCGCACGTGTGTTGGTCTTTGACTGAATAAACTCTTTCTTCTTTTTTAATGTGTGTGTGTATATATATATATATATATATATATATATATATAGTGGTTAACTACCGAGAGATTTGCACATGAAATTTCAAAGTAAAGAATGATAAAACAAACATGAAATTTCAAAATAATTATAAATTTTAGAAGAAATCCAAAAGAAAATCAAAACAGTCCGCAGGTCGAAGAAACCATTTACAAATTAAATTAGTTTTCCAACTTTAAAAGAATCAAACAACCAACAAAATTTATGGTTAAAATTAGGGAAAAAAACTACATCACACAATTCTTAACATTTTTTAGGACCTGAATCATTTTATAATCTTTTTATATAATTCTCTAGATTTGGAAGAGATTAGGATTTTTTTTTTTAAATTAAAATCCCGTTTAGATATAAAAACAGTTTCATCTCATCTCATCATTATAAAATTTTAATATTTTATAAAAAAAAATTCTCTTTCTTGAATTCTTCCTTAATTCCTTAATTTCGTTTTCTATTCTCCCCTCCCCTCTTCCTTGTTTCCAACTAAAAATAGTGATAAGATTTAAAGAAATTAGGCCTAGTAAAGAAGTAGATAATAGATAGCAAATTATACATTCTGAAAAAAGTAAAGAAAAACAGAGGGTACAGTCACAAACTCAATGCAATAAAAGTCAAACGGAATAAAGCATCGTTATCTTAAAATTTAATTAATCTCATATTTTTTTATATTTATCTAATCTATTTAAATTTAATTTTTATATTAAATTATTCATTCATTCTTTATATAATAATAAAATATTATTAACTTAATATTTTTTATTTAATTTATTTTATCACATTTTATAGTTCTACCAATTAAATGTTAATAATAATTATATTCTACTTAAATTAACGTTAAAAAAATTATATTTTCAAAAGTCATTTAATGTTAATAATAAAAAATATTTGATTAAACTCATCTAAATTTCTTAATTACAATCCAAATATATTTTTTTATTAAAGTGAGAAGCTAGTATTTTAATCTTTGTTTATAGTGAGAAATTAATATTTTAATATTTAATAAATCAATAAAAATCTTTAATCTTTAGCCAAGTACTGTAGTTGGAATTTAAATTATTTTAGATATGCTCAATTCAATGTGAGATCTTTTTTATACAAATTATCTAAATTTTGACTATTCTTTTTATTTGGTCAAGTCAATGAGAATATTCAAGGAGCGACTAATCTTGGCTAAACATCAAAACCGAAAGGTTTTAGAAAAAAGAAAAATAGAACAATTTTATCTTAAGATATATTAACGTATGAAATTACTCGAAGCAATGGTATTAAATAATTAAAGTAATTAAAACCAAATAAATTTCGAAACTCATCGGATTTGAGGCCAACTAGTACGTACCCTGTAGTATGCACTCTCTCAGTCTCTCCATATTTATTATTGAAGCATCGATTAAATCTTTTTATTTTTTATTTTTTGTAGTGATTTGTTTTATTGTCCTTGTTTCGATCGAGTTGTTACTTTCACACAAACAAACGCGAAATTAAAAGATTGCAGTTTGCACCACCGTTTGGAAAGTTGGGGAGTGCAGGATTTGAGTTTTTATTTCCAGTACGGATCAATATATTTTCCTGCTTGGCTGAATGAGTTTTGTGTCTCGGTTTCTGTATCCTTGCAATGCCAGACAAAACATCCAAATTGATTTGTTCTTATTTATATAAGTTGCAGCTGTAGCAGCTTGTACTTCCTTCGAGCCTTTATATATTCAAATATATATATATATATATATATATATATATATATATATATCCTAGCTATCATTTACTACCAAGTTTTGAGTTGGGTTATTGCATGGGGTTTTTTTAAAATATATCAAACAATAAAACAGAAGCTTTATTAGAACAAGAAAAAAGGTGTTATAAAATCTCGATTCACAACAACTTCGGTTCTTCTTATTTCAAATTAACTAGCGCTAAACATTATAGGATAGATATATAGAATAGGTTTTATAGTTTGCTCTAGTTTATTTTATCTTATTTAATTATTATAATTTTTTCAAAATTTTTTCTCAAATATTCGTCTTATTTTATCTACAATAAACAAAATAATGTTATATGGTTGAATGATTGCATGCATAGATACGATCACACGAGTCCTCTATCAGTATCGTGTAGGAGGGAATGACAGAATTACTTTGGGACGAGTGAGACAATCGTAAAGTCAAAAATGGTAATTACACCCTGCAAAGATCGTGTCGACAATCTGAATCCATCGTAAAAATGACAGCAAAACAAAATCACCCAAAAATTAATAAAAAAAAAAAGAAAAAAAAGAACAACTAGATCTTTAAGTTTCATCATTTCATGGGCTGGTCTCTCTGAAAATACAGAGGTACGTACTGGTAAAGACGTATAAACAGAAGAAGGAAAGACGAAAAGGAATTAGCTAGAGGAGGAGGAGGGCGAGAGTCGGATAATAGATAATAAGGGTGCGTTTAGATGTTGAGATGAGTTGGGTTGAGTTGAGTTGAGATGATAAAATATTATTAAAATATTATTTTTAAATATTAAAGTTGTTTTGAAATTTGAAAAAATTAAATTATTTATTATATTTTATATTAGAATTTAAAAAAATTATAATGATGAATTGAAATGAGTTGAGATGAGTTTGAATTTGACATCTAAACGAAATCTAAATGGACGAGGCGGAGTAGTAGTGCTGCCACTAATGAAAAGCATTATTTAGGTTTGGATTGGTTACTAAGAATTTTATCTTTAATTATTATGATTTTTTAAAATTTTTATATAAAATATAATTTTATTTTTAAAATTTTAAATAAAATAATTTTAAAAAATAATTTTTTATTTAAATTTTAAATTTTTTTCTATCTTATGTATATCTCATCTTATCTGTTAAACGAAAACAAAGAGCAGTAAAAGTTGTACCCTTCACTGTGGTGCCTTCCCCTCCTACTCCTTCTCAGGTGCAATTATTACCCTCCTCCTGGTTTTAACCCGCATGATCTCACCAAGATCCACATCCCCACGTGTACGGCCCACACTCCCCCTCCCCGTTTCATTCCGTAGATTGAAAAAAAAGGAAGAAAAACAGATACAAGTTTCAAGGAAATAGGGTATTACCGTAATTTAAGCAGGGTGTTAAGGTGGGCAAAGCACATTTTTAGCAATAGGCTTGAAAAGAAAGTAGAGAGGAATAAGGTAAGAGCCAAAGACATTTTTGTGCTTTGCTTTTCTACTTGGACTCGAAAAACACACAGACGCCAGACAGACAGACAGACAGGCAGTCGAGAAAGGGAAGAGAGAGAGAATGGTACATGCCTGCTTGTTTAAAGAAGAGAATAGATGGGAAGCTCCCTGTAAACGGTAAACAAATTAATACCTCACCAGAAACACCCACGTTCGATTCCAACTCCTTTGTGTGTTCTCTTTGTTCCCGTCGGTTTTCTGAACGGTGAGACTCTGCGAACCCACCATGGGAGAAAGCGGTATTGCCCGGTTTGCCGGGAACCTAGACCCTAGGGCTCAAGAGTTCCGGCCCAGAAACCCTAACAACCACGCCCAACTCGCCCTCTTCAGGCCACCACTACCTCAACCAGTGCCCCAGGTTTACTACCCATACGCCTCGCCGTATGCACCGACTACCGAAGTGCAGGTGCAAGTGGTATCATTCTGCGATGCGGGAGGTCTAGGGTACAGCTGCGCATCTCCCGTGTACGTTAGCGCGCCCGAGGTGAGGGTGCCGGGGCCGGTTCAAGCTGGGTCGGCGGCGGCGACGAGAACGCTAGTTTTGAGTTCGGTACCGGGTGACGTCAGCGAGGGGATAGTGAGGCGGGAACTGGACGCCTTTGGGGAGTTGAGGGGGGTGCAGATGGAGCGAATCCGGGAGGGAATCGTGACCATCCATTTCTACGATCTGAGGCATGCAGAGGAGGCCCTGAGGGAGATTCGGGACCAGCACATGCAACAGCAGGCCAGGCTGAGGAACCACTACTACAACAGTACCACGGCTTTGCTGGTCGCGAATTCCGTGTCCCAGGTGGACAATTCGGGTGCCCCACTGCCCCCACTGGCGCGTGGTCTTATCGCCGGCCGCGCCGTCTGGGCACAGTTCATCATCCCTTCGGCAACTAACGCCGTACCCGACGGCCACAACCAGGGGACCATCGTTATTTTCAATTTGGACCCTGAAGTCTCCAAAAGTGCTTTAAAAGAAATCTTCGAGGCTTTTGGTATATAGGATCCTTTTTCGTGGTTGCTTACAAGATACTATATATTAGTCTTCTGGTTTCTTTTTAATTTCATCTATTTGAGATCTGAAAGCTTTCTATGAAGGGCGTCCTCGTTATTGCTTCC
The DNA here is from genome assembly GCA_029856935.1 of Cyclocarya paliurus. NCBI lineage: Eukaryota > Viridiplantae > Streptophyta > Magnoliopsida > Fagales > Juglandaceae > Cyclocarya > Cyclocarya paliurus. The sequence goes on along the minus strand of CM056945.1, from coordinate 20,331,255 downwards.
GAAACTTCGACAGGATCATCTCGTTCTCCTTTTGGGCTCTTGATCATGTTGTTGATGGATTTCTTTCTTTGTTTTTAGGTCCGGTGAAAGAATTGAGAGAGACGCCATTGAAGAAGCACCAGAGGTTCGTGGAGTTCTATGACGTCAGAGACGCGGCCAAGGCTCTTAGAGAGATGAATGGAAAGGAAATTCTGGGCAAGCCAGTAGTTATAGAATTCAGTCGCCCCGGTGGTCATAGCAGGAAGTTCTTCGATACGACGTTCGCTTCGCCTGGCCCAGCTTCGTTCTCGGCCAACATTCCAAGCATCAACTCCAACTTTCATCACTCGAAATCTCCTAAATACCGTCCTTTACCGCCACCTCCACCACCGCCTCCGCCCCCGCCGTTGTCTCGGAAATTTTCGGGGCGGTACGTTCCCAACGTGTCCCGTTCACATCTCTCCCAAACGCAGTTCTCGACCAAGAGATCTTTGGGTAAGGGAAGCCCGAAGGGCGCAAGTTCTGGGGCTGTAATTGAGGCTAGACTGGCTTCGATGAGTCTGGGTGGTGCCGTTGGGAATGGATTAATCGAAGAAAACGAAGGCAATGGGCCTCCGAAGAGGAATGCAGCGAAGAAGAGTCAAAGCAATAACTCCAGTACAGTGACTGCGAAGCAGACTCGGAGTAGTAGGCCATGGAAAGGCAGACAAACAAAAATGTTCGATACGCGTTTTCTAATAAACGAAGATGCCATATTGGAATCCAATTACAGAGATTCCAGAACCACTGTCATGATCAAGAACATACCAAATAAGTACAGGTCGGTTCAAATCTTTTCCCAGTCGTTAGTTTAGACCTTAAAAAGATCGAATTGTAAGGTCGGTCTACCGAAATTGTTATATATATTCATGTAGAACCAATCATTTATTTATTTTTTGTTCGACTTTGTATATAGTTGTTTGCGAGTATATATATAAAATTGTATATTTTTTACAATTGCAGTCAGAAGCTGCTTTTGAACATGCTGGACAACCACTGTATCCACTGCAACGAGCAGTTGGCCGACGGCCCTGACCAGCCTTTGTCCTCCTACGATTTCGTTTATCTCCCCATTGATTTCAAGTAAATTTTCTACAGGCTCCTGCATATGCCTTTGATTAATGAATCGTTCTGTTTACTTCATCCTCCTGCTATTTGATCTTTTATGTACATATAGGTTTGCTTAATAATATTGAATTATTATTTTTCTTTAAAAAAACAGCAACAAGTGCAATGTGGGTTATGGCTTCGTGAACATGACGTCGCCTCAGGCAACATGGAGGCTCTACAAAGCCTTTCATCTTCAACATTGGGAGGTCTTCAACTCCAGGAAAATCTGTGAAGTCACCTATGCTAGAGTTCAGGTACGTATTTCGACCTATCTCTTGGGTATTTAGCTCTCCAGTTTCTCTTCAAGTTGTAGATTTTGTCACCATGTGTAGAAAAAATATATATATTATTTTGTTCTAAACTTTGTGTTCGATTAAAAAAAAAAAGGGATTGGAAGCGTTGAAGGAGCATTTCAAGAACTCGAAGTTCCCGTGCGAGATGGACCACTATCTGCCAGTGGTGTTTTCGCCACCTCGAGACGGGAGGCAACTGACGGAGCCTCTCCCTATAGTCGGCCACAATAAGCAGCCCATCCCCATTGGTCTCCTCTCGGCTGCTCCAAAAGCTGAGCACGATGAGATGGACAGCCAAGATACGGTAGAAGACGGCAGTAATAGCAGTATTCATGACTCTGACGATGACCAAAACCAACGGGACGTGCTACTGATGCCTGTAGCAGCCAGTTGCAGCAACAGCGACCCGAACAGCGGCGTTCGTGTCGATGTTCATGATGACGAAGATGGTGAAGACGAAGCGAATTAATTAAATAAATTCATATATACATCCATATCTCATTATAATTTGCTGCAGAGAACAGGCAGCTGCAACCCTCGCCCACACAATAGGTCGTTGGTCGTCGAGCACCGAGCCCTCGATCCTATCTAGGCCAACCCATCGACCTAATTAGCGTTTGTGTCATTCTCCAGAATTGCGGACCTGACCACCATCACTTCCATTTACTCTCTCTCTCTCTCTCCTCGGGGCTTACTGCTTTCCCTTGTGCCTCTTGTACTTTTAGCTTTAGCTTAATGGTAGGGATGGTAGTGTAAATTTTTTTAGTTTTTGAGCTTTTGCTACAAAAAATTCATGGTGTTTGTTTGCAATCCATTACAAAAAAAGAAGTGTATCTTTTGTAACATGGAATGTAGAATTTGGGTTATATTGTTCTTTTTTTTTTTTTGAAAGGGTTATATTGTTCTTTAGTCTTTCGTTTTCTAGTTTTAAATATACACATCTACACATATATATATATTACACATTCATACATTGGAAGCGTTGAAGATCCTATTCAATATTTAGAGTTAAATGATCAAGGCAGGAGAGGGTCGACAGTCGGACCAATGGGTAAAGAGGAGCCGCCCTCTACAGCCGATATATGGGTGGCCAGGTGGCGGCCACCCAGTGTTGGTACCTTACTCGTTTCTAACACCATTAATCCTTTGCTGTCGTTATCCCTCCAGCTTCTTTGCTTACCTGGCACGCTTTACTACCACTTTTTCGTGTTGATCAGTAGTACATCACAACATACATGTATCGTTAGTATGGTGTAGAGTCTAGACATACGTACATCTGTTATCGATGATGGTCCGAAATGACTCCTTATCTAAGTTGCGTTTTTTAAGGAAAAAAAAATTGAATAATTGGTTGATTGCATCATGTGAAAAGTCAGGTAACATCATCTTGGCACTCATAAGGATTAGGGCTATTGGAAAAGTTTTTTGAATTCTGATTTTGTTTTGCTTCTCATTTCTAAGTTGAAGTTAGTCATTTTGCATGAATAAATTAATAATGGTGTAATTCTGATTTTTTTTTCAAGCATTTTGAGCTTTTGTCGAATTTTGAGTAGACCGCATATTTCTCTCATTTATTTCTTCTTTTTGCTACTTCCTTTATTTCTTCAATACCCTATGTCAATGCTATTGCCATTGCCATTGCTACGTCGTCGTCTACGACATAAATGGCCACCAGGACCCATTTTTTCGGCTTTTGTTTTATGTTTAAGGGCTCCAATTTGGATGTTTTGATTGTAAGTTTCAACTCTTTTTGTTCTTTATTCTTGATTTTTGTAGATCTTAGTTTTGTACAACTTCTATCGAGTTTGGTTTATATTTTTGTAGATCTATTTTGGTTCAATTGAGTTACAATGAGCTTTATTCATAAGTTTAAATCGAGTTGAGTTGAGTTTATACAAACTTCACTCGTTTAACATTTAAATAAACAACTTTGCCAGATACAATCGGGATGGAGAATCGCTTGAGCCCATATATTATTTACAAATCAAAAAAATAGTGAATAGACAAATGGAATGAAATTCCAATAAATACCTCTCTCTCTCTCTCGCTTCAGAGCCCTTTGCCTTCTCATTATCTCAATCAAGTAGGATAAAAATTTTTATTCTGATTCTGTTGATAAAGGAAGGAAGAAGAAAAAGTCGAATCTCATATTTATCTGTGATTTTTCTCTATTTTCTCAACAATCAAACAGACTATTACAGACTATTGTTGTGATTTTCTTCTGTTTTCTTGGCAACCAAACAGACTATTGCAAACTATTGCGTGATTTTCTTCTATTTTCTCAATAACCAAGCAGACTGTTATGGACTATTGCAGACTATTGCATGATTTTCCTCTATTTTCTTGACAACCAAACAGACAAACTTTTGCTATCCTACTGTGAAGTTAGTGATGATGATGGTGCTGAGCGTGCGCATACCGTCTTAAAAATTAGTAAAGAAATTATATGTAAGTTACTGAGGTATCTAAGAATAAAATTTAAATTGTTCTCATATTCATTGGAAGTGTGAAGAGAAAGAAATTTCTGACTTGTGAAGAAAAAAAAGGAAAGAGGCTTTCGGTTAAGTTTTTGAGGGGTTACGAAGAAGTAGAAGAGTTTTTGAGGATTTATCTAAAAATAGAAAAGCTTTTGCATGACAAGATGGCAAAAGCTTTTACCAAGAAACTTTTCCTTATTTTGATCTCCTTCATGCTTCTGCAGAGTTCAGTTTTCCATTCTCTTATCTTTTGTTAATTTTACACAACTTAAAAGATTTTTGAAGAACACAAATAAAGATGAAGCGTTGTGTAGCTGAACGAAATGTAGAGAGAGAAATAGAAAAAATAATTTTTTTTATAAAAAGTGAGTTCGGTGAAGCAGGAGTTTTCCCATCCGGTTGTAAGTAGAGTTTTTCTTAAATAAATATTAGTATTTACAAACATCTTAATAATCTATTTCGAGTTATTCATGAGCTAGCAAGCCTAGGTTGCACTTTATATAACCTTCTTTATAGATGTTAACCTATAATAATATAAATTTTTTTTATAAGTTACTACTTATCAATTCACATTTTACATTCTATAAAAAATACGTTTACACTTGATAAAAAAAAATTCCAAAGTTATAGAGATGAAGACGATGATAGCATTCCTCCGATAATATCTCCCAAGTTCCGTCACTTTGAAAGCATCAAACCAAAAGAGAATAAAAATTCAGTATGTTCACTAAAGAAGTTCGTAGGAATTTTTAATTCTATTGGTTGGACTTGAATTCCCGAGAAATTAATCAGAATCAGAATGAGAGATAGAAGAGAAGAGAAGCCATGTGAATTGCTGGCAAGCAGGTAAGAATCCAATGCCACGTAAGACAATGTGGCGAGGTGGTAAGACTAGTGGCTGTAGAGGGTTTGACCCAGAATCCGTACTGCCAATGACTGCAGAAGCTAAAGGGCTAAAAGCTCCGCTCTATTCCTCACAGTCACAGCATACACACACAGCAGTCAGCAGTGCATAGTCTTTTTGTTTGTCACACTCTCTGTCCAGCCTCGATTGAGAGAGAGAAGAAAGAGAAAAAAAAAAAAAGAGGGGTAAGGTCAGCCCCTCCACCACGCTCACACAACAATCTCACTCTCCTCTGCATTATCCGAGCCTCTTTTCTCATTACCCATTTAATGCTCCTCTCTGTAGCTCATCCAGTTCTGTCAGCGTCTGCATCACTCTTTCTTTTCATTTTTTTTCTCTCTCTCTCTATCTCTTTCTCTGATGTCCTGGGGTTTTGACACGTGACCCAACTGATTCCTGCCATGTCACGATGGATCTAGGTCATCCTGGTGCCAGTTTTTTTCTTTGTTATCTTTCGGCCTAAACTCAAACCTCGTATGGTTGGTGTCAATGCTGACAGTTACTGTACATATAACCCATTTCGTGCAAGACAAATATGCAGTCCTCTCTACACATATATGATCGGTACCAAATTATCAAAGAGAAATCAAAGCAAATTACCAAAGCAACAGAACCTGCTCATTAAACCAAAAAAAAAAAACACACAGAAAAAAGGACCAGGACCAGGACCTGGTGTTCCAATATTTGTGGGACAAACAAAACCTGGTCCTGGTGAGATGCGAGATATATACGCTATTTCTGTAATGCTGGAAGTGGCTATGATCTAGAAACTAATAATGGCAAAATTACTGTTGCGGGAGCGTTGACACAAGCGAAACAATTCAGAGACTTTCCAGGTAATAATACCCAGTTTTCTGACCTTGGTTAATATGGGGTTCCATTTTAATTTTAGATTATATGAAGGATAATCACTTGTATCTACGTCGACCTTTTTAATGACTTCCTTGTAGGATTGGAAAAAAAATAATAAGACAATTTAAAATTTAAAAAGTCTTTTTTTTTTTTTTCATGACAAAAGTATGTTATTTCATCCGGGGTTTTTTTTTAAGCGAACAGGGTTGCTTTATTCTTTAAGAAATGATATTTACCATTTTATTATATATAATTTTTGTACACTCTCATTTGTGAAAAGTGATTAAATCTAAAATTCACGTAACAAAATTATTTTTTTAACAATAAATTCCACTTAAAAATAAATGCACGAGATTTATATACTTTAAAATTATATATAACATTATTCTTACATTTTTACTAATCCATTTGGTGCGTCCGTCCTTAATTCCTGTCCTATACTTCAAAAAGTTATGACATGATATGCTATTATTATGAGAAGTGAAATGGCCAAACTAATCTCTCTCTTTTTCTTTTTTTTAACAAGAAATAGACTTCATTTATTTTATAAAAGTAAAGTTTCAATTATATACAAGAAAAATCTCATATTACAAACTAACTACTTAAGGTTGGAGCTCTACTAGTACATAAATTTCTTTCTTTGTGATTGGTAGGGGTGAAAACCGACTCCTTCGGCTCGGTTTATGGACAAGACCGACGCCGATCGACGAGAGAAAATATGGAGGAGGAACCGGCCGTAACCGGTCGATGGAGAGGAGAAAACCGGTCGTATCGACTCCGGTGGTTCTCTGGCGGTTCACGATCGGTTTCTCGTTTTGAGTAAACGGCGATGGTGGTCTGAGAGAGTAGAGAGAGAGAGAGAGAGAGAAAGTTGCAGAGGAGAGAGAGAGGATGAGAGAAACTGGAAATCGATGGAGAAGAAGGTCGAAGGTTGAAGATGATATAATATCGAAACGACACCGTTTGATTTTAATCAAACGGCGCCGTTTCACTTTTTCTTTGTCATACGTAAAGGCTAAAATGACACCATTCCACTTAAACTTAAGCGGAACGACGTCGTTTCATATATAAGACTGAAATATAATATTCCATCGGCCGGTTCGACGGTTTGACAGTGGTTCAAACCGGGACCGAACCGACCAACTTCAGTTTGAGCAAATAACCACCGCACGCCGACCGGTTCTCCACCGGTTCCTGACGCGGCCGGTCAGTTCGCATCGGTGGCGGCCGGTTTCCTCAGTTTCTGTTCAGCCCTAGTGATTGGTATGGTCTTAATTTCTATAACTTACTATAGACTAATCGTCTGAGAGACCACCCTCTACCTAAACCATTTGGTGCTTGCTTCCTTAATTTATGTCATATACTTCAAAAAATTATGGCATGATATGCTATTATTATGAGAAGTGAAATGACCAAAATAATCTCATATTTTATCCTAAATATGTAACGCTCAAATGGAAGGGGCCATATGGCCTGTATAATTTCTCTCCCTTATATTCTCTAATGTCAAGTTAGTTTGTTGTTGGTGGCACAGTACAAGTCTCATATTTTTTGTTCAGATATATTTTGATATCATTTGTAACACTCTAATGGGAGGTCTAAGTGACATGGTCTATACTTCAAAATGACTAGTTAATAATACAATTAGAATCTCATTGTAACATTATAAAGAGTAAGAACTTCTCATTCCTAAATAATGTGAGATCTCATACACTACATACCCTTATCACTTATAAGAATGAAGTATTACAAAATAAATTTCTATTTGAAAGTCAGTGTACAAAACACACCCTTCATCTTATTGACATGACAATATTTGATTTGCTTGAGAAATTTAAAATTATAATCTCTGACAAATCAAGTATTATCATATCAATAAAATGGAATAGATGCTTTGCATACCAGCTTCCAAGTAGAAGAACTCATTACAAAATATCTCAAATTTTTTGAGACTTGTGAGCAACCTCAAGAAAATCTTTGTGCAATTGCATTTTCGAATTCTTGATCTACAATATATATTTATAAGAAATGATATTTGCTATCATGGAGTATGCAAGCGTTGCATAATCCATTTGAAAAAGAGTGAAAAAAATATAAGATCCAAATAAATTTTTTTTTTTAATAATAGTCCCCACTATTTTTTAGAAGGATTGCACAATACTTGCTCACTCCACGACTATATTTAGCATTACTTGTTTGATTTTCATAATTATCAAATCACTTGATTTTTTATTATCTTAATTTGATTTTCATAAGAGTAATACTAGATACAATTATGAGTTGTACAAGCGCTGTACATTCATTTTGAAAAAGAGGAGTCCACCATTAAAAAATTAAAATTTTCATGTAGATCTTATATTTACTTTAAGAGGAGTGCGCGGCGTTGGCGTAATATATAACTGCAAATATTATTTCTCATTCAGAAACAAGTAACAAAAATGTAGCTGTAAAATTCTATCTTCATTATTCTCCATCGCATTTTATTTTCTATCACAGTATCTGAGCCCTTGGCTAACATCATGCTTAATCATGTAGATTATCTCTTTTAAAGTTATTTCTCTAGTTTTTTCAGCTCTCACAAAATTTGTTAATGTTTCCGTTCAACCATTTTTCATTCAAAGTCAACGCAGTTGGGGTATCTTTACCAACTGTGAGTCTTTTTATTAAGTTTTAGTTTATTGTGAGCATTGTTTGAAGTCTGAGATCCAATTTTTTTGGCCTTTGATATTGGTCATATTGTTGACAAAGGCCATTGTTGGTTCAATATTTCAGTATAATACTAGCTCTTTATTGACTTTGGCCTATTATCAATCTATTATTGGTTACACTTTCAGATTTGATGTTCTAGTTGCAGTCATCTCATTACCAACACCACTGTCATCTTCTCATCTACGGCCAACTTCAGATTCAAGATTTCAAAATTCTCTACCTAAGTGAATGTTGGAGATAACATCAAATCAAGAATTTGATTTGATGTTATCTTGATTTGATTTTCATAATGATTAAGATATTTATCTTATATTATCTCAATATAATTTTTCTATAAATAAAGTTGTATGGCTAATATTTAATAACAATTGAGAATAGCAAAAACGCATCCCTCAAACTCTATCTCCATTATTTTCCGTTCTCCATCTCTTATTTTATTTTATTTTCTATTAGTCGTCACACTTTATCCTATGTCCCGCTCGTTTTGAACATGAAATATGTTAATTCTGTGACCATAGGGTAATTTGCATATAATTTAAAGTACATCTATAAAACAACTTAGATTAATTAAGGATTAGGCTCCAATTTTTTACTCCAACTACAAAATAGGTTTTCGAAGAAAGAAGAATAAATTGTTTTGGCCAGGCAACTTTTGAAAATGTTTATTTATTTATGTTGAATATAGCTAAATCATCTTGGGGTGTAAAAAAACAAAAACAGGAAAATTGGTTGAACCGACCAAATATGTGGATTTGGTTCTGATACATAACTGGTCCGATTCAGTATCAATTCTTTAGAACCAAAACTGGTTTGGTATCAATTTTTATATTTTGAAAACCGGTTCAAACAGAACCAGACTGATATATATATATATATTTTATTTTTTATGGTATATAGATTCTAAATTGCTAATTAATGTAACATTAGATTTTAGACTTATAATTTATGATTGTTAATCTTATAACATAAAATTAATATAACATTTGATATAATATAAAATTAATCTTATAAAATTTTAATATAGCGTTTGATATAACATAAAAATTAATCTTATAATTTTTAATATAACATTTGATATAACATATAAAATTAAATAACATGAAATTTCAATCTTAAATAGGAATATTAATATTAAGTTATTAATAGAAACTTACTTTTGATATATATATTTTTGGCATAATAAATTATAATATATATTATTTTTGATAAATACTTTTTTATACATTTGATTATATATACTCACATTTGATCAAGTTATGCAATGCCACAAGTTTAAACGGTAAATCAAAAAAATTAGATCATATTGGATCGAAATTGAAAAAATCAAAAGTTTCAATTTCAATTATAAATTAGTCGATACCAATTTTTAAAATTAGTGTATATGATTATAAAGTTTGTCAAAAATCAGAATGAATTCATGTCACATTTTGGACTCAACAGTCAACAATTAGTCATATCACCCACTGACAATATCAATAAAAGAGACAGTAATCATAAACGTAAAAAAATTTACACAATTTTTTACTATTCATATAATCTTTATACATTATATTTTTTTAATTTTTTTATCAAATATTTAATATATGAATAATAAATAAAAGAATTAAATTAATTTAAAAAAAATAAACTCAAAAAAAATTTAAAAGAAATATTAAAAAATTAAAAAAATATATGATATATGAAGGTTGGAGAGGTTATATAGCATTGCTCTATTATAATGCAATAAATATTTTTTTACGTAAGTCACGCTAAAGCATGTAACTGCATTATCCATCACATCTTTGCAATACTTGGATCAGAGTGAATTATGATAATTTTGTGAAGTTTACCGGTTAAGGGTGGAAATCGGTCGGTCCGGTCCGGTATGGATCTATTATTTTTTCAAACCAGATCGGATCAAATATCTATAGGATCGGATTGGATAGGTAGCTATTGGTCCGGTCAATCCGTTCGGTCTGGTTCAATTATTATTATTATTTTTTTATTTTTTTAAAAATAATTAATAATTTTTTTTATTTAAAATATTAAATTAAAATTAAGTTACTTATTAATGTAGATTATGTAATTAACTCAATAAAAAATATTTTATATGGTCAATGATAATAAATTAAATAAAAATTATATTATTAATTTATATAATTACTATATGATTAGTTAATTGATATTATATATTAGTTATTTGATAGAATATTAACTTATAAAAAAAAAAGCTATTTGATAGAATATTAACAAGTGTTAATAACATATTTAAAATTTTATATTGTAAATGGTGATAGATTAGATAAAAATTATATAATTATTACATAAATAATATATATAAAATATATTTTTTATTTTTATTTTTCATTCGGTCTGGTCCTGGGTGGGAAAACCCTAGATCGGGACCGGACCAAAAATTTTAAAAATCCTCTAAAATATGGATCGATCTGGTCCGATTTCGGCTCGACCGTGTATCACTCCTAGCCGTTACTGGTGCACTACCATCCCTCGGCCTCGACCTCTTGTAGAGGGCATTCTCAAATGGAGCCCATGATTAGATTTTATGTGCTTCACATCACTATTATTTGTCTATAAAAAGAACTAAGGTTATCTCTCATCCCCACTATAAAAATAAAACTTCTCAAAAGCGTTTGAACTTTTTGGAAAACTGGACCCCGGAAAAGGGAGGTTGGATTGGTTTTTTTATTAGTAAGTGGAAAAGCAAGAAATATGAGCTAAAAAGCAAAATGGTAGGCTTTAAAGAGCACTAAGGCCGACACAAATATGAAAATAAGGACATTAAAAAAATAATGAACAGAAATCTTAACAGACAACAGCCAAATTAATGCCCATAACTATCAACCCTAGCAGATCATGCATTAACGGGATTCTTTGTCCTTTCCCAAGTGTGGCACTGGCCCTGTGAACAAAGAGTGTTTTATTTATTTACATTTCCTTTAAATAAAACAAAACAGTACTCATAATTATACATACATGGATGTACTTTATTTGTTTTGTCTCGTTATTGTAGTTAAGGTGTTTGTATAATTGTTTGACTAGGAACAGTGGAAGATCTGTGAATGGTCAGATATTAGGGTATGGGGATGGGGCCCGGGTGGCAGCTGCCAAAGCCAACGATGCGATGGAAACTGTGGCAATGCGTGCGTTGCTGTGTGTACTTTTGAGCTGATCAAGGCCACACGGTTGGCCACTTGGATGCTATCATGCTAAACTCCATTAAATAATTAGGGATTAGTTTGAAACCCAATACACAAAAAGAGAAAAAAAAATAAAAATTATTTCTAATCTCTTAATACTCTACACTCTATTTTTTTTTTAAATTTTTTTTAATTTTTTTATTAAATAATTTTTATATAAATAGTAAATAAAAAATTTGAAATATTTTAAAAAAAATAAATTCAAAAAAAAATTTTAAAAAAATATTAAAAAATATAGAATTTAAAATATAAATAAATAGTAGGAAGTTATATAGCAAAACTCAAAAAAAAAAAAAATTAAAAAGATATTACATTACAGTACATTACATGCTTGGATGGGGTAGAGCTTTGGAAAAACCACCTTACGGCTGCTTGTCTTTTTGGGGCTAGCTGTATTTGTATATTAATTGCCCATCTTTTTAACTCCAAACATATTTTTCATCTTTCTTCTTGGGTCTTGGCCAAATAAATAAATCTTTTTCCTTTTTTTCTTTCATTCCATCCTCCCATGGTGGCTATTCCACCCCATGTCTGCTGTGCTCCCTTCCCCACTTCAAAACCCCTTAATCTGCATCATTTCCATTCTGTTCCCCTTAGAAAAAGCTCGTGTTTCGATAAGGGCAAATTTTGGTCAAGTTAGTGAAAAAGAATAGAGGAATGATAATTAGAGAAAATAATAGAGCTTATTTTTTATTATAAGAATATTGTATGTTTATCCTTGTTGGGTATATGACTAAAATTTTACATTGACTAGAAGTGGAGATGATCATGGGTATATATGGATGAACAAATATCTCTGTTGATATGAGGCCTTTTGAGATAAAGCTCAAGAGCAAATCCATAAAGGCTTGGGTCTAAAGTAGACAATATCATACAAATGTGAAGATAAGCAGTGTCTATAATCCTAACAATCCTTTCTCATATTTATACCGTCGTTCAAAATTTTCAAACATGATAAACCCTACATAAATAGTATTATGTCCATCTCTCTATATTAAACAATCTGATTCGATCATGCAATCAGAGAATATTTCAATTAGGTGAAGTACTCCCATTTCACTTCTTACTTGCATATGATAAAAAATACTCAAAATTTCAGCATTTTCCAACTATCCTTGCTGAGCAAGATTTCTCATTTTCATCTCCAATGGGAAACAAAGGGAAAAACAGAAGTTACATACAACATCTCTTTACTTAAATAAAAAAAAAATCAACAAAATTTTAAAAATACTATATCCAGAGTCGTTTCCCTTATATATATATATATATATTTGTTAAATCAAGAAAAATATGAAAAAATTTATGGTTATAATTCATCTCATAAAATCGATTCTAAAAAAGATGATTATTCATTCCTTATAAACATGCTCAAGACCTTCTTTAAGACAATGTTGAATTATTCCTCAACAAAATATACATCTAGTTAAGAAGAAAAAACTTTGGTGAGAACCAAACTTTTCACCCAGTGCATTATGTCTAAGCAAAGACAACTTGGTTCAAAGAGTGGCTGCGATTGCATCGTCCACCAAGTTAAAATTTGGGAAAAGTGGTACATGCATGCACGAGGACAGGTCCATACCCAAGGGACAAATTCAATGATTCATCAAAGTGACAATTTTATAGCTTCATGAGTCCTGAATGCATCAGCAGCCAAGATCTAGCACGAAGAACTGACACCCCAGCTGCTTTGCTTGCTTTATAGGCCCTTTTGGGCCTCAACTCCATGATCCTCATAATTACTTTTCCTCTTGCTTTTTTCTATTTTTATCACAAACAAACAATGCAAAACAGTTTCGATCGGAAGCCTTTAAATAGGCGAGCCCTGTGACACACTGGCAGGATCACCTTGTAGGTTCTTTACATAAAACAAGGTAAGTAGAATTATCCTTTGTAAAATGCTAGTCTCTCCCTCGTTTTGGCAACTGATTTTCTTTTAATTTTTTTAATAATTAAAAAAGTGATTATTTATGTCTTTTTGTATTGTTTAAAATTTTTTAAAGATATTTAAAAGAAAAAGAAAAAAAGGATGTGCAATTGCATTAGGGACACGCCAAATGGGAAATACTGGACGGCCAGAAGCATCATCCTTCTTTTGTTTAGTACAAATTAACTACGAATTTCAGTCTCTTTGACTGCAATATTCTGAATAGTTCCCAGATTCAAAAAGACTAACAGAGATAGAAGCAACCAACATGATATATGACTCATGTTTCTGTTTTTTTTTGTAAGATTCTTTTATTTTTCTGAGGCTTTTTATAGTACTCTTTTTTAGGATGTAGCTTGCTAGGAAGTTTTGAACCCTGCATTTTAAAGCTAGCTTGAATCAGCATATTAATTATTCTCATCCAAACAAATGCTTAAAACTGATACATTACTAAACTCTCCTGTCATCACAGAAGCACCCAAAAAGGAGAAACGGAATTGCAGTTTTATGAGTTTACTGCATGTGACATACAAACCAGGCCACAAGATTTTACTAACTAGGCTTCACAATCTAGGTACTGAATTACGATGACACTTGGAGTTCGTCCTTGAAAGAGGTCATTTTAGGGACGTTGGTGGTGGGATTTTTTATGGGATAAGTTGCCTCCATTGCTATACCACAAAGTCCCTCTTCTCCATCAACCCCACGTTGTATCCTCAAGTAGGTCTTTTCTCCCCATTCAGGTCCCCGGGAGTTCTTCACTATCCAGTACTTTGTACCATCCAGAGTTGTTCCATAGCCCACAATCGCCACGCGCGCCATGATTCAGCTCTTTGCCACAATCTACAGTATATACTCCCTGCAGTCACATCCATTTCAACCATAATTCTATTTGTGTGAGATATACATACATATATACACACACACACATATATGTATGGATAAGGGATCAACTGTATTTAACTATCACTGTTTGCGACGTTTGAATACATGCCATAATGGCCTTAATTGGTAATCAACAAGGTTGTCTAGACTCTAAATTTGAGAACCCTGTGCTTCACATAGGCTCTTAAATTATCAATTGTTCCAAAAATTTAAGCCGATGAAAGATAGTTAAGTTATATTCTAGCATGGATATTGTACGTACATTATATATGTGTGTACTAATAAACCACGCGGCCAATAACTTGCCTCTGAGTAGAATTGAAAGTCCTTGCCCCCAGCATCGATTGCAACCGATACAGGTAATTGGTTTGCAGCAGCTTTCATCAAGGCATTCTCTTCATTTTGTGGAACACTTTCATACCCATCTATTTGCACCCTAGGACCATTCATCTGCAAAGCAACAGAAACACATCCGGACTCGTAATACTTCCATTTGCACATGCATAAAAATCTTCATGAAAAAAATATTCATTGCATGCACCTACGTACATTGTTGATTGTACTACGTAAGCCAAGACTGTAGTACCATATCATATTTTCATTTTTTTATCAAATCTTAATTGTTAATGTTTAGCTGTTAAAAGGTGCAATGATTTAGTTTTGGTAATTTAGTATGTAAAGTATAAAATGCCTGATCATGATCATTGGATTGGACGGTGCAAATGTATTTTCTCCAAATTAGAAAGATCTGTGATCATGTGAACAGTTATTTAACCTTAGCAGAATCACTCGACCCATCTCGGGCTTGGTAGGGATAATCCTTCTCTGTTGTTACTCCACCAGTTTGCTTTTTGAATTGGAATGCATTTTCCATCAATCCTCCATCACAACCTTTATTTTCAGTATCGCAGTCAACCAGCTCCTGCTGAGACAGTGAGACTAGCTCCTTTGTTTTGATCTGGTTGATACCCTCCACTGCAACTACAGTTGAAAATGTCCAGCAGCTACCTATAACATCAACAGTTTTGAGTGAGTTCTCAGCAAATACTGAATAGGACTGCTAAAATATATTGACAAGATATGAGCTCGTAGTTTCAACTTCTTATTTCTTTTTTAGGTAGGGTTTTTTGAAGCTAGAAATTAATCAACCTTAAAATTTTCTCTTTGATTTGATGGTTCGTAAGACATATGTGCTAATTACAAATTTAATTATTAAGGGAGTTTGCGTTATTGTTAGAGAGCTGTGTCTGTTGCTTAATTCCATGCGAATATGAAGCACTTTCTATTCAAGATTTTTCAGGCAAAATGTTTCGAAGGAATAAAAGTGCCATTATTTATCGTGAATTTCGTCATCCATAGTCACGCTAGGTTTATGTTATATTTTAAATGGTTTTTCATCTAAATGGTTGACCTATGTAATCCTTTAAATTAAATGTATCGGGAGTAAAGAATATGATAAAATCAAGAAAGAGTATTATTGCTCTCGAATTAAAGAATAATTACCACATTTGCCTTGATCCTTGATACCGGTGACTGCACCTTGCTTCCTCCAATCAACGGAGGATGGAAGACTGTCAGCCTTCTCATGCATGAAACCACAAGTCCTCCGGCCACCTCGGAACATCCTGTTGTGGCTAACCTTTGAACCGGCATAGGTGCTTGCAAACTCATGGTTGGTGATCATGTCCGTAAATTTGTTGAGTTTAAGATTATATGGTTTATTCAACATGTTCACCTTGTGAACATGCTTCACATTCTCCTTGAACACATTGAAACGATTATGCTTCTCCTGCAGCTCCCGAGAAACAGTGTGCTGGCTTCTCCACCTCTCGTACAGGTCCCACAGGCTCTCCTCTGGAGTCTGAACCCAAGTCCGCCTCTTGGAAATCAAAGCTCTCGGCAGCACCCAAAAGTAGAGCTAGCCAAGGAAAGTGCCACCAAGAAAAACTTCCCCATATCCATGATGCTTATATATATCTATGAGAAAAAATGAATATCTATATATATATATTTTTAATCTGTGAGGAAAATGAAGTACTTACTTTAAATGGAGAACAATAGAATGAAAGATTGGGGACTTGAGAGTTTTTGTAGATGAAGCTGTTTGATATGGTTTATGGAGTACTATCGATGCAACCACGCACGATGTTTATATACAAATAGGTTGTAGTACCATAGGATGGGTTACTTGCAATCCTAGGCCTTTCAGAGGTTTAACCAGATAATATGGGGGAAGGTGAGATTCCTCTTAAGGGAGTGGTTTGGATATATTTTGCTCCTGTGCATGCTTAACTTGCTTGTAGAAGGTGACGAATTGACTATGTTGCTTCAGGCTCTAAACTACTAAAAACTGCCCTGCCTAGGCCTTTTGCCCAAAACTTAAAACTTTTCTAAGACTCCTAGTACTTTTTCCATTTATGGTTTTTTGTTTAAACTTTGATTTTGTTTGGTTCAGTAAATTTAGACAAAACTTTATTGAATATTGGGTTTTAAGTTTACTATTTGAAAGCTTGATTTTTTTTTTCTTCTTAATTTTCCTTGTATAAGTTTCTTTATTCTTTATTTTTTGAATTTTGGATTTTTCACGTTATTAAAATAATATATATAAGAAACTGTATATAAAATCATTTCAAATACAAAAGAAAATTTACGTTCATTGACCACTTCCCCAAGTGTGCTACAAAATAAGCAATATTCTTAAATCTACTGCAACATGCACAAATTATCTTGAACTTCTAATGAACAATGAGTGAATGAGATGGCAAATATTTAGATTTATAACGGAAGGATTTTGGGCAGTCGACAACACAACCAAACTCCATTCTTCAAATATTCTTAAAGATTGGTGTTGTTAATGTTTGAAAAAGAGATAAGAAGAGAGATTATTTTTTAAAAATAATGTAATCACAATTCAACTCTTCATTTATGAATATCTTAAACTTCAATTTTGTGAATAAGGTTGTTTTCTTTGGCAAGGATATCATAAAGAGTTTTTTTGTTTGTTTTGTTTTGTTTTTTTGTTTTGCGGAAATATTGAAGTATTTATAAGAATTAGACTTCAAGGAGAGATTAAATGATAAAACGGAGAAGCATTGCATTAAATAAGTTATCACGTCCTTTGATATTGATCATCTTGCCAATTCTTGTGGGAAACATATTAAACCTACTACATCTTCTTTTCTTCTATTGAATACAAGAAATTAAAGAACAATAACGAATATTAAGCAAAAGAAATTGTATCCTAAATCATTTCAAATATAAAAGAAATTTAAGTGCATTGGACACTTCTACGCTAGTGTGCAACAAACTCAGTGGCATTTTTGAATCTATCGCCACAGGCACAAGTTATCTTGAACCCCATGGACAATGCGTGAATGAGAAGACAAATGCTTTGATTTACTGATGGACGTTGGATAGTCAAAACAACCAAACTCTATTCTCAAAATATTCTTAAAGATTGTTGTTGTTGATATTTGCAAACGTGAAAAGAAAGAGAGACTTTTTTTTGAAAAATAATGTAACCTAAGTTCAGCTATTCAATTATGAATATCTAAAATTTCAATTATTGTGAATAAGGTTGTTCTCTTTGGCAAGAATAGAGTATGTTTTGACTGAATATTGACGCCTTTATGAGAATTAGAGTCCGAGGAGAGATAAAATGATATAACGAAGATGCATTTCATAGAATAACTTATCACATCCTTTGATGGCCATCCTGCCAATTCTTGCGGAAAACATATTGAACCTACCACATCTTATCTACTACTTCCTTTCTTATGTGAAATACAAGAAATTAAATAACATTAAGCACAAGAAACTGTATACTTAATAACTTCAAATACAAAAACACTTAGGTGCATTGGGCACTTCTCATGGTGTGCCAAAATCAATAGTATTCTTGAATCTATTGCCACATACATAAATTCTCTTGAACTTTTTATGGACAATGCGTGAATAAGAAGACAATTGCTTTGATTTAGTGAAGGATCTTGGGCAGTCGACACAACCAAATTCCATTCTTGAAATATTATAAAGCATTGTTGTCATTGAGGTTTGAAAAAGTGATAAGAAAGAGAGATTCATTTTAAAAATTATGTAACCTTAGTTCAGCTCTACAATTTTGAATATCCGAAACTTCAATTCTTGGAAATAAGGTTGTTCTCTTTGGCAAGGATATCATAAGGAGTTTTTTTGGCTGAATAACGTTTATGAAAATTAGGGTTCAATGAGAGATTAAATGATACATCAGATAAGAATTGCATAGAATAACTAATCACATCCTTTGATGGCTATCCTGCCAGTTCTTGTGGAAAACATATTGAACTAATCAAATCTTATCAATATCTTCTTTTCTTTTGAGGAAAAAAAACTAAAAACCATTCAGCAAAAGAAACTGTATATTAAGTCATTTGAAATACAAAAGAAATTTATGTACATTCAGCACTTTTACTAGCGTGCCACAAAATTAGTAGCATTCTTGAATCTATTGCCAGATGCACAAGTTATCTTGAACTTCTAATTTACAATGCAAGAATGGGAAGACAAGTGCTTTGATTTACTGAAGAATCTTGAATCTTGGTTAGTTGACACAACCAAACTCCATTATTAAAATATTTTTATTGGTTGTTGATTTTTTGAAAAAGAGATAAGAAAGATATTTTCTATTTGAAAAATAAGGTAACCTCAGTTAAGGTCTTCAGTTATGAATATCTGAAACTTTATTTCTTGTGAATAAAGTTATTCTCTTCCGCAAAAATATCTTAAAGGGCTTTTTTTGTTGAATATTGAAGCCTTTAGAGTCAGAGGAGATATTAAATGATACATCAAAGATGTATTACATAGCATAACTTGTCACGTCATTTGAAGGTCATCCTGCCATTCTTGTGGGAAAGATGTTGAACCTACCACTTATTATCTACATCTTCTTTTCTTCTGTTGAAGACAAGAAACTAAATAACATTAAGCAAAATAAATTGGATTCTAAATCCTTTCAAATACAAATGAAACTTACATGCATTCGACACTCCTCCTGGTATGCCACAAAACCAGTAGTATTCTTGAATCTAATGTCACATGCACAAGTTACCTTTAAACTTCACATGGACAACGCGTGAATGGGAAAACAGGCTTTTTGATTTACTGAAAGATTTTAGGTAGTCAACACAACGAAACTCCATTGTTGAAAGATTCTTAAGGTTGGTTGTGGTTGATGTTTTGCAAAAGAGATAAGAAGAAAGATTCTTTTTTTTAAAAATAAAATAATCTTAGTGCACTTCTTCAATTATGAATGTGTGAAACTTCAATTCTTGTGAATAAGGTTGTTCTCTTAAGCAAATATATCATAAAGAGCTTTTTTGACTGATATTTACTTGTTTGTGTTCGAAACTCACCTCAACTCATCTCATCATTACAATTTTATTAAATTTTCACACAAAATATAATAAACAATTTAATTTTTTCAAATCTTAAAACAATAATAATATTAAAAATAATATTTTAATAATATTTTATTTAACTCATCTAAAACCATTTCAACTCATCTATGAATCCAAATGAGGCAGCCTTTTCGAGAATTGGAGTTCGAGTAGAGATTAAATGATACGACATAGATGCATTGCATAGAACAACTTATCACATCCTTTGATGGTCACCTCACCACTTCTTGCAAGAAACATATTGAATCTACCACAACCACTTCTTATCCACATCTTTTTTCTATATAGAATACAAGAAACTAAAGAACATTAAGCAAAAGAAACCGTATACTAAATCATTTCAAATACAGAAGAAACTTACGTGTATTGGCACTTCTCCTGGTGTGCAACAAAATCAACAGCATTCATGACTCTATTGCCACATGCACAATTTATCTTGAACTTACTATGGACAATGCATGAATGGGAAGACAAGTGTTTTGCTTTACTAAAGGATTCTGTAGGGGTGCAAACGGGCCGGTCCGGTCTGGCAATGGACCGAATATTTTCGGTCCATCCTTTTTTCGGGATCGGACTGAACACCCATAGGGACCGGACCGGGCTGGTAGCTATTGGTTCGGCCTTTTTTTTTTTTTTATAAATCAATTAATAAAAAAAATTATTTACAATACTAAATTAAACTAAGTGACTTATTAATGTGGATTATGTAACAAACTCAATAAAAAAATATTTTATATGATCAATGATAATAAATTAAATGAAAATTACATTATTGATGATGTTAATTATTACTTTATTACTAACTTAAAGTATGTTAATGCATAATGAGCCATCTACAACTTTTAACATTTTGTATATGAAGTAATAAGTATAAATAATTTAATTATCCATACATATTACATTCATAATTGAGAAAGATACATACTTAACATACTATTATAAATAAGTATAAAATATTTAATTATACATACTAATATACTATTATAAATTTATAAATTATACATATATTATAATTTATACTATAACTCTTAATACTTAATAGCATTAGTAATACATTAAAGAATATATTAATACATTGATGCTAAATATATATAGTTATAGACTTATTAGTTATTATGAATCATGATTAGTATAACTATATAATAGTATTAGTATAAAGTATTAGACTATTAGTAATATAGTACAACTATATATTAGTAATATTAGTATAACTGTATAACTATAGTCTATACTTAATTATAATATAGTATAATTATATATTAGTTAGTGATAGGATTAGGTTAGATGAAAATTATATAATTAATTATATATATAAACTATAATTTTTTTTTATTTACATTCGGTTCGGTCCGAAAAACCCTTGGACCGTGGACCAAACCGAATGAGCTCAGTCCTATAAAATTCAGACTGTGGACCGGACCAAATGAATTCGGTCCAATCTGGACCGCCCGATGTTCACCCCTTGGATTTTGGATTGTCAACACAACCAAACTCCATTTTTGAAAGATTCTTAGGGATTGGTATTGTTGATTTTAGAAAAAAGATATAAGAAATAGATTCTTCTTGAAAAATAATAAAAACTTAGCTCATGTCTTCAATTATGAATATTTGAAACTTCAATTCTTGTGAATACGGTTGTTCTCTTCACTAAGGATATCATAAGGAGTGTTTTTTTTTTTTTTTTAATTTTTAATTTTTGTGTGGAATATTGAAGCCTTTACGGGAATTATAGTTTGGGGAGATATCAAATGATACAATGGAGATGTATTGCATAGAATAACTTATCACGTTTTTTTATGGTCATCTTGCCAATTCTTGAGGTAAAGATATTGAATCTACCGCATCTTATAAAATTTTTTTCTTCTTCTATGGAATACTAAAATTTAAAGAACATTAAGAAAAACAATTATATACTAAATCATTTCAAATACATAAAAACTTATGTGCATTGGGTATTTCTACCAGTGTGTCACAAAATCAGTAGCATTCTTGAATCTATTGCCACATGCACAAGTTATCTTGAACATGTTTTGGACAAGGAGAGAATGGAAAGACAAGAGGTTTGATTTATTGAAAATCTTGGGCAGTCGACATAACCAAACTCCATTCTTGAAATATTATTAAGGATTGCTATTGTTGATGTTTGGAAAAGTGATAAGAAATAGAGGTTCTTTTAAAAAAATGATGTAACCTTAGTTAAGCTCTTCAATTTTAAATATATGAAACTTCAAGTTTTGGGAATAAGGTTGTTCTCTTCGGCAATGATATCATAAATGCATTTTTTGGCTGAATATTGAAACCTTTACGAGAATTAGAGTTCGAGGAGAGATTAAATGATACAACAGAGAAGTATTACATAGAATAACTTATCATGTTGTGGCGCCCCATCCCTCATGAAAGATTAGGTGAGATTCTGTGGTGCCAAGGATGCTGGCCGATTGGTCTATGCCCAAAGGATTTGTTAGACGTGTAGTAATCCTGAGGAAAGTACACATGTATAAAATAAAGCTCGTTTTAAGACAATGCAACAGAAATATAATTGGAACACGTTGTTGTAACAACGTAAGCATGCATGTATCAAAAAATAAACTCCATAAAATAAGGGGTTCTCGCCCTTAACCTCAAAACATTAGATCGTTTAGGATACATAGAGTTAGCCACCATAGGCACTCGACTAAGTCACAAATGAGCACTTGGCTAGATTATGAACATCCTACGAAAGGAATTGGGCAACTAAGGCGAACACTGGTTCTAAAACGGGTTCTAGCCTTCTTAGTCACGACTTGGGCAGGATTGACTCTTCTTCCTCAGGCATCATACCAATGTCTGATTCTGCATCAAAGTCTATGGTCCCAAGAAAGAAACCTTAGCTAGGTTAGGCAGCTATGACAAGACCGTTGATGAAAAATAATGCTATCGGAGATGTAATGAAAACATTTCAAGTAAATAATGAAAGAATATGTAGGTGCATGGGAGGCATCACCCTCTCTCCTTGCAACTACATGCATTCCTCAAAACTTGGTGAGGAATCACACTTTCAGTGGAAAAGCATGGCAATGAATCACCATCTTGGGACGTAGTCCTCTCTTTATGTAAAATAGATGAAAATTAAATAGTATGAGGAGTTACCTATCTCCATATAATAGAAAACCTGTAAAAACTAGTATTGGGTTAGGTATTGTTCTTTGCTCATAGGCATTCATTCCTTCAGTTTCTCATAGGCACACACTTGCTCATAGGTATACACTGAAACTTGCTCCCTCGGGGATGCTCCTCTACCCGATCGTAACCAATTTGAAAAATCCAACACTCGATAAGTCGGAGATAACACATCTCAACTATCAAGTGAGGCCAAGTACTACATCGTTCCACCCTACTCCTCATGAGGCATTCTCCTTCTCGTGTGATGTACATGGTAATGCTTTGCAGAATGGTCCCAGAGAATTATCTGACCCGTAACATGAATGAGTATAGACTCTCGCTGACTCCACATACACTTACACACAGTGGCATCTAGGGTTTCCATTCAAGATATTGCTTTTGAAGTAGAAAATAGTTAAAACATCGAAAACATTGAAAGCACAAGAAATCATAGACTAAATATAGCTAGAAATATAGTGCTGGAAATATTTATTTATGCTTGTAGAAACTGGAACAAGATTATAGAAGTGATGCAATATCTTTTACACAAAACATTCACCCCACATTATCCAACAATGTCTTAGAAAGCTAATCTACCTTCCTATGCCGGAAGTTCTCTAGTTGCTTTCCTCTTCCTTGCTTTTAGCAGCAGTTGCCTTCTCAAGTTCTTTAGCGAATAATGTCTCAAAAGTAAGATCTTGTCTCACATCTAGGTCCTTTAAATAGAGTGGGAATGCCAGATGTCCTTTCTGACGTATCATTGACCCCATATATGCTTGGATAAGAGTCTTTCATCCTTATCTTGTCATACTGCACGATGACAGAGACAGGTGACTAGGGAATGGTCCGCACACCCTACGGTCTGCCAACTTCTCAGTTTTCCTTTGAACGAAGATTCTCAACGTGGTATTAGGCCATACTTCTAGAACCTGACGACACGACTTGTTGAGCATTCACCTTTAATTGCAGAGCCATTCTGGATGTGACCTCTCAAATAGAGCGTGGACTTCTATGCTTGTTGCTAACATTTCTCCAAACTCTTTCATGTTTTCCCAGAAAGTTTCCATGACTGGTTGTTTCAGTCATTGTCCGTAGTTCTCCTTTGGCGAGTGATCATTTCTCGCCTTAGGCAGTTAGTGTGTAACTTGCTCGAGCCCATCTATCTCTCCAGCTCCTTGTTCTCGTCCTTAAGGGTGACAACTTTTCCAGCTCGTCTGCATGGCTAAATTCCTCACCTCTACCTCGCTTAAGGACATGTCAGCCAGATTCTCATGTAGTGCCTGCTCGCTAAGATGTTGGACTAGCTGCACTCGGTGTCTCCCGCTGCTGGTTCCTAAGACTATTGGAGTGCTCCTCTTCTTTTCCTTTCCTTCAACTCCATGAATGGTCTGTCCTCCTTTGTATTGGATAGGACCCTCACACACGTCCTATGATGGCCATCATGCCAATTCTTGTGTGAAACATATTGAACCTACCGCATCTTTTGAATATCTTCTTTTCTTTTGTGGAATACAAGAAACTAAATATTATTGAGCAAAGTAAACTGTATACTAAATCATTCCAAATACAAAAGAAACTTACATGTATTCGGCACTCCTGGTGTGCCACAAAATGGGCTGCATTCTTGACTTTATTGTCACATGCACAAGTTACATTGAACTCAAGTTACATTGAACTTCCAATGGACAATGCGTGAATGGGAAGCCAAGTGCTTCGATTTACTGAAGGATTTTGGGCAATCAACAAAACCAAACTATATTCTTGAAAGAGTTTTAAGGATTGTTGTTGTTGATGTTTGGAAATGAGAAAAGAAGAGAGATTCTTTTTTAAAAATAAGAAAACCTTAGTGCACCTATTCAATTATGAATGTGTATAATTTTAATTCTTGTGAATACAATTGTTCCTTTCAGCAAGGATATCATAAATAGATTTTTTGGCAGAATATTGAGGCTTTTGCGAGAATTGGAGTTCGAGAGAGAGTAAATGATACAACGAAAGATGCATTGTATATACCAACTTATGATCATGTCCTTTGATGGTCATCCTGCCACTTCTTGTGGGAAACATATTGAATCTACCATAATCACTTCTTATCTATATCTTATTTTTTTCCTTTCCTGTGGAATACAAGAACTTAAAAAACATTAAGCAAAAGAAACCGTATCCTAAATCATTTCAAATATGAAAAAACTTATGTGCATTGGGCACTTTTCTTGTGTGCCGAAGAAATCAACAGCATTCTTGAATCTATTGCCACATGTACAAGTTATCTTGAACTTCCTACGAAAAATGCGTGAATGGGAAGACAAGTTCTTTGATTTACTGAAGAAATCTGGATAGTCAACACAACCAAATTCCATTCTTGAAATATTTTTAGGGTTTGTTGTAGTTGATTTAAAAAAAAAAGAAATTGATTCTTTTTGAAAATAATGAAACCTTAGCTCACATATTCAATTATGATTTAAATTTCAATTGTTGTGAATAAGGTTGTTCTCTTTGCTAAGGATATTTTAAGAAGCTTTGTTTTGGAGGAATATTGAAGCCTTCACAAGAATTAAAGTTCGAGTTGATATCAAATGATACAATAGAGATGCATTACATATAATAACTTATAATGTATTTTGATTATCATCTAACCAATTATTGTGGGAAACATATAGAATCTACCATATCTTATAAATATCTTTTTTTCAAATGTAGACTACTAAAATTTAAATAAGATTAAGGAAAAAAAATTGGATACTAAATCATTCCAAATACAAAAAGACTTACGTGCATTGGGTACTTCTCCTGATGTGCCACAAAATCAGCATCAGTCGTGTCTTTTGCCACATGCACAAGTTAACTTGAACTTCTTAAGGGCAATACATGATTTTGGGCTGTTGATACAATCGAACTCAATTCTTGTATTATTATTAAGGTTTGTTGTTGTTGATGTTTGAAAAACTGCTAAGAAATAGAGATTCTTTTAAAAAGTAATGTAACCTCAGTTTAGCTCTTCAATTCTATATATCTGAAACTTCAATTCTTGGGAATAAGGTTGTTTTCATTGGTAAGGATAACATATTGAAACTTTTATGAGAATTAGAGTTCGATGAGAGACTTAATGATACAACGGAGAAGTGTAGCATAGAATAACTTATTATGTCTTCTGATAGCTACCCTGACAATTCTTTTGGGAAACATATTGAACCTACCACATCTTCTAAATATCTTATTTTCTTTTGTGAAAGAAAAAGAAACTAAGGAATATTAAGCAAAAGAACCTGTACATTAAATCATTTCGAATACAAAAGAAACTTGTGTGTATTGGGGACTTCTACTGGTATGCCAAAAAATCAGTAACATTTTTTAATAAATTGCCACATGCACAAATTATTTTGAACTTCTTATGTACAATGCGAGAATGGGAATACAAGTGCTTTGATTTACTGAAGGATCTTGATTAGTCGACACAACCAAACTCCATTCTTGAAAAATTCAAAGAGTTGTTGATTTTTTGAAAAAGAGATAAGAAAGATATTTTTCTTTTCTAAAAATAACATAAGCTTAGTTAAACTCTTAAATTATGAATATATGAAACTTCTAGTTTTGCAGATAAAGTTGTTCTTTTTGGCAAGGATATCATAAAGTGTTTTGCTGAATATTGAAACCTTTACTAGAATTAGAGTCTGATCGATCAGAGATTAAATGATACATCGTAGATGCATTGCATAGAATAACTTATCACGTCCTTTGATGGTCATCATGCCAATTCTTGTGGGAAAGACATTGAACCTGCCACTTATTATCGACATATTCTTTTATTATGTGAAATACAAGAAACTAAATAACATTAAGCAAAAGAAACTGTATACTAAATCATTTCAAATATAAATGAAATTTATATGCATTTCGCACTCCTCTTGGTGCCATAAAATTAGCAGTATTCTTGAATCTATTGTCACATGCACAATTTACCTTTAACTTTCCATAGAAAATGCATGAATGGGAAGACAGGTGTTTTGATTTACTAAAGGATTTTGGTTACTCAACACCTCCAAACTCCATTCTTGAAGGATTTCTAAAGATTGTTGTTGTCGTTGTTTGCAAAAGAAATAAGAAGAGAGATTCTTTTTTTAATATACCATAACCTTAGCCCACATCTTCAATTATGAATGTACCATATCACAGGAAATTCAACGAAGGAATTTCTTTAAGCTTTAGGTTTGAAACCGACATCCTAAATGGTTTCCCCAAACCCCCAAAGTTTGCCTCCAAACTCTATATGAATCTTGTTTTAAATTAGTGTTTAATCACTGGATTAAATCACATCCACATGCAATTAACCACTCAAATTCATGTTATTATATCATTATTTATTCTTTTAAACCATGGTAATTTTATGGGGCTAAAAAAAAAAAGAGATTTGAGCTTGATAGCAACCAAAACCCCAACCAGACCTAGGTGAAACCCTAAATGGAAGCCCATTCAATTAAGGCCCATTAAAGCCCACGAAATTTAGCCACCAAAGCAAGGCTTGTGGAGGAAGTTCCCTCTGTCATGATAGTCCAATCACTGCCCAAAGCAGCCCTAAACAGTGCATGATGGGAAGGCCAAAGGCCATCTCACCCATTCCTCTCACATGACAGCTTGTGGCAGAGAACTGTGGGCTGGTTTTGCCCCTGGTTTTGGCTGACACCCCCATCACTCTAAGTGTCATTCACATCCTTCATATCACCTTCCAGATGTGTAAGAGGCATCTGGGTCATTTTCCCTTTCATTTAGGCATTTTACAATCCTCTTCTTGGAGAGAAAACCAGATAAGCTCTCAGGTAGATTTCTGGCTTACCTTACTTGACCTTTTTGAAGCAATTTTAAGTATTTTCTCACAAATTATTCTTCACAAAAGAAGTTTCTTTTAGAGTCTCTGTTGGTATGTTTTATGTTGATTTTCGTGGTCATTTGATGGGTCAAAAGTTGGTTTAAGCATGGAAAGGTCTTTTTGGGTAATAAAGTGGACAATGTGTGATATTTTGATGATTTTGACCAAGTTATTGGCTAGATTTTGATCTGATTTTATTATGGAGTATAGTTAACATGCTCATATATAAGATTGATGAACATTCGTTGCTTGTTATAAGATTTTGATGAGAGTTTTACTTAGAATAATATATAAGATTGACCAAGAGTTTTGTTATAAGAACATTCGTCGACGAAGACTTGCTAGGGTTTTCTTGTGGGTGAAACTTGGACTTCCTCAAGAAAGTTAGTGAACTCGGCTATGAAGTTGGCCAGTACTTGTCCCTTTACAATGTTCCATGGAAGGTAGTCAATGTTGAACTCGCTCAGTTCGATCGCCTAATTCATCAGGCGGCTTGAGGCATCTGGCTGCCGTAGGACCTCATTTAGCGGTGGGAGGGCTTGGAAATACGGTCTCAAATGCGAAGCGTTCATTACCAGCATGAAGGCCAACATATAAATCCAAGGGTATTTCGCCTATGCTCCTAGGAATTCTCGGCTAGTGTAATACATTGGAAAGCCCTTCGTTCCCTGGACCAAAGTTGTCGAGACAACGTGTCGGGAGACTGACAGCTACATGTTTAGGGCCTTTCCCGGCTTCTCTTGGCTTATGAGGGGTGGGTTGGCCAAATACTCCTTGACCTTTCGAATGTGCGGTCGCACTCATCGTTCTAGACCTGTGCCTTCCATAGCACTCTAAAGAATGACAAGCATTTGTCCGTCGATTGACAGACAAATCAATTGAGGGCGGCTTTTTGTCCACCCAGCTTCTGCACATCGTTTATGTTATAGGGCGGGGACATATTCATTATGAATTCGATCTTCTTCAGGTTGGCTTCTAGTTCTTTCTCCAACACCAAGAAGCACAAGAACTTACCTGATTCCACTCTGAAGGCACATTTCATTGTGTTCAATTTCATTTTATACCAACGCAGGACAATGAAGGCTTCTCACAGGTTGTCCAAGTGGTGCTCGGGCTCTTTGCTTTTGACGAGCAAGTCATCCACATAGACCTTTATGTTACGGCTTATTTGGTCTTTGGACATGTGATTGATCAGCTGCTAGTAAGTCGCTCCCACGTTCTTAAGCCCAAAGGGCATGGCTTGATAATAGTAAAGCCCTAGGTTTGTGATAAACGCCATTTTGACTTCGTCTTCAGGGTTCATTGAGATCTGGTTATACTTTGAGTTGTCATCTAGGAAGATCAACAGGTGATGGCTCACTGTGGAGTCCACTATTAAGTCAATGTGTGGTAGTGAGAAATTGTCATTTGGGCAAGCTTTTTTTAGGTCGTTGAAGTCTACGCACGTCCTCTACTTTCTGTTTGACTTCTTCATCAGCACCACATTACACAGCCACTTCAGGTAATGTGCTTCTCAAATAAATCCCATTGCCAGTAGGCTGTCAACTTCGTCGGCTAACACAACATACTTCTCTGCACTAGAACTTCTGCACTTCTCTTGAACTATTTTAGCCTTGAGGTCCATTTAGAGCCGATGTTCGGTCACTGCAATATCTATCTCGAGCATGTCTTCGTGGTTCCAAGTGAACACATCCTGATGCTTGGTCAGGAGTTACTTCATTGACCGCCTCATCTCTGTCTCCATCCTGGTTCCAAGCCTCACGGGGTTCTCGGGGTGGTCCGAGTATAGGGCGACTAGCTCCAATGCTCACTTGAGTTGGCTTGTCAAAGGGTCTATTCATCCCTGATTTCTTCTTCACCATTGATGAAGTTTGAGGGTGGCGACGGGTCCCTGCCATTCGAACGTCTCCTCCTCTAGTCTTTAATTCTTGTACGTAGCACTCTCACACCAGTATTTGTTCGCCTTGAATGTCCCCTACACCTGCCTTAAAATGGAAGGTAGGAAGATAAAGCTTTCACTACCAAGAAGTCGATCATGATTGTGGCGGTGTAGGGAGCTTCACTACCAAGACCGACAATGTTATGACACCCATTGGCTGGACTACATCCCCCGAGAAACCCATCAGAGGCATGGGGGTTGGGCGCAAGCGATTTTGGTCAATTCCCATTTTTGGGAAAGCATCCCAGAATATGATGTCGATGGAGCTGCCATTGTCTATCAAGATTCTCTGGGTTGTGTAATAGGCCAGAAGCATGATCATTACCAGCGCGTCTTTGCGAGGCTAGAGAACTCCTTACAATCTTCCTCGCTGAAAGAGATGGCGGGGCATTTTGAACGCCTTACTCGATTTGCTAGGTGCTTCTCCGTGGAGAACAATTCCTCATACCTGGCCTTTCTGCTTGAGAAAGTAGGGCCACCAATGGTGAAATCATTGGCTATGGTATGGATCTCCCCAAAGGGACTGTTGCTGCGTGCCTAGGTTTGGTAGGGTGTGTTCCTGTAACGCCCATCCTTGAGATGAGTCTTTTTACAAAATATTTTAGAAAGGACGACGGGAATTACCGTCCGATTTAAAATATTTTACTGTCCTTCCCAGGGTGCAAAACTCTACGTTATAAAATAAAATGTACTAAGGTTTACGGGTTAAAAGAGTGGAAAATATAAATCTTTAAAATAAAAAGACTCTTCATACATTTAAAACCCTCATGCCTAGACCTTCGTGCTCTTCCCCTTTGGCCGTGTCCGACCTGAAGCGTATTGCTCATTCAGTTCCTGTGGGGGGAAGAGCACATATAAAAATTAAAATGAGTCGAATACTCAGTAAGCATTACTTCATACCATTAAAATATAGCAACGTAGGTTTTCAGTCATGCATTCATCATTCTATACATACTATACGTACATGCATACATGCTTTTCTTCGAAAACATCAGTGGACGGGGGTTTTCATCTTTAAACATGCTTTTCTTTTCTTGAAAACGTTTCCCCGTCATTGTCTTCATTTCTTAAAGAATGTCATGCATTCATACATTCTTTTCTTTTCACTTTCATAGGCCAATGTACACTGTTACGCCCCGCTTGCTAGGGTTAGCGGCCCTATGGCTAATGGATTCGCTCGTGGCCACTGGTTGGAATCCCATTCCGTCAGGGATGCAGCACTGGGTGCACTACTAGATACTACTACCCGGCATTGCAATCTGCCCATTCATTCATTTGGGTACCCCATTCATTCATTCATGTGGCCGTTACGTAGCTTCATACATTCATACATGCTCATGCCTTTCTTTTTTTACATTCATTCATTCATGGCAGCTCTAGAGAGTTACAGCTTTCATTCATTTCATTTGCATGAACATGAGTTTTTATTCTTTTTATTTCTTTCATTCATTTCATGCTTTCAACGTCTTTTCGTGAGAAAATATTTGTTTCGTGAGAAAACGTCGTTTGGGGTGAGAGCCCGAAAAACATATTTTTCGTGCCATATCTTTTCTTTGAAAATACATACAATAGATACTACGTATAGTTATCCATTCACATGCGTGCAGTTAATACTTTTGGGTGCGTGAACAGGGGTTTCCAAATAGGGCCGTACATACTTATACTTTAAAAACGTTACTTTTCGTTCTTCTTCATAAAACGTCTGCCCTTCGAGAGGGAGAGCATTTCTTTTCTTCGTTTTCAAAAAGGGAAATTTTTTCGTTTTCTTTTTCTTATCTTTAGAAAATTCTAGAAGAGTATGAACGTAATACTTACCTAGACTTTATGCTACTTTCATACCATACAGTCCATTTATGCGAGTGTCAGATGACAACCTACATGCATACATAACCTTGACGTTATTCTCTATCTAGTGTAAAAGCAACTGACTAGAAATAGAGCTATGCTTAACTTAGGACACTCTCCTTCTATCCTGTACTCTTTCATATCCTTCACTATGATAAAACCCTTGGAGACCCATTACGGTCTCTACTTCCTTCAGCTTTGACGTTCTACTTCGAGTGTTTACTCATTAGGGTGAACCCATGATTCACTTTAGGATTAAACACTAGGACTTTTGCCTTGTTCTTCTTATTAACCACGTTCTGATGCATGACTCAGACTGACTAAGTCATGCATCCCATTCTTAGACAGTACATCTGTCATTACCCTCATGTATCTTAGCTCACTCTAAACCTCATGACTATCCATACACATCATACGGCTCTAAGCCACTCCAGGGCTTAAGCACCGTGTCATCATACTCAGGACAGATTACCCATTACATATGGTGAATCCGTCTGGCACATACATCTAACCAGATAACACATGTACCTTACCCCTTTATCACCTAAGACCAACATTCCTTACGTTGGTCATCGGGTTGTATGGACAAGCGCCATACTCTGTTACCAACCTTTTCTTACTCGGCTAGCACGACTCTTCATGCTATCCGTACCTCATGACAGTTTATCCCAACACTTAACATGATAGAACTTCATGCATAATTACACTTTACGTCACACCATATAGCTCAAGACTGTTCCCAAGTTACACCGTGACCTCGTCACGTCACTTCACATACATTCTAGGTCATCACAACACAACTCCATGATTGACCACGTCACTTCATGACGTTGCCCAGTCATGCTTCCGCTGCACTACTTTGATACTTTCTAACCATTTCGTACTTACTCTAGGGTATAAGCCGACTACGCGGTGACACCCGTCGTCTTGGACTACAGGCCAAATCTCAGGCACTTCGGGACACTGTTCCACAGTTCCCGACACCATACATCCAGTTCTTCCCCTATCAACTATGCAACCACCCTTATTTTTGCGACACGTCATATGGTGTATCGCTGCACCTCATGGAGTACACTCCACGCATACTCCCTTAACAACACTACTTCACATCAGCACTATGGCACACACGCCATATGGTGCTTCATTCCACTACATGGAGTACACCCCACGTATACTCTATTCACGGCACTACACCACATCACCGCTATGGCATACACGCCATATGTTGTATCGTTCCACCACATGGAGTACACCCCACGTATACTCCATTCACAGCACTACGCCACATCACAGTTATGGCACACGCCATACGGGGCATGGTTCCACCACATGGAGTACACTCCACGTGTACTCCATTCATAGCACTACGCCACATCACCACTATGGCACACGTGCCATATGGTGCATCGTTCCACCACATGGAGTACACATTCATAGCACTACGCCACATCACCACTATGGCACACGTGCTATATGGTGCATCGTTCCACCACATGGAATACACTCCACGTGTACTCGATTCACAGCACTACGCCACATCACCGCTATGGCACACATGCCATATGGTACATCGTTTCATCACATGGAGTACACTCCACGTGTACTCCATTCACAGCACTATGTCACATCACCACTATGGCACACACGCCATATGATGCATTGTTCCACCACATGGAGTACACTCCACGTGTACTCCATTCACAGCACTACGCCACACTATGGCACACACGCCATTTGGTGCATCGTTCCACCACATGGAGTACATTTCACGTGTACTCTATTCACGACACTACGCCACATCACCACTAAGGCACACACGCCATATGGTGTATCGTTCCACCACATGGAGTACACTCCAAGTGTACTCTATTTACAACACTACGCCACATCATCACTACGACACACACGCCATATGGTGCATCGTTCCACCACATGGAGTACACTCCACGTGTACTCCCTTCACAGTACTATACCACATCACCACTACGGCACACACGCCATATGGTGCATCGTTCCACCACATGAAGTACACTCCAGGTGTCCTCCCTTCACAGCACTGCACCACATCACCACTATGGCACACAAACCATATGATGCATCGTTCTACCACATGTAGTACACTCCACTATGGCATTACGCCACATCACCGTTATGGCACACGCACCATATATGGCATCGTTCCACCACATGGAGTACATTCCATGTGTACTTCATTCACAGCACTACGCCACATCACCACTATGGCACACG
This sequence comes from Cyclocarya paliurus, assembly GCA_029856935.1. Taxonomy (NCBI): domain Eukaryota; kingdom Viridiplantae; phylum Streptophyta; class Magnoliopsida; order Fagales; family Juglandaceae; genus Cyclocarya; species Cyclocarya paliurus. The sequence continues at coordinate 20,297,412 of CM056945.1, read as the reverse complement.
TGCCATATGGTGCATCGTTCCACCACATAGAGTACACTCCACGTGTACTCGATTCACAGCACCGCTATGGCACACACGCCATATGGTGCATCGTTTCACCACATGGAGTACATTCCACGTGTACTCCATTCACAGTACTATGCTACATCACCACTATGGCACACAAGCCATATGGTGCATTGTTCCACCACATGGAGTACACTCCACGTGTACTCCATTCATAGCACTACGCCACACTATGGCACACACGCCATTTGGTGCATCGTTCCATCACATGGAGTACACTTCACGTGTACTCCATTCACGACACTACGCCACATCACCACTAAGGCACACACGCCATATGGTGCATCGTTCCACCACATGGAGTACACTCCGCATGTACTCTATTCACAACACTACGCCACATCATCACTACGTCACACACGCCATATGGTGCATCGTTCCACCACATGAAGTACACTCCACGTGTACTCCATTCACAGTACTATGCCACATCACCACTACGGCACACACGCCATATGGTGCATTGTTCCACCACATGGAGTACACTCCACGTGTACTCCCTTCACAGCACTGCACCACATCACCACTACGGTACACACACCATATGGTGCATCGTTCCACCACATGGACTATACTCCACGTGTACTCCCTTCACAGCACTACGCCACACTACTACTACCGTACATAAACCACAACCACACTTCATGGCACAGCCTACAACACTACACAGCACACTTCCCATCTACGCCCAACACTTCACGTCACAGCCCATCACATCACCATACTACACAGCTACTCCACAATACTAACAACACAGTTCACAACCTAGTCAACTAATTAGCATCTAACGTAAATAGCAAAGGATAGAGAGTTATACCATTGATGGGATAATCCGTGCGTCGCTTGTTGATCATCACAGTCGGTAACGCTAGAGGAATGTACGGGGTGACTACACTGCATACTGTGACTGCTTGGGCCTTTGGATAGTTAGGTGTGGTCTTGGAAGGGCCTAAGGTGGCCTAAGGTGGCCTAGATGATGATGGCAAGGAGCGTATCGCGGTGGATCTAGCTGTGTACAGTGGCGGTCAGTCACGCGCAGTGACTGTCTATTACGTGCAGTGGCTAACCACCACATAAAGTGGTGGTTTGGACCTAGGGCTTGGCTAAGGGAAGTTACCGATGGAGCCGTGGAGGCTCAGTGGTGGTCGTGCGGTGGTCCACGGTGGTGGAGAGAGGCTGGCCGTGCACTGTGAGGGAGGGAGAAGTCATGGGAGAGTGAGAGAGAGTGTGGGAGAACCGGTGACAAATTGGGCTCGTGGGTGGTCCGGATAGTTTCGTGGTGGCCTGAAGGTGTTGGAGAGGGTGATCATTTGCCATAGGTGGCGGCGTACGGCGGTGGAGGGTGATAAACCCGTGCGTGAGAGAGAGGAACACTGGGAGGTGGAGGAGGGGCCTACCGGTCGTGGGTTTAGGGGAGGAGGATGGGGGAGACCTGGGGAGTCTCATAGTGCTGTTCGGTGGCCAAGGTGGCCACGCACGGCGGCGCTATGGACGTGCACAGTGAACCTGTGCATGGAGGAGCTACGTGTGTGCATGGGGAGCGGCCAGCGGGGAGATGGAGGCTAGGCTTGCTGGAGGGTGACGGCCGGTGTCAGAGGAAGCTGTCGTGGGAGTGGTGGTACTGGAGGACGGCGCACGACGGCGTAGTAGCCACTAAGCCCGTTCGAGCTGTGCACTACAGAGGGAGAGGAGGGGTGAGCGTGAGGGAGCAAGGCCGGTACTAGGAGGTTCACCGGAGGCAGAGGAGGCTAGTGGTGGTGGAGGTGAGACTCACCGGTGCACGGCGGTGTCGGGCTGGGCAAGGGAGCAGTTCGGACTAGAAAGGGGGGGTCGCGTACTGGGCAATCCGAAGGAGAAAGGGGAGGGAAAAGTGAGGGAGAAAGAGAGAAGGACTGGGGTTTTATCTTTAAACCTGACGTCTGGGGATCTATAAAATGATCTAATGATGACCCGTAAATACTAATTTGAAAATGCGTAAACGCTAACTTAATTAAAAGCACTGAGAGGAATTAAGATAGAATATTATTTAAAATAATATTCTTTCATCATTAATAAAATGATGAAGTCTTACTTAAAATATTTAAGAGAATAAAACCATTAAATTAATTAAAGATTCTATCATTATTTAAGTCACGTAATATTTTAAATAACTGGAATCATTTATATAAAATGATTCTCACAATTATAATATTTTTGGAGCTCTTCAAAGATATTATAATTGAGTTATTTAAAATATTTCTTATTTAAATAATAATAGGAATCTTCCATTTAAAATACACATAACTTTAAAACACAAAACTAGCTTTATAAATTTCATAGTATCTTTTAAAACACTCCATCGAGGTCTGTCACGCATAACGAGACTCTTAGACATTAGAGAGGGGCGGACAGGCTATCATATTTGACGTAATTACTTACATCAGAAAGAAGGAAGGAGCAAGGTATCACAGTTCCTGTCAATCCCCTGGTCCATTTTGCGTCGCTTGGGACTTTCACTTTTACGCTGTCCTTGGGGCTATCTTGTTAGCTGATCAGACAACTGTCCTTGATCCGCCGAGTGTTGTGCAACTAGCCATTCCAGCTCTTCACTCCCTTTCATTTCTTTGATCTTCTTTTTAAGAGTGTAGCAGGCTTCGATTGTGTGACTTTCTGACTGGTGGTAGGTGCAAAAGCAGTGTCCCCTTTGTCGACGGTAATCAGCATCATGTGCAACTGGCTTGCTCTCCTTTTGTACTTTCAATTTGGCATGTGCACGTTGGGCACCCTACCTTCTTGTGAATATGTTCTCTTCCCGCCTCTGGTCGGGAAGCCCTTTCTTGGGTTTCTTCGTAGCCTTCGTATGGCTTGGCCTGTCGGATTCCGTCTTCGGCTTTTCTCGAGGCTTTTAAGGCCAGCAGAGTGTCTTTGACGTTGATGAAGCAGTCTGCCCATTCCATGAACTCTTGCAACGTCTTCGATGTCTTTCTGGCCAACTCAGCCATGAATGCATTTTGAGGCTAGATGCCTTCCAAGAGTGCCGCCAGCTTGATTTTCTCATTCTACTCATCGGTCGTCATGCACTTTTTGTTGAACCATGCTAGGTAAGCCTTTAGGGACTCTTCGTCCTGCTGTTTAATGGTATTTAATTGTGTCAAGAATAGCCGGCGAGTTCTCCAAAGCTATTAATCAAACCCGGCAGTAGGGATTGAAACCATGCTCTTGCTAAGCCTTTGAGTGTTAGTGGGAAGGCCCAACATGCCACTTTTCTGCTGAACCCATGGAGGGTGATGTGCGCCTTGAAGGACTCTAGTTGTTTGAGGGGGTCTTTGCACCCATCATACATCTGTATCTGCTAGACTCTGAACTTTGGTAAGAGTGGTGCTGCCATCACGTTTGCACTGTAGGGCAAGTCCGTGCTGTTGAGCAGTTGGTCAACCGATGACGATACTCCCATTCTCCTGGCCATCGCCTTGTACTTGTCCATGAGGCTACGTAGCTCATGATGCACCTTTCTTCTCTCTTCTTCACCAACGTCCATCTTTCCATGACTTCGTGACTTAGCATGCTCGTTTTGGCTTGGTATTGCATCTCCTTGAGTCTTTGCGTCTTTTCTTCTTAGTGCTTCATTTTCTTATTGGAGGTTTTCCATCTTCGCTGCCATTCTCCTCATGGGCACTTCCATCTTTGGGAATCTTTCATCTAGATTTCTTGAGGTTGCTTCTTGGTCATGGGTAGTTTGAGAGCGTGTTGTAGCCGGCATGCGAAGGACACGTTAATTTATAAAATTTCCATAGACGGCGCCACTATTAATGACGTGTTTCGCATGTCAGGTACGTGGCTCGACCACCTGCAATACAAGGAAGATGAGGGCTTGAGGTTGATGAAACACCTCTGATGCTTAAGTTAGTTTTATGCTCATTGGAGAGAATTTTAGTATGTGAGAGAATATAAGAAAGTAATTCTAACCTGGTGCTCGACTTTTATACTGCTTGCTGTGGGGTCCTCCGTATCCAATGTCAGAGGTGCTTATTTTTCGTATGGGATACCATGTTGTCACCTTTAATGCGATGTAGCCTCCCCGGGCTGCGTCTTTGTGGCAGGTTGGTGAGTGCGGCCACCTTCTATGCATTCTGTCAGGGACAAGGGATCTTGTTGTGCACTCTATCAGGGACATGGAGCCTTACCGTGATCTTTGTCTACGTTCCATATCTGTACTTAAGTGCGGTGTGGTCCTGCCAATACGTGCGTGTATAGGGCAGTGTTAGAAATGTCGACGTCCCATCATTCCACGTCTATTTTCTTCTTGCGCAGGCCCTAGGCCTCTTTCCCCTTTCTCTGACTTGTGGGTTGACTGTGCTTTAGTTGTTGGGCCTCTTGGGATAAATTAAGCCAGCCCAGTAAGGGATGTAAATGTCCCTTCCACTTGGTTTCTCACCTTAATATTATGGGATGCAACATTATTAAAATCAGAAGTTGCTGGCGCAATTTCATAAGTTTCTAGAACCAGTACTTCAGCACTAGGAAGAGTCATAAAAGGGGGAGAAAGCTCTTGATTGCATATGATGGTTGCGTGCACGCACACAAATATCAATTGATAAGAGGATATGAGCTATAATGTAATAGAATTAAGATGGTGCTAACGGGCTGTCCAGCGTTTATTATTGGGCAAACCGCTAGTACAAATTTTTTAGTTTTTTTAATCATTTTTAACGTATTTTTAACATCCTTAACCTGTAAGAAAAAAATATAAAAAAAATTAATAATCATGACTTTCTTAACTATTAAGTAAAAAAAATAAAAAAATAAAAATACTTGAGTGATAACTTTGAAAAGTAACATTGCGAGGGGTAAATAACATTTTCTATAGAATTAACTTGATGTGGCGTACTTACTGAAATATTGCCAATACCGTGCTTGGCTATATGGAACGTTGATGTGCCTAGAGAGGCCATTAGATCTTTGATATTATGGCAGATTGGGGGTACCTTTCGTCCGGAAGAACAGTAACCAAACAATTGAAAATGAATTATTATTTCAATTCCGAAACATAATTGGCAATAAATAGTATTCTTGCTGAAAATACAAATAAACAAGCATATGAATATTCAAGGCAGATTAAAAAAAAGGCAGTTTAAAAATTTCTCATAATCTCATTTTTTAAACATCACTCAAATATAAAATAATTTCTAATTTTTAATTTTTTAATTTAATTATTACTAATCATTATTCAAATACAAAAATCAATATAATTTTTACAAACTTCAAAATAAAAATAATATTATAAAATTATATTCAAATAATTTTTTAATTTTATAATATTTTTATTAAACTTTTTTTTCATCTTTCTCAAAACTCAATAAAATCTATCCACTCAAATCATTTTACTACTATTTATAAAATTATGAGATACTTAAAGTGACCAAACACTCCCAATGTGTGATTTGTTTCATATGTTATGTTTACGTGTGAAATCTTCACTTATCTCAAAAATTTAACTTAATGTGAATAGATAGATTTAATCATTTATATTATATTTTTAATAGTTTCTCTCACATTTGGGTCAGACTTTCCTTCAATGGGTGACTCAACACATAGAATATTTAATTAAATGAGATAAACTGTAGAGTCAAGATCTTAAACTCAGGACCTCTACTCTAATACCATGTAAAATCACTACTTATTCTAAGAACTTAAACTAATAAGAAATTATAAATTTAATTATTTTTATTATATTCTTAATATCATCTAATGGTAAAATAGATTGCATTATAGAACCCATGTAACAACCCGACCCTAAGTTTAGGCTATAAGATAAGTTTTGTATATTTTTTTCTTAAAACTATAAATATTTTATTATTATTATTATTATTATTATTATTATTATTATTATTATTATTATTATTATTATTATCAGATTTTAATTTTTGTTTTTAACATTTATTATAATTCAAAATGTGCATTAGCCGATAGAGTTCCTTTCTTATTTCTTCCTATCTCGTTAGTTCCATCTTTATCTCTAGTTGATATCCAAATCCTAATGACCAACTCCCAACTCCAAACTCAACCAACTAAAACTCCTTATGACTCACGATTTTTTTCCTTCCCCATTGCCTATAAAAGCAACCTGAGACCTCCTGTAAAATACACACAAACCTCACCACCGAAACCAGTTTTCTGGAGTGTGAACCAAGAGACCACATAGCAGTGCAACCCGTCCTCCTGTTGCCAACCCGTGAGCTCCACTCATCGGCATCACCGCTGCCCAACACCACACCGAAACAACCACAGCAAAGAGAACCCACCTCTCTCGTTCATCTCGGCTTCTCCCTCTCTCAAGCTTTCAGTCTCTCTAACCAGCCCCAAGCTCTCTAGTCTTGAGCCACCAAAATAGCCGCCCAACAAGCCACGACCACCACCTTGCGGAAGCCGTCGCCCAGCTGTTAAAAATCACACCAAAAACACTTTGTTTTACTGCACCGAAATAGGGGAAGTGTATTCCCCACCGTAAGCCTCTCTCGGCCCAGCCATTACCGACCATCCTGGGTCACCGGACCACCACTACGAAACCAGAAACCGCCGACCAACCCAATCCCGGCGTACCCACTTCATCTCGGTAAACCCAAGACCGTCGCTGCCCTCCTCCTCTCTATCGGTGGCTTTCAGCTCTACCGAACTCTCTCTTCCTCTCTCGGCGTCGCACCACTGCAGAGAAACTTCCAGCTGCACCGCCTCACTTCCAGCCACCTTGAGCCACTGTCCAGCCCATCCCCCATCGCACACCCCTCCTTCGGGGAGCCCCTGTTCTCTCTCGCACAGCACTCGGTTTCTCTTCACAATATCAGTATGTAGGCTTGGTTTTAGAATAATGCATGCAGAAGTGTGTGTTTACAATAATACCCTTAGCTGCCTCTAACACTTGCCGTGTAACCTGCTCTTGTATCTTCCCTGAATATCACTTGGTATAATATGTCTGGGTCGGTTTTGATACACTGCATGTGATAGCTATGTTTTATTGACACTTGACCGAGTCCTCTATATTTTATGAACCTCTCATAAGTTTTTAAATGGGCTTAAGTTTAAATGATGATGGGTTAAACTTAATACTTTAAGTTGTGTTTAATTTGATTAAATAAGTATATTAATCATAGACTTTTTCTTTATAATAAAGTGTTGAAGGAAACTGAAAATATTTTTAATATACTATCAAGCCCAATATTTTGTTAATATTCTTTTATATATTTAATAAAAGCTTAATAATAATTTATTGTGTTATACTTTAAATAATATACAGAAATATGTTAAGAGTAGTTAAATAATATTGATAATTATTATATTTCTTATAAGATTAAATAATTATGTTAAGAAAGTAAATCTATTTTAAGAATTTAGATTTTTATGACTTATTTTAAAATAGCCCAAGTGTTTTACTAAGTTATAATATGTTATTAGTACTTTTTAAGTAATTTAAGATATTAAGATTTATTGTTTATAGCGATAAGCAGAATATTCATTTAACTATCTTCTAGATTATGAATATAATTAAGTAGAAAATTAGTACATGTTATTCTACACAGATTTATTGACGTTTAAAATACTGCATTTAGGTGACGAGTTACGAAGTGAGATTCAAGAAGAAGCGCAGCAAGACAAGTTATTTGATCACAAAATTAGGATCATTATAGTTTAGCTTATATATAAGTATTATTCAAGCCAGTTCATTGATAGCCAATTTTTATGTATCACTCATGTCATATGCAAACATATCATCCAACATAGCACACGATCAGTTCATTCCGCATCATGTTCAGATTTAGAAATTTTAATTATGTATGTATTATGTCATGCATCTCATGGTCATAAGACATGTAAGCTATCTTAAGTTCAAGTGCAAGTTAAAATCAGTTTAGTTAATCAGATGGCCATTCAGATGCATGGTACCAATGCAGTTCAGTTTCAGGGTGGATGTACAAGCCACGGACTCAAGCATGGTCCACCATAGTATGCCAGAATACTATCAACGGCCTCGTGGCCATGGGACGTGGGGCCGGTGCACAACCTCGCGGTTAAGTGTGTTGGCCAGTCAATTCAGTCAGTTAAATCAGTTCAGTCAGTTAAGTCAGATCAGTCAGTTAATTCAATAAATCAGTCATGCATAAACATCAGTATAATCAGTCATGAAATTTAAGTGCTCCGCATGAAATTTTTATGAAAACCTTACGTTTAGTATGTTAACGTTGTGATGAATTTCTTACTGAGTATTCGACTCATTTTAGTTTGTTTTTATGTTTTTAACCACCCAGGTGAGGGTGATGATTACGAGCAGGCAGACCAGGATTAGAAGGAGTAGTTATTTTAGTTTCAAACCTTCTAGAATGAAATTTATTTTATTGCTTTTATGACATAAATTTATTCAGTTTATTCATTAATATTTTTTAAAGACATTTTTATCAGACAAAGTTTTATGAAATAAATCCTAATTTATTTTTCTTAAATATGAAATCTCTTGCCGGATTTATTTTATAAAAAATACGTGACATTTCTAGCCTACAAAAAGGAGGTGTTACAATCCACTTGTTCACTTTTGTCCTCTTTCCTAACAAAGAAAAGATACCTTTTGTAGGCAGATGATATTTAACAATGTGAAAGGCAAATTTGCTGAGATTTTATTGTAGAAGCTGAGGCGGTATGAAACCCAGTGAAAAGTCCATTATACATGCTACAGTAACAAAAGAATGGAAAGAAGTCAATTTGAGAGTTTATTTATTGACACGTTAAATATACTATTGATATAAATTCTTGTTATGACTAATTTTCAAATAATCTTGGTTGAACCAAATCAATTATTACAATCGGAATTTTCTTGACTAAGAAGGCAAAATAGAAAACAAGAAAAATAATAATATTTATAATTTTTTTAATAATCGCTTTAATGCAATTATATCAAATGATTAAGAAATTATTTATTATATTTTAAATTATTTAATATCACGTAAAAAGACAACAAAAACAGTTTCATTAATAGAGTAGTAAATAATTTTTTTAATGAGATGCTGCATATAGACTTGGAGTAGGTCCCCAAATAGTCAAATGAAAGATAAAGAATAAAGAGACGGATGAGAAAATTCCAGAAAGATCCAGAAGGAAAAAGAAAGGACCCCGCCCGTCATCCTCGCCTCCGGAAGCAGGAACCTTCCCACACGTGCTGCGCTCCGCCGTTGAATAAAAAGATACAACTGGCAGTACGCGGTCCAACAACTATGTAATGAGATAGGCAGTGAGCTCAGAACCGTGTTCTTGCCATCCATATCCCCTTATCCCCTTCCTCCCTACCTATCTCCCACATCTCAATACGTACGAACATCCATCCACCCACGTCTGTTTCACAACTTTTCGTTTATCTTGTGCTTTATTAATTTAAAGCTTCTGACTTTCGTTTCCAATTTCACAACCGTGTTCAGTCCTATATATACTAGGACAAGGAGGCAACTTACTTTCATTCAACTGAATTTCAGAGGTTCTGGTGTCAGAGTTCGAGCAGTCGAGAGTTGTTTTTTCTATAGTACTAGCAGCTAGCATTTCAATCTTCGTCATGATCAAAGCTAAAGACGATTCATCTTCTCCTCCTCCTCCTCCTCTGATGGATGAGAAGCCTAATAACGTGACATCCCCGAAATCAGCTCTGGGAAGATTACGTCGCAAACTGTCTTCGAGAAAGAGTACTCAAAAGCACACTTCTCTTTCGGGTTCTGATTCCGAGATGACGAGCAAATTCTGCAGCGAGCTCCAAAGGGTGTTTGATTACTTGGACGTGGATGGAGATGGTAAAATATCTCTTGCCGAGTTGCAAGGCTGCGTGACCACAGTGGGGGGCACTGTGTCCGTGGATGAGGCGGAAGAAACCGTGAAGTCGTTTGATTTGAACGGGGATGGGCTGCTGGACTTCGAGGAATTCCAGAAGCTAATGGAGACAAGCGGGGAAGAGGAAAAGAATGACACGCTCAAAGAGGCTTTTGCTATGTATGATATGGAGGGGTCCGGCTGCATCACCCCCACGAGCTTGAAGAGAATGCTGAGTCGACTTGGCGATTCCAAGTCCGTTCAGGATTGTAAAGCCATGATCCGAAAGTTTGATCTCAATGGAGATGGCGTTCTCAACTTCGAAGAATTCAGAATTATGATGCATTAATCGTCAAGTTTTTTTCTGCCTTCTTTCCTTTCATACATATTGATTGATGAGCGATTTCTTCAGTCTTGTAATATATATATTATATACAGAGTCTATCACCCGTACAATGTGCGGATCGCTATTTATACTAAATTTTATAATTCTAAATAGTTACTATAAGCTAATAAATGTAATTGAGTCAAGTATAAACATCAACACACATAATTAGTGTACTTCCTATATAAAAAATGGGTTATTAAATATCGAGTATGTAATTGAGTCATTTACTTGGTGGTTCGACAGTTGTACTATTTTTACTTTGTTCACCTTCAACGCACATAATTGCTCCACTTCCTATATCATCCATTATCAATCGTCTTCTATGTTGCACAATTATGCCATCATTTATACTATCACTACTTATTTCATCATCACGATGCATTCTTGCTCCTCCTTTTATCATTAATAATCGTTCATATTGTACTATGTGCTAGTCTAGCATTTTCTATTTTTAATTTTTCTGAAGAATGGAAATGGTCATAAAGTAAAAAATGAACATAAATGTATCAGATAAAGATTAATAGTTTAACTTAACATAAGGAAATTAATTATATCACGAATAAATGGATGAGAATGGTTACCATGAAACAAATGATTTGAGATAAACAACAAAATAATTAAAGATCAGAACTGAACATAAATGCATCAGATAAAGATCAATCTTTTAGCTTAAAATAAGCAAATTAATCTAAAGATTAGAAGTGAACATAAATGCATCAAATAAAGATCATTAGTTTAACTTAATATAAACAAATTAATCATACCCAATTAATTAAATAGTTAATTAATATAACCCGCACAATGTGTGGACTGCTATTTATACTGGATTTTATAACTTTAAATAATTGCATGCATATATAACCCGCACAATGTGTGGACTGCTATAAGTTGATAAATATATATCAAATATATATAAAATGGAGCATGCATATATAAAAGAGTTTAATTTGTCAATAAATATTTCATGGTCAATTTACAATATTAAAAATTTAATATATATATATATATATATATATATATATATATATATATATATATGGCTTATTAATTTAGAGCAATGTAAAATAGATATAATTGATATGAGACACTATTGTTCAATTAATATTTTTTTTAGATTTTTCTTCTCTTGGATGATGAAGCTTGAGATTTTTTATCTTTTTCCTTTATATTTCAGTTGATGTCGAGATCGATGTCTATAGTAGTTTCCTGAAATAAGATTAATATCGTTAAAAAAGTTTATGTATAAAATAATGTACTGATCAACACCCACAACGAATTGATTGAACAATGAAAAGTAAAACCATTATAAATATAAAATTTGATAGAAAATATGATTAAATACCAAATCGTGTAATTTATTGTTACCTTTTTAATTGACTTTGATTCTATAGATTCGGGATCAAATATTCGCTAAATTATGTAGTTTTCCCGTCCATATTTTAAATTCGTACTATCTATGCTTCATTCACCATCAACACACATAATTGCTTCACTTCATATATCATCCATTATCATTCGTCTTTTACGTCGCACAATTATGCCATCATTTATACTGTCACTATTTTGTTCATCATCACGATGCATTCTTGCTCTACTCCTTTTATCATTAATAATCGTTCAACTTCTACTACGTGCTAGTCTAGCATTTTTTATTTTTAATTTTTTTCAAGAATAGAAATTATCACAAAGAAAAAAAAAACATAAATGCATCAGATAAAGATGAATAGTTTAACTTGACATAAGCAAGTTAATTAAATCACAAATAAATTCATAACAATAGTTACCCTGAAACAAATTATCTAAGATAAAGAACAAAGTAACTAAAGATAAAAAATGAACATAAATACATCAGATAAAACTAAAAAATAAATATAAATGCATCAGATAAAGATCATTATTAGTTTAACTTAATATAAGCAAATTAATCAAAAACAAATTAACTTATCAAAAAAAAAAAATCAAATCACAAATAAACTTAATAGAATAAACTGAACTCATTTCCTAGCAGTAAATAAAACTATCAGTTATTATTAGTAATCACATTTTAACATATATAATAGATAAAAAAATTTACCAATTACTACTTGGTATATTGGTCGGTAAGCATCTAGGCCCCTTTCCTTCACTTCTCATTCGTATCTCACTCCACTTATCTCTCTTCTCTTTGCTCAGACCTCTCTCTCTCTCATGCGAAATCGGGAACCCTAGCCGCCGTAACTCTCTATTTGAAGCTTCGGCCACGTCTCTCTCTCTGCCGTGTCTTTCTCGCCGTCCTTCACTTCTCATTCATATCTCACTTAGCTTCTCTCTCTTTTCTCTCTGCTCAGACCTTTCTCTCTCTCACTCACTCCAAATCGTGATCCCTAGCTTGTGACCTTCGGGAAAACGATTAAGGACATTGGATCGAAGAAGGACATGGTGGTTCTGGTCTCTGATGGTGTCTTGGACTATGCTAAGAAGCTTCTCCAGGTACCGCTTTTTGTTTGATTTTAGAGGAAAATCGAGCTGTGAATACGAAACTTAGTAAATTATCACTCTCTTTGTTTTTTAAATTAAACTTCTATTTCGTTAGTGAGAAAATTGGGGAGAAGAAAGGATGCAGAATTTTGCAGCCTAATATTCTTTAATTTTTTTTCCTCAACTTTGCATCCCGGTATTCTTTGATGACCCTGTTTTGCTAAACATTTTAAGTCTACTAATTTTTGTTAATAATCGTGGTAGGCTTTAGTCGACTTTTTTGGGTTATTATATGAAGAATGTCTCAGTAAGATGAAATCGATATAAGATACAAATATTGGATATTATGTATTTCTTTCATTTGAGCGAGATTGAGAGTTAAAAGTGCAACTCTATATGTACCAGGTAATGGTACCTGCTAAGATTTGGTTTCCTTATGATTTTGGGTCTAAGTTGTGCTTTTAAGAATCTTGCAAAAGTTTGTAAGGTTGGAAATATGATTTTTTTTTGTTGGAGACTAATGTTCATAAGGTTTCTGTGTAAAATGTTAATTCATCTATTTTGCATAATTTTATTGTGTTTTAATAAATCGGATTTAGGGTTTTTTTTTATAGAGTTGGAAATCTGATTTAGGGTTTATATTTTATAATTTTGGAGTGTTTGAAAAAACTGATTGTGTTTATTATGTGTTAATGTATCTGATTTGGAGTTATTACTTGGCATGTTATATGTTCTATTGATTTTGTGTTTTATTGTGTTTATTGTGTCTTAAGTAATGTTCTACACCATGGTAGTGTTGATAGTATTGATTTTAACATATTTTGCGCATAGAGGTGGATTCATTGCTTTTGTGCCTACTATTTATGCTTTATTTTTTTCTGTTTTAAAATTTAGTAATTGGATGGTGTTGTTTTCTTATATTTTTGCTTAAGCCTTTTGGAATGTTCATATTATATGAAAGATACACCTGCCAAGTCTCAAAAATTGCAAGACTTAAAATTCAAAAATCTCTTCTGCATCCTATGTGGGAAGAAAAATATATTGCACCTTCTAAAGATGCTGTGTAATTTCCTCTCCACTTTGGGTTGTGACCTTTTTCTTTGTTTTTTCTTTATTGATAACTCTTGTTGTAACCTTTGTTTAATTTTGGAGTGTTTAATCAATCTAATATTGGATTTATTGTGTTTTAATTATTTTGTTTTAGGGTTTATAATTTTATTGTGTTTTAATAAATTGGATTTAGGATTTAGGGTCTTTTACAGATTTGTAAATCTGATTTAGGGTTTATATTTAATAATTTTGGAGTGTTTGAAAAATCTGATTGTGTTTTATTGTGTGTTAATAAATCTGATTTGAAATTATTACTTGGCATGTTATATGTTCTGTTGATTATGAGGCATGTCATGCATTTGGGCTAGGTTGGGTAAAACCATTATTGGAAAGATGGAAAAATACGTTAAAATCAACACTATCAATACTACCATGGTGTAGAACATTACTTAAGACACGCTTAACCCTTAAATATATGAAAAATAGATGAAGTAACATTTATTTGCGACGAATAACTTTCTTCCCTTAGGTAATGTGACTCATGTGAGTATGTACTGCCTGTGTTATCTAAAGGAAGAAGAAATGAACCAATCTAAAGCAATCACACACACACTACTATAAAGTATGTCTATATATTCGTGAACATGTATTTTGTGGATCTGGGTTTGGATCGGGATCATTGAGTTTTTCTTAAATTCTGATTTGAATGTATTTTTGGGATTTTGGTTTGGTAGATGCTAGAGACCTTAATTTATTTCCCAATATTAAATTGTGTTTATACAAATTCATAACATATTGCATAGATTGTGTTTACACACCGACACATTTTTGAATTCATTTCTTAGGACTATGAACAAACATGTGTAATGCATAGTTAGAATATATATCATGAACACAAAAAGGCAGTTGGACTCACCTGTTTAATTTCCCTTTGAACTTCAGCACATCCACAACAGAGAGAACAATTGAAAGCAGCAGATACAATAGTGGCGTGGCCTCACTTTATTTGAGACATAGAGAGAGCGAATAATAAAGTGAAAGAAAGAACTTTTTTTTTGGTGGTGAGGAATCACTACAACAAACTGTTTTTAATTGTGAAGAGCTTTCTTCGGTTTGTTCTTGAATGCAAAAAACTTCCTGAAAACTTTTTGAAAACTGCTTTTAATTGTGAAGCAGTTGGTGCTTGCCAATCGGTTTCTTTTTGAGTTGGCAGTTACTACTTGCCATTTGATTAACCATTATTAGGTTGCCATTTGAGATTTGCATGCATTGCTTGGCACTTTGTAAAGAAAGTATCTCCAAGTTAAATAATAGGATTAAAATATGAATAATTAGTGTACCTATTGAAGAGAATGCAAGTGTAAAATTAAGATAGAAAAAACATATAAAATAATATTGGCATTTTTAATAGTTTACACCATTACATGTATATGAGAATTTAAGTTATTCTTATCACAGGTTGACGTTAGAAATAATATGTAAAATAATATTGGCATTTTTAATATTATGAACACCATGCTTGGTTATTATAGAAAAATAAAAAACACGACTGCTTGGTTCTATCAACTGCTACCTCTCATCATTTCAAACCACCGCTTCAATTCAATTCCCCCATCTATTTAATTTGCCAAGTCAGGTTCCCCCCACCATTCAATGTCGGATTTTGCGGATTGGATGCCAAGTCATGATTTCAACAGATTGCGTTAGATTTTAACTGAAGGCGTCGGTGTCAGGAAACTAACAATTGCACGCTTAACCGAATATTGTGGAAATGATGCCAAGTCATCAATTCAAACTCGGCTTTTATATAATTAATAGATTAGATTATGTTGGTTTGAACTCATTTATAGACTGTTTTAGCACTATTCTTTATGGATTCTCTCTCCTTTTTTTCCTTATTTCAAGATATCGAGCAACACTTGCTAACCAAAAAGGCGAGAAACATGAAATTCTCACTTTCTTCTACCTTTGGGTCCAACAAAACGGAAAAATTGAAATGCTCAGAGAGGGATGGACATAAATAAGGAAAATTAAGGGTAACCAACTTAGGCAGACAATTGGAAGTATCTCAATCCTAGGTAAGAAATATAACAACAATACCGGATACCATTGGAAAGATTTGCAACATATAATAGTCTGAACTCTTAGCTTAGTACTTCATTTGTCGGTTGAAAGTCAATTTGAGATTGATTTTGTCAAAAAAAATTTCCTACTCCTATGAGACTCGGAATGCTGTTATCATGAGTTGGAAAAATAAGCACTCTAAACGCAACCACATATATAGTCTGAACTCTTAGCATTACTCAGATGTCATATTCACTATAATTGAGAATTTTAAAACCAAGTAGTAACTGGCTAGCGCACAACTAATATATATCCGCTTACCCACACGTCAGACAGTTGTAAAGTAAACACAAACTAAGAACAATATTGTTTTGCGTACACAAAAAGAAAATAAACAGAAACCTCTGCATATTCGAGGCACTGTATTCCATTGAGGGTAACCACAACATTGCGTGGAGTAGCTTTGTCGCGGTGCTCACACTGCCATATGTTGGCAATATTTTGGATAATAAATTATATATATGTGCAAATGCTTTTTAAACTAGAGAATATGTAAAATAATAAAAAAAAAATTAGAAAGAGAGAATCCGGTGTTGAGATATGTTTTGATGAATGCTTTCTTTTGGAAAAAATTCCGCTGCATCTAAATTTAAACATGTACTAGGCTTCTTGATATTCTACTCTCAATATACAACAACGTCGGTTCCCATTAATCTCCTTTTGTAGAAAGAACAACAAAAGAAGGATGAATTGTTTCTCTAATTTTTGTAGAGAATTTGGAGTGAATAAATTTGTGGGTAAGGTTCCTAATTTATAGATAATGAAATGGTACTTGTGAAAAGTCACAACTAGAATGAATTGATACTTGTAAAAAATCACAACTTATATAAATGAAATTGTATTTGTGAAAAGTCAACTAATAAATGAAATGGTACTTGTGAGAAGTCACAATTTTTCAAATATTAGAGAATACATTGAAAATATTTCTAATTCAGCAAAGAACACAACCCTTTGTTTTGTTGGCAAGCGATTAAGGCTCATATGCCCAAGAAGAATGCATTGGTTTAAGTCATCATGACACATTTTTATTTAAATCTTGACAATTGAATCGATACATTATCAATGACTATGGTTCATATTATTTTTTTTGTACTCAACATTAAATATTTTAATCATTCTTAAGTTTAAAAAGTTACTTGATTAAAATATTTTAAAAGATAGAATAGAACAAAATATTCTTTGGGCTACGTAATGTGCATCAATAGAGGTAACTTGCAGTTTTGAACATTTACTTTGTGTTAGTGTGTTTCTGTAACGACCCGATTCTATATTTTTTAAGAATAAATTATGGATAATTTTATTAGGCTCAATAAATGAGTTTAAGCCTATAAAAGAATTTATCAAACATATTATTTTTTTATTTAACTTAGAATTAAGCCTCCATTACTATTATTACTATTATTATTATTATTATTATTAATATTGTTATTTCTATTATTCTTATTATTATTATTTTATCATGAACGGATTTTTTTGTTTTAAGCACAAGAATTTTAGTTTTTTTGAATTTAAACATTATTTCTCCCTATCTCCACCCATAAGTCTCATCCTTATCCTCTTATTAATAACTCCAAATCCTATTAGGAAACCAAACTCTCAACTCCAAATCCTATTAGGAAACCAAACCCTCAATTCCAAATCCTATTAGGAAACCAAACTCTCAACTCCAAATCCTATTAGGAAACCAAACTCTCAATTCCAAATCCTATCCCATCTCCTTATGGTCACCCTTCTCCTTACCTATAAAACCCACCCCTAGCCAAGACCTCCAGAAGAAAACATAAGAAACCACAACCACCGCCAGCCTCCTCTCTCTCTCTCTCTTTCTCAGTTGCCTTCGACAACAGAACTCTCTCTCGGTACTATCTCTCCCTCTCTCGGCGTCGCACCACCCAGCCCAGTAAACCAGCCATGTCGCCTCACTCCTAGCCACCCAAAGCCACCGTCGTCTCGTCCAGCCAACCCCCGTCACGTACCCTTCGGTGACGAGTTACGAAATAAGATTCAGGAAGTAGCGCTGCAAGGTAAGTAGCATGATCATACCCTTACACGTATGTACGATAAAACGACACTTTTATAAAAATATTATGCATGTTTGCCCTTTATTGGAAGCCCCTTTTTACGTACCCAAGACATGATAAAAATATGAAAATCCATGATTTTATGTAAATAATTATGCATCAAGTTATTTATGAAAATTCATGATTTTATGAAAAGAGTTATGCATCAAAAGATTTATAAAAAATTATGATTTTATGTGAGAGTTATGCATTAAAATAATTTATGAAAAGCCATGCATGATTTTATGTGAAGATTTATGCATTAAAGTATTTATGTGAAATCATGATTTTATGTGAGAAGTCATGCATCACGACATGTTATGAAAGAATGTGATTTCATTTGAAATCTATGATATGATATGACAAGATATGACAAGTATGAAGGTGATTTCTTTTGAAATCTATGATATGACAAGTATGAATGTGATTTCTTTTGAAATCTATGATATGACAAGTATGCAAGTATGATTATGATGAAATAAGAATGATAAGATATGTAACGGCCTATGCTATGATATGAAGACGGTACCTATGTTATGGGCATATTGCATTGCTAGGTCGTACATGCTGGTAGTGCACCCATTATGTCTTCCTTATGTATGGATTCCACAACCCGCGGCCACGGGCGGAATCAGAATCTATTTAGATTCGCTAACCCTAACTCACGGGGGTCAACAGTGGGTAACGGCCTATGACAAGTGAAAGATAAGTTCATGTTCATGTTCATGTTATTTACGTATGTATTTATAAGTAAGCACGTTTTTCAAGAAACCTTATGTTTATTATGTTTACTGTATGATGTGTGCTTATTGAGTATTCGACTCATTTTAGTTTGTTTTCATGTTTTTAAACCACCCCAGGTGATGAAATTTATGAAGATGAGACTGCAGGACAGGACTTGACCCCGGGAGGCGAGAGAGAGGCCTAGACAGATTATGATATGATTAGCTTTTATGGTTTAAGATTTCAGTAGATTATTTTGATAAGCACATGAGACTTCCGTATTATCTTTTTAAATAAGTGCTTCCGCAAACTCTATGTTGGATTTTAAGTATCAATTAAATTTTATTTTAATTATGGAATCTTTTGCATCTGGCTCTCTATTTAAAAGAAAAAGTTTTAGTTAAGTTCAGTAGTAGCACACTGGCTCTCCAAAAATTCTAAAATGTCTTTATTGGGGAGCGGGGTGTTACAGTTTCCATATGAAAAATTCATGGTGAACCAAATCAGAATTTTTAACTCATGCTTCTCCACGCTACACATATAGTACGACACATATCATGTTTCTTACAAGGTGGTACATAAAAGCTGTGCACCATATCTTGGATTCATGAGCACTCTTGAGAATATCCCAATTACCATAGACTGCGGCCCATAGTTAAACTAACATAGGTGAGTCCTCCAAGGGTACATGCAATTCAATACCTCGCCTTAGTTTTGGACTCATTCAAAGCATTTTGCTTTCCTTTTGCCATTGCATTTGTCAGTTAGGAAGGTTGGGTTGCTGTTACCAGTGACCTAATTAATGGGTTTCAGTCCCATCCCTCTTAATTCATGTATAACCTTTGACTTTGCTAGTCCTTTCGTTGAAGAATTCGCTAGGTTATCTTCTGGCTTTACATATCCCAAAGTCAGGTATCCATTCTTTATCAGGTATCTTATTGTAGAATGCCTAATACTCAAATGTCTCATCTTATTATTAAAGTATTTATTATTACAAACACTTATCACAGCCTGATTGTCACAAAGAATAGAAATAGCTGGCATTGACTTTTTAACAAGTGAAATTTCTGATAATAAGTTTTTAAGCCACTCTACCTCATGTCCAGTAGTATACAAGGCTATGAATTTAGCCTTCATAGTAGATCATGAAATCATAGTTTGCTTGGAAGATCTTTAAGTCACAGTTGCTCTACCAAAAGTGAAAATATATCCACTCATTCCCTGACGATTTACTATGTCAGTTATCCAACTAGTATTATTGTATGCTTCTAATACAGTGGAATACCCAGAAAAATGGATACCATATGTCATGGTTCCTCTCAAATATTTAAGAATTCTGTCCAATGCTTTCCAATGAGAATCATCAGGTCTACTAGTATATATGCTAAGTCTACTTACAATATATATATGAAATATCAGGTTTAGTAAAATTAACAATATACAGTAACGTACCAATAATATGGAAATATCTAAGTTGTGACACAACATCTCCAAGATTCTTACTTAAATGCAAACAAAGATCAAGAGGAGTACTAACAGGTTTGCATTCGAATCTCTCAATTTTTTTAAGAATCCTTTCAATATAATGAGATTGGTTTATGCTAATATCATCATGAGATCTCATTAACTTAATACCAAGAATTATCTGTACCTATCCTATGTATTTCATGTCAAAGTTCTTAGATAAAAAAGTTTTTAAGATTAAGAAAAATATCTATATTGGTACCAAAGAGGAGAATATGATCAACGTAAAGATATAGTATTACACATACACCATCAGCTATTTTCGTGTGTAAACATTTATTACATTCATTTATCTTGAAATCATTAGATAAAATATTTCATCGAACTTTTAGTACAATTGTTTAAGGGCATGCTTTAAACCATAGAGAATTTTAATAAGTCTACAAAATTTTTTTCCTGTCTTGGAACCACAAAACCCTCTACTTGATCTATATATATTTCTTCTTCTAGATTGCCATTAAGTAAAGCGGTCTTTACGTCCATTTGGTGGACCTCAAGCTTATGGATCACAACTAGAGCAATTAAAGCACGAATTGTGAGTTATTCTAGTAATAGGAAAATACGTATAAAAATAATCGATACCCTTTCTTTGTGTAAAACCTTTTGCAACCAATCTAGTTTTAAATTTATCAATAGTACCATTAGGTCTCAATTTCTTTTTAAAAATCCATTTATATCTAGTAGTTTTACATCCTGGAGGAAGATCACATAAGTCCCATGTTCCATTAGTCTTAAGAGATTCTGTCTCATTATTTGTTGCTTCTTTCAAGAAAGCAGAATCAATGAAAATCATGGCATATTTGAAAGTCAAAGGATCTTCTTCCACAGAGTAAGTATAAAAATCATGTCCAAAATTCTTTTCCTTTCTCACTCATTTTCCTCTACCAAGCTCATTTTTTAATCTCGATGAACTCTTAGGATTAGATAAAATGATAGATTGATTACTGGTGGAAGGAAAACTTAATGTAGATAAAAACCTTTCTACTTTGTTTTTGAAATGAAATAGATCTTCAAAGAATGTTGCATCCCTAGATTCCATGATGGTGTTGGGATCAATACCTTGGACATCTGATTTGATAATAAAAAATCTATATGCAGAACTATGTCTAGCAAACCCAATGAATACTGCATCTACTGTATTGGAAGCTAGTTTCATTTTCTTAATTTTTGGAACATTAACCTTTGCAAGACAACCCCAAACTCTAAAGAAATTAATATTGGATATTCTACCCTTCTGGAGTTTATACGGTGTCTTATTAGACCCGTTAAATGGTACTCTATTCAAGGTAAAATAAGAAGCAAGTATTGCTTCCCCCACAGTTGCTCAGGTAGATTGGAACAAGAGAGCATTCATTTGACCATATATACTAATGTGCTATTTTTTTCTTTTAGCAATATCATTGGATTGAGGAGAATATGGAGCGGTTTCCTCATGTATAATGCCATACTCATCACATTATTGAACCAATTGATTAAAGTTGTATTCACCTCCTCTATCAAACCTGATAATCTTAATTTTTTTCTCCAATTGGTTTTCAACTTTAGTTTTATAGATGTCAAATTTATTAAAAGATTCATCTTTTGTTTTCATCAAGTAAACATAAAAAAATTGGACATATCATCTATAAAAGTAATGAAGTATTTATTACCACCTTTAGAAGAGACACTATTTAAATAGCAACCATCACTATGAATTAACTCAAGTACTGACAAATTTCTTACAACAGATTTAAATGGTTTTCTAGGTTATTATGATTAAACACATATTAAACATTTTTCATCTAAATCAACAAGAACTTTAGGAATAATTTTTCAATCCATCATTCTTTTAACATTATGATGATTAATATGGCTTAATCAAGCATACCATATTGAAGAGGAACATATAGAAAATGCAAATTTATTGTAACACCCCAGCTCCCCAATAAAGACATTTTAGAATTTTCGGGGGCTAGTGTGCTACTACTGAACTTGAAAACCTTTCCTTCTAATAATGAGCCAGATGCAAAAAATTTTATAAATAAAACAAAATTTAATAAATACTTAAAATCCGACATAAAGTCTGCGGAAGCACAAAAAAAAATAATACGGAAGTCTCATGTGCTTAATCATAGCAAAATCTGTCTAGGCCTCGGCCTCGCCTCCCGGGGTCAAGTCCTGTCCTGCAGTCTCATCCTCATAAATGTCATCACCTGGGTGGTTTAAAAACATGAAAAAAAACTAAAATGATTCGAATACTCAATAAGCACACATCATACAGTAAACATAATGAACATAAGGTTTCTTTGAAAAACGTGCATACTCATAAATACATACGTAAATAACATGAACATGAACATGAGCTTATCTTTCACTTGTCATAGGTCGTTACCCACTGTTGACCCCCGTGAGTTAGGGTTAGCGAATCTAAATAGATTCTGATTCCGCCCGTGGTCGCAGGTTGTGGAATCCATACATAAGGAAGACATACAGGGTGCACTACCAGCATGTATGACCTGGCAATGCAATATGCCTATAACATAGGTACCGTCTTTATATCATAACATAGGCCGTTACGTATCTTATCATTCATATTTTATCATAATCATACTTGCATACTTGTCATATCATAGATTTCAAAAGAAATCACATACATACTTGTCATATATTGTCATATCATATCATAGATTTCAAATGAAATCGCATTCTTTCATAACATGTCGTGATGCATGACTTCTCACATAAAATCATGATTTCTCATAAATACTTTAATGCATAAGTCTTCACATAAAATCATGATTTTTCATAAATACTTTAATGCATAAATTTTCACATAAAATCATGCATGGCTTTTCATAAATTAGTTTAAATGCATAACTCTCACATAAAATCATAATTTTTCATAAATATTTTGATGCATAACTCTTTTCATAAAATCATGAATTTTCATAATTTTATCATGTCTTGGATACGTAAAAATGGGCTTCCAATGAAGGGTATACATGCATAATATTTTTATAAAAGACATGTCGTTTACTGTAAATACGTGTAAGGGTATGATCATGCTACTTACCTTGCAGCGCTAATCCACTATTTTCCGCACGTAATCGATCACTTATACAATGAGCGTGTAATATCCGTAAATATTCCAATCGAACCCGTATTTAAATATTTAACTGTAAAATGCTAGAATTATCCTATTTTAATTCTTCAATACTTAAAGTCTCCTAATCCCTAAAACACTATCATCTCCCTAAATTCATCGATAATTAATTGATATTCACTTATTCTAATTTTAACCCAAATATATTTAAGAAACAAACCTATCCCCCTTAAAAATATAATCTTCGCTCTAATAAAATTATTATCAAGTCCAAAGTAATTTAGAGTCCGAATATAGTCTAATAACATATTATAACTTAATAGAATATTTGGGCTATTAAAATAGGTCATAAAAACCTCGATTATTAAAATAGATTTACTTTCTCATTATTAAAATAATTATTTAATTTAAAAAGAAATCAAATAAATGCTAATATCATTTAAAATACTCTTAACATATTTCTTAATTGTTCTATTTAAAATATAACATAAGAAATCTTAAAAATCTAGTTAAATAGTTAACTGGATTATTAATTAAAATATCAATAGTATAAAAATATACTTTAAAATAGATTTCAAATTCTTTAAATACTTTCTTATAAAAAGGATCTTATGACTAATATATTTATTTAATGAAATCAAACACAACTCAACTGGAAATATTAAATTCAACTTCAAATAAAATGAAGTAATAATATTCATAATTAACTTATACTTAAACGTAGGTTTATAAATATAATTATACATAAAATACTCCTTCAAGTTCAAGATACTGGTTTAGAAAGGATATATATGTAATCTTATCAATATATGTATTTACTAAAACTAAAACCTAAGAGCAATATGAGAGCAGCCGACACTCACTGGGAATTAAAAAGGAAAACTAACGGCAACTAAGGCTTACGGGCAGAGGAGGGTCGAGCAACAACTCACTGTGAGAGGGAGAAGTTTCTGTGATGAACTCGCCGAGAGAGGAAGCTGTAGGCTATGGTGGCTCTGGGTGGCTTCTCTGTGGTGATGCGACACTGAGAGAGGGAGCGAGAGTTCTTGAAGCCGAAACAACCGAGAGAGAGAGGAGATGGGTGGCAACAGTAGTGGGCTACGGTGTTCCTATTGTGATTGAACTGTGGCAACCGTAGGAGGTTTGGGTGGTTGTTTTCTGTGGAGTTGGATGGCTGCGGAGGCATACGGGTTTGCCATGCAAGGAATAACCGGTGCTCTGTTTTTGTTTATGAAAACAGAGGATGTTTTCAGGACGTGCATCGGTGGCCGCTTATGGTGACTGTGATGAAGGGGTAGCAGCGGCAGTTTGAAGGCAGGAGAAACACGGTGCAAACTTGGACGGTCATGGTTGAGCCGTGGTTTTCTCTCGGTCCGTACGTCTAGGTGCAGTGGCGAAAGGTTGAAAGGGTCACGGTAGCTTGTGGCTCTAGTGGTTTGTGGGGGGTGCAGTAGGCTAGGAGAAGGGTGCGGCAGCTTGGGTTTCATCATGCATGAGGGATGGTTGAGAGAGCAAACGTGATATTATTGGACAGACGTGAGATGGCTCACGGTGCAGTTTGTGGAAGTTGGACGTGGGTTGGGCAGTTTCTATGTGCAGGAGAGGAAAATATGTGTATATATATAGAGAGGTGATAAACGTGCTAGCGGAGGTAACGGCCGCGATAAAGCCATGCGTGAAGAGGTAGACGACAAGGAACGTGTATGTGATTAATAGCCGGAAAGAGACGTGCATGGCTTGGAATTTATGGAAGTAAATCCGGTAGTTAGGAGTTTTATTAGGATTTTTATTACAAAAAGGAATTAAGAAGGGTAAAAGTGTTTGGAGTCTAATACTCCCAAGCGTGAACTTAAAACAAAAAATAAAATAATACTAATGGAGTTTTTAACTCTAGATTAAAAAATAATCTCTCGGAATGTTTTTTTTTTTGGGCTCTAACTCATTTTGAGCCTAATAAAATTATCTGTAATTTATTCTTAAAAATATAGGATTGGGTCGTTACATTTATTATTAGAGTCAAATTTGTCTTTTACTTTATTTTGAACATTTATGACAAACAAACTATCACTCACATAACTTTTCCCCACAAATGACTCATATTTAGATACAATAATTTTATTGGATTGAAATAACAATGTGTAACCCTCCCCACTAAGTAAAGATCCACTAATAAGGTTCATTCTCACCAATGGCACGTAAAACACTTCTTCTGATGGAAGAGTATTTATTTCCAGATGTTAGTTTGAGTTCAATTTTGCTTAACTCCAAATACTTGTGAGGTGGAGTTACCCATCATTACTTTCATGCTGCTTATATCCTGATATGTTAAAAAAATATTGCAATTAGAAGTGACATATACATTAGCTGAATACTATTCAATCAGTAGCACTACAAGCTAGATAAACTTGGAGACCTATGGTTATATACTGTTCATCAGTTCCAACGGAGTTGGTCTCGGAGAGCACCATATGAGCCTGTGGGTTAGGTGATCTTGGTTGTTCATTGCCTTAGTTTTTCCTCTTCTTATAGCGATATTTTTTGGCTAAATGACCCAGTTTGTTACAATTAAAACAAATGGGTCTCTTATCATCCTTGTTGATATAAGACTTTGGTTTCAAATTATCCCCAAGACTAGTTTTACCCTTATTGCATTTGGACTTATGGTGTAATGGGTTCCTATGTGTTCTATGGCCTTCTATAATATTTGCTTTAGATTATAAATCAGAAACCAATAGTGGGATATGATCATTTTTTAAGTGTTGTTCTTGAATCCTAATTGCGGAGATCAAGGTTTTCATGGTCATATCTTTAGTCTTATGTTTAAGAGATGGTTTAAAATTTTTCCATGAATGATACAACTTGTCTATTATACAAGCAACTTGGAGATACTCAGTAATACCTATTTTCCATTGGCCCAATTTATGGTAAACGATAATCAACTGATTGGATTGCTCTACCATAGATTTGGAATCATCCATCTTAAAACTAAGAAATTGTCTTGCGGTGTACTGATCCATTTCAACATCTTGCACACCATATTTCTTATCAAGAGTATTCCAAATCTCTTTGGCAGATTTGATATGTAGGTAAAAATAAAAAAATTATATCACTTAAATGATTTAAAATTCTATATCTACACAAATTATCTTTTTCTGTATAGATTTACAACTCAACAATACGTGCGGGCTTATGTAAATCATCAGGAGGAGAATCATTTTTAATAACAAAATATAATCCAAGTATTGTAAGAAAGATTTTCATCTTTTCTTGTTAATGCTTTAAATTGACTCCTCCAAATTTCTCGAGTGCAATTGGTTTGTTTGAAGTCATGGTAACAACTAATCAATTAAAATATACCTCTAGTTTAACAAAGAGTCTACTTTAAGATTGTTGGGAATATTTTGGATAATAAATGATATATGTGCAAATGTTTTTTAAATTAGAGAATATGTAAAATAACAAGAACAAATTGGAAAGAGAGAACCTGGTGTTTGGCACTGTGATGAATGCTTTCCTTAGAGTAGATTTCGCCTCCTCCAAATTTAAACACGTACTAAGCTTCTTGGCAGTTTACTCCCAAGATATAACAACGTCGATTCCTGTTAATCTCCTTGTCGGTGTACACAAAAGGAGATCCTCGAACCCAAAATAAAATAGCTAAAACCCAAAGAAAGAAAGACAAATGAAAGAGAAAATATTTTTCTGATTTTTGTAGATAATTTGGAGTGAATAAGTTTGTGGGTGAGGTTACTTATTTATAGAGAATGAAAGTACACTTGTGAGAAGTCAAATCTGGAATGAAATGATACTTGCGAAAAGTCACAACTTATATAAATAAAATGATATTTGTCAAAAACCACAACTAATAAATGAAATAGTACTTGTAAGAAATCACAACTTATAAAATATTAGAGAATATATTGAAAATATTTCTAGTTCACCAAATGGTACAATCCTTAGTTTGGTTGGCAAGCGGTTAATGCTTCTATTCCCAAGAGGCATGTAGTGGTTCAAGTCACCTTTTTATTTAAATCTTGACAACTAAATCGATACGTTGAACAATGACAATGGTTTACATTATTGTTTTTACTTTACATTAAATATTTTAATAATTTTTACATTATTGCTTTAGACATGACCTGATCCATGTATTCATGCATGTGTTACCAAAGATGTGGAGAGATGCCAGATGGTCAAAATGAGGATATACAAGATTGAAAAATGACCTCACTCTACACCTCTTCGTTATTAGAGGAGAGGAGAGGGATGGGGGGAACTAGGTAAGGATCGGGGGAGAGAGAGAGAGAGAGAGAGACAAAGACAGAGACAGAGACAGAGTTTCCCATATGATCATTTTAACATATATATATATATATACATATATATATATTTGAATGGATTAAATAGCGAATTGCATCCATACACTAAATGAAATTAAGCCCTATGCAACTAGGTCCAGAAAAATGGCTAACCCTACCATTTACACTATCAGAATGATTTATCTATTATCTATAATAAAGGAAATATTTTCAATTTTTTCGTCTATATATTAGACCAAGCGTTATGGTGAGAGCAAAGAGGTCTCAACTAGGCTGTAAAAGACTATGACATTCACATTCAGAGTCTCCTAGAAATTTTTTCTGATTAGTTTTACTTATCATTGACCAAACAATAAGAGGATTGGAACTGCCTCCCACTTATGATTCATTGATATTTTTCAATTTAGTTTTCTACTTTTCTATGGCTTTATCACTACAAATTCCAACATGTGTTCCCAGAGCAACTAATTTCCATAAACATCATGTTAGGTGTAAAGCATGGGAAACATTCACATGAAAATTTTGTTGATCATTTATGAATTTGAAAGGTGTACTCGTTTCATATACTTGCCACTTTTCTACGTTAAGCTGCCCATTTGTAATATCAACCCTAAATAAGAATGGACATGGTTAATTAAAAACTGGGGGCAACACAATTTCAGAGTAAATAAACAGTTTTGACAAGCATGAGATCATCGCATGTCAATGTGCAGCCAAACATTGAAGATTTGATATGGGCTGGCATATCATCCAGGCTTGTAGAAATTACACAACAAAATTAACACTCTTGTATAAGGAATGTTATATATTAAAAGAATAGTATTCATGGAATTAAAAAAAAAAAGAAACTAACCCAAACTCAAATATATGAAATCTACTAAATTTCAATCCTATGTTTTCAAGGTGCAGACTTTCCCTGAAAATAGATATCCAAAAACAACATAAGGTCCCGTTAGATTACATTGGTTGATACTTGAAATACTAAACAAGAAAAATATACCTTAGGAACTATCTTATTGAGGAATATACGTCTCAATATCATCTAGAACATCAGAGTCATAATTCTCATTGATGGAAAGAGAAAGAACTCATATGCTGCACTAAAATGTTTAAAATATTAATTCCAATAAACTAAATCGACACTGAACACAAAAGAAAAATTATTATATGGATCTTATATTACTAACGGAAGGGATGAGCAAGGCCAAACTGGAATTCTGACAGATTTTTTGCGATTTCCTTCATTATCTAGTATTTTGAAAACAATTGTCACCAACAATGTTAGTAACATAAAAGATGCTCTTTTACCTATATATACATAAGTTCCAAGCTAACATAAAGATTATAATATTCTTAATTGGGAATACTTTGTGGAATCAAGACTACAACTCCTACTTGTGAATGGGTGGAGAACAGACAAACAGTAGTTGGAAGGGGGAGTAAAAGAATGGAAGGTTCATATTATCCATTCAAAGTAGGATGATGGAGGTGAGTGTTAACATATAAAATGGGATAGAGAGATTTTTGTGTAAGAAATTTTTTTTTTATCACTCCATTGAAAATCGATTACATTGTATTAGCCTATATACAGGCACATTAGACTCATCATACTTGATGATCATAAATTACTCTTGATAAATCAAAAAGTCTTCTTCGTAGAGTACACAAAAGTTTTCGTACAATTGATATTGTGCATCTCACAATGGCATTAATGTATTTTTAACACTCCCCCTTAATGCCTTGTGTGACACCCAACATTTCTCTCAAATAAATCTTTTAGAAGAGCCTTAGTGAAAATATCTGCAATTTGGTATTCGAATTTGCAATACTTGAGTTGAATCTCTTCATCTTCCATGGCCTCTCTAATAAAGTGATGCTTGATTGCAATATACCTTATTTAACTATGGTAGACAGGATTCTTTGTCATAGCAATAATGGATTTGTTATTACACAAAAATGGAGTAGCTTCTCCTTGCTTCTCACAACATCTTCTAAGATTCTCCTTAGCCATATTGCTTATGAAGTTGCCAATGATGCCGAAATATACTCGGACTTAGCAGAAGATTATGCCACACTTTGTTGCTTCTTAGATGCTTATGAAAATACACCAGAACAAATAAAAATGCATATCCGGAAGTGCTTCTCATATCATCAAACACTTGGCCCAATCACTATCACAAAACCCAATCAATTTTGCATCAATATTCTTCTCATAAAAAATAACTTAATTATATCACAACACCCTCTTGGCTGCCCCAAGATGCATTTGGCTTGATTTGTGTATGAAATGAGAAAATAAGCTTGTAGCATACATAATATCTGGTCTTGTAGCCGTCAAATACAATAGGCTTACAACCAAACTTCTATAGATAGATGAATCAGCTTCTTTGCTTCCATCTTCTTTCATCAATTTTTCATTCACAACCAAAGGAGTTGCAATTGATTTGCAATTCAACATTTTAAAATTTTCAAGTAGAGTTTTTGCATACTTCTTTTTGCATATAAAAATACATTCTTCTTTATGATAAACTTCAATGCCCAATTAGTAATGCAATAAACCAAAATCACTCATTTTATATTTCTTCATCATCTCCAATTTAAAATCATTAATCATATTTTCATCACTACTGGTAAATACCAAATCATCAACATAAAGAGAGACAATAAGAATACCGATTGTACCTTGTGTCTTGACATATAAGGTTGGCTCACTTTTGCTTCTTTCAAAACCTTTTTCATATAAGTAAGCATCAATCTCACTATACCATGCTTGAGGTGCTAGTTTTAGGCCATAAAAAAAGCCTTCTTCAACTTGTACACCTTCGTCTCTTCTCTTTTTGCTTCAAAGCTTTTAGGAAATCCATTTAGGAAAGCTGATTTTACATCAAGCTAATTTAGTTTGCTCTACATAAACTTCCTCTTTTAAAAATCCATTTAGGAAAGCTAATTTTACATCAAGTTGATACAAGAACCAAACTTTTTGAGCTGCCAAAGCAATAAGGTCTTTAATAGTATCAAGCCGAGTCACCGGTGCAAATGTTTCTTGGAAATCAATTCCAGGTTGTTGACTATACCCTTTTGCTACAAGTCTTGTTTTGTTCTTTTGAGTGGAACCATCTAGGTTAAATTTTATTTTGAAAATCCACTTCACAACAATTACTTCTTTGTCTTTTGGCCTTTCTACCGACTCCCAAGTTTTGTTCTTTTCAATAACATAGATCTCTTCTTCCATCTTTTTTCTTTAATTGCATATTCAAAACACTCTAGTTCAACAATACAAAAATTACAACTTGCATATACATACTAGGCCTTCTCATTCTTTTTGGAGTTAAACTTGGAGAAGAGGAATTTGAGCTTGATTTAGAAGTTGGAGATGATTGTGAACTAGCAATAGGAGATATATCCTGTGGAGCTTCAAGAACATTTCAACTTCATCTTCTTGGTTTTCAAGTTCTCCATTGAAGGTAGTAACTTGATATTGAACTTTCTTTTCTTTCCAATCCCAAGAGGCCTTCTCATTAAAAAGCATATTTCTACAAATAATCAATTTATTTTTCTTCAAACTAAAGATTTTATAGCCCTTTTATTTCAAGCTGTAATCCACAATGATGCCTTTTTCACTAGCTTCATCCTTACTTCTTTTGGAACATGAGCAAAGAAAATACAATCAAATACCTTCAAGTGATTCAAAGATG
Source organism: Cyclocarya paliurus (assembly GCA_029856935.1). Lineage (NCBI taxonomy): Eukaryota > Viridiplantae > Streptophyta > Magnoliopsida > Fagales > Juglandaceae > Cyclocarya > Cyclocarya paliurus. The sequence continues at coordinate 20,266,108 of CM056945.1, read as the reverse complement.
GTTTTCTTCCACACCAAGCCTCAAATGAAGTTTTATTTTCTACTGCCTTTGTTAGACATTTATTCATCAAATAAACTGTTGTATATACCGCTACACCCTAAAAGGACTTGGGTAATGCCTTCTCATGAAGCATAGGCTTTGTCATCTCAATAATAGTTCTATTCTTTCTTTCCGTCACTCCATTTTGATGTGGAGTGTATCCAACCATTTATTGTCTCTCCATGCCAATATCTTCACAAAACTTCTCAAATTCATGGAAGTTGTACTCACCACCTCTATCACTTCTCAAAGCTTTTATAAAGTGTCCACTTTGTCTCTCAACAAACTTTTAGAATTTTTTGAAAATTGAGAAAAGATCCAACTTTTTAAGAAATGGTTTTTCTAAATCTAGAAATAGAAAATAATTTTCAGAAATTCATTTATAATGGAATATGAGTCAAGTCTTTCATTACCCATTTTTTTCATACCCACAATATCTAATTGTGGGGGACTCTAATAAGTTCTTTCAATGTAAAAAAGGTCCGAATGCGGAAATGAGGTGATCCTCATTTTTCAAGAAATACACCAATGTCATTCTTGTAAAATCATCAATGAAAATTATAAAATAATTGTTATCTCCATGAATTGGTATTAGGCCCATACACATCAGTATGGATAAGCTCCAATGGTGCTTTGGCTCTCTATTCCTTCTCCTTGGAAAATGACTCTCGGTTATGCTTGCGAAGTGCACAACCTTCATAAACCTCTTGCACTTCTTGTATAGTCGGCAACCCATACATCACGTTCTTTTGTTGAAGAGTCTTCAAACTTTGAAAACTCAAGTGCCCAAGTCTTCTATGCCAAAGCCATGACTCATCAACCACATCCATCTTTAAGGCCATATTATTTTAAAAAGGGAAACTAAAAGGAAAACTTCTATTATTCTCCATCTGGATTGTTGCTACAACTTGTCTTCTCTCCCCTTTGTTATAAATCTTGCTCAACACTTAATAAAGTTTGCCCCAAATCCAGCTGATCACTTCTTTTACAAATTCCACATTTTTGTTGAGTGGACTCCACATTGCCACTTCTCTCAAAATTGCTTCTTCTTGTTCCTCTTCAATTTCTTCCTCCTCCTCTTTCATTTCTTCCACCTCTGGATGACTCACTCTTAAATGAGCCTCTTTCTTAACTTTGAATTAACACTGAGTTTAGATTGAAAGACACTTTCAATGGATTTTTCAGAGTGCCTACTCAACCTTTGCTCAAATCTTTTAATTGAACTCATCAACTCTTCAATACTCAACTTGTCAATTTCTTCAACAGCGACAACAGTGTGATCAAACTTTGCCGACAAACTAATTAATATTTTCTCAACAATTTTTTGATCTAAAATAATTTCTCCATATGTCTTCATTTGATTCACAACTTCCAAAAGTCTAGAAAAATAGTCTTCAACAACTCCAAAAATAGTCTTCAACAACAACATTTCTTTTATCTTCATATTCTCAAAAATCTCTTCTCAAAGATTGAATTTTTATAGTTCTTACCTTCAATGTGCCTCTATACTCCTTTTGAAGAATCTCCCAAGCCTCCTTGCTTTGATTGCATCGATAATTCTTGGGAAGATTGTCTTGGCAACACCTTGTTGAATCCAGGTTAAGGTTTTTGCATCTTTCTTCCTATGCTCCTTCAATTTTTGTTTTTTAGCATCCCTCAAAGTTGTGGTATGTACCGACTCTTCATAACCATTTTCTACATATTTCCAAAGATCGTATGAAAGAAAAATAGTTATCATCTTCACATACCAAAAATCATAATTTTCTCCATTAAAAAGAGAAAATGATGGTTGTTGGGCTCTTATGTTTTGATTGCTTGTACTTGCCATTGTTGTTTTCTTCAGGGCTTGTTTTCCCGCTACAAATCTTCACACCCAGCCATTTTTTTATTTGAACCATGCATTTGATACCGCTATGTTGGCTTATGAATTGAGATAGAGATAGTTTTGTCTATGAAAAATTTTGTTTATAACTCTCTTGAAAATAGATTGTAATGCATCAGCTTATATATAGGCACATAAGACTCTTATTACTTGTTGATCATAAATTACTCTTGAAAAAATAAAAAGACACTCTTGAGAAATTAAAAGACAACTTTGAGAGACTAAAAGTCACTCTTGAAAAATTGAAAAGTCTTCTTTGCAGAATGTACAAAAGTCTTCATACGATCAATCTTGTATATCTACCAATGGCATTAATCTATTTTTAACAATGAGGTACTGATGCTGTATAATTTTTCCTTCAGAAACTTATTTTTTTTTGGGCTGTAATCTGTGACAAGCATTTTTTTTCTTTATTTTTTATTTTTTTATGCTGTAACAGGTAGTATTTTTGTTGGTTTGGTCCACACCCATGTCGGCAGCAAACTCTTCCACCGAAAGTTGCCAGCCACCCAGTCGAAAGTAAGCAAAAAATAATGAACAAAATGGCTTGTGTTCATACCATCCCAAGGTGAAGCTCCTCCCTATAAATAAAGGGAGTTGTACTGGTGTAAGACATCCTCACATGAAGTGAACTATCATGGGCAAAATACAACAAGAGCTCAGTGGAGAAGAGCTAAGGGAGAGAGAGAAAGAAAGAAAGAGAGTCAGTTATGGGTTGAGTGTGAGTGTGTACTCCTCCTCCTCATTTGTATTGGTTTCCACTTAATAGTGAAGTCTCTAGATGTAGGCAAGTTGTCGAACCACATTAAATTCCTTTTGTCAAGTGTGTATGCGTGTTTTGTGTAGCTTCTGGTGCACCCCGATTCCTAAAAAGTGGTATCAGAGCGTGTTGGGAGGTGGTTTTCATGCACCAAAGAAAATTTGATTCTGGTACATTGCTCAATTTGAAAATTGGAGGATACCAGTGTGTTCGTCTTATTGAGACAAGAAAAATAGTGTAGACAAGAAATTTAGCCGAAAGGGCGCGTAGATCCACTCATGGACACTAGCAGCACGCATGGATGGAGTTTGAAGATGCATGGGGTCTCTCGCACCATGTGCCAGGGTAGCAAAGGTACCACATGTCAAACACATGGCAGGGCCATGTTAGTAAAAAGTGACGATGTGTCCTGGTCCATGTTAGCATGAGGTGCTAATGTTTCAAAGCCACATCAGCAACAAGGGCCACGTGGTAGGTGAGTCAGCGATGGAATATTCCTTCTAGTATGGAATATTCTTTGAAGGAGATACTTTGCAAAATTGCAAAAAGGTCCCTAAAGTTTTGAAAATTTCGATTTGACCCATCGATAATTTCAAAATTTTCAATTGAGCCCCTCCTAAGGTTTTTCAGCTTTTTGAATCCATCCATGAGGTTAGAATTGAGAGATTTTGCTTCTAGACGAGAGACTTGGAATGGTGAAACCACAACAAGTTTGATGATGATTCTAAAGGAGTCACAAATGGAGAATACCCTTTTTTGCAAAGGTAGAGGTGAAGAAGGAAGATGGGAACAAGCTGAACTAGGATTTAGTTGGCTGGTCCGACAATGGAGTCGATAGGTGATCCAAGTTCAAGTTGGTAGAGACACAGGTTTTGGTGCTTTTACTACGATCAGAGAGTGCAGATCCTGCTGGATTGCTCAAGGAACAAAGCAAGCCAATTACCAATGGCAATAGTGTCGATATGTTGCAGGGATGGTAGATTGGTGGTAACTAGAACTATGTTTGGGCTTGATCCCTGAAAAGGTATAAGCTGGAGGGTAGTGTCATGATTGGAGGAGTTGTTGTCAGACATGGGTCTAGTAATACAAATGGATATGAACAAGGGGAGCAACAGTCATACATACACACACATAATAGGCATATGTGTACATTGATGCAAGAATCTGTCCAGATGACAAGTGCGACGATGCCTGGTGTTCATAAGCTCCGAGTAAGAGATGGAGAAGTGTTGTATAGCCACGATATGCATTATGACGAATCTCTTTGGCTCTCGATTAGTGACGAGTACCTCTCCTAGTGTGCACAAGGAGTGGAGAGATGAGTCACTACATTTTTCAAAGAGGTGGTCTTTACACAGTATGTCGATGGGGGTGTATAACTACCTTGGAGGTGGGTGCATGTACTTTGGTAGGAAGTACAGATAATCCAACATATCTCTGTTGGACGTACGAGCACTTTAGATGTGCAGGCATATCGATTGGAGATGCAAACACTTTGGAGGGAAGTACAGGTATTCCTAGAGAAGCGATGACACGCCGGTGGGGCATGATGGCACTTGGACGAGGGTGTGGGTACTTCAGAGGGAAGTATGCCCGCTTTGACAATGAACTGTAGGTGTTTCGGTGGGGGAGTGAAGATATACGGGTACTCAATGGAGAGTATGGTTGCTTCGATGGAGAGTATGTATACAAGTACTCTAATTGAGACTACAATCGCTTGAGATAAAGCGAGAACATATATGACCGCTCGATTGGGAGTGCAGACATATAGATACTCCGGTTAGGAGTGCAACCACCTGGTGACAAGGCAAGGACAAAAGGTACTTAGATGAGGAGTATAGGCGCTCCAACAAGGGAGTGCAGACAGCCTAGCTTAGAGAATATAATCACTTGGATAACAATCCGATGACATGACAACTCAGGGGGAAGTCTAGACATGTGAACACTCCAGTCGGGATTGCAGTTGCCTGGTGGCAAGACGCGGATACAATATTGCAACTCTAGCAGCAGAAGAAAGTTGTAGAAGGTGCGAGTAAGGCTCCATGGGAAGCTGCAGGTACATGCAGAAGGTGTCTAGTAGGGCTCCATAGGAAGCTGCAAAACAGGTAGATGTAGTAGGTGTTGAATAGGGGGAGACGCAAACCCCTTCACCAGAAGTTGCGGAAGATACCTCAGAATATTTTGTCTGTTGTTTAGGGGGAGCCATGGAAGTAGGCTTTACCAAGAAATAGCCAGGATGGATAACAACTAAAGGAGGATAGGTTGTATTTTTTCCACAATGGGCATGAAGGATGATGATTGTTGGTTTGGTCCATGTCGAAATGAGTAGCCAACCAAGCATTATGGGTTGCCAACTTTTCCACCGAAAGTTTCCAACCACCCAACCGAAAGTATGCCAAAAATAATGAACAAATTGGCTTGTGTTCACATCATCCAAAGGTGAAGCTCCTCCCTCTAAATGGAGGGGGTTGTAATGGTGTAAGATATCCTCACATGAAGTGAGCAATCAGGGGTGAAACATAAGAAGAGCTAAGTGAAGAAGAGCTAAGGCGGGGAGAGAGAGAGAGAGAGTTGAGTGTGAGTGTGTACTCCTCCTCCTCCTTTGTATCAGTTTCCACTTAATAATGAAGTCTCTCTTGTTTGAACGTAGGCAAGTTGTCGGACCACATAAAATTCCTTTTTTCAAGTGTGTGTGCGTGTTTTGTTTAGCTTTAGGAGCACCTCGATTCCCAAAATTTTTTTCACCAATTGCTAGTCAAGTATCAAAATTTTGAGTAGAACCCAACACAAGTTTTGACTTGAAAATCTCTCTCTCTCTCTCGATAATGTATAATAGCACTTCACTACAGGGGATGATAAAGCTATTTAAGTTATCTTGAGGTTGTGTTGGCCTAGAAACACAGAACATTATACATAATAAGTTCGATGATATCAAACTCTAATATGTTCGAATAAGGCAGAAATTTGGTCCCCAACATCAAATAAATAGAATGCATAGAGAGATATTGGTTGGTAGAGATGGGTAGGTTTGAGTGACCGTGTATTGCTTACTTCCATTATCGAGGAAACAGACAGGTCCGTCTAAGAGACAAAAAGGAGCCCTGACAACATATGAAGAATTATTTAATATGAAATGATCAATTAATTGGGGGAAGAATTTGAATGGTGCCATGGGGACCTTGGGGGCGATGAGATGATAGCCCTTTTTTTGGGGAGGTAGCATTATGGTCTTCTGAGCCCACTTTGGATCCGCAACTGCCATTGAACCCGAATCCTTTGCCGTGCTCGGTGAGTATAAAGACCTCACTAGAAAGGGTGCTGAGGACGGCTTCGTAGAGATGTTTGCATGGGTTGCAAAGCCCACCCACTTCCAACCAAGCAGCCCAAGAATGTTCTAGAGCTGGGGTGAGCACAATAGGGGCAGCAAGACCAATACAATTGACAAACAGTCTTGTAATTGTAATTTCTGCCACACATTATTTGTCTCTTGGTGTGAGTGTGGTTTGCAACAAGTTTACTTGGTGTTTGTAGTCAGCCCAAAACAATTTTAAGGGGAATGTACTCATAAAGCACAAGAAGAATCATAAGAAAAAATACATAGTTGAATATGATATAATAAATTATAAAATTCTTTTATTATAAAATAAATATATCATATTACATCAAAATCACGTAGATTATAAGATAATTTTTTGTAATTATTTTTGTAGACCTAACACTAACCATCCAATATTTTTTAACAAGCATGTTTGATGTGTCATGTTTCTACATTTCACATAAAGATTACTTAAATGCCATAAAAATGGGTTTTATTAAACGAGGTTTGCATTAAAAAAATGAGCCCAGAGCATATTAAACATTTTTGATTTTGGGTCTTACATTGGTATTCTAATTCATAATGTTTTTCTTTTCATATGAAAGAGCTGTTTCTCTCTCTGTGAATCTCAAATATATAGACAACCTTTTCTCACTAAAATCAGTGACAATTTGTTTAATGGTTAATATCTAATCAATCATTGTTAACAAATTTCCTTTACATTTTTCTTCACTCAACCAAACAAGCTGAAGAAATCAATTTATCTTATTCCGGGAAATGTTTAGTTGATTTGTATGTGAGGAGGGGTGCAACTCATTTCAATCAACAACAATAGCATCGGATAACATCTTCTAATTCTCATACTAACTGTCTTTTGTTGCCTTTTCTTTAGGATAGTCTTTCTTCTAGCTCATATGCAGCTTTATTACTCGGGCCGGAAATTGGGTAAAAGGGTTCATCTATTTGGTTATTGGCTCAGATTTTACCAGCTGATAATCGGATTTCTCTACACAGGTATACTTGAGTACGGTACAGGTACATATAGTACCCGAGTTTAAACCTAGAGTCAAGATTCGAAACTCAGAATCTCTGTTCTAAGAGCATTGGCAATGGACTAGCCAAATGCCAATGCAAGTCTAAATTTTAGCTGTATGTGAAAAAGCCCACCACATGGACTAGCTAAAAGTCCAAAGTTCAACACTATAGCTACAGTAATTCTCAGATGCTCTCCAGACATGGCGAGTTACTGCTCATACCGGAAAGAAATATTTTATTATTTCATCTACCTCTCTCCCGCTCTGTCTTTCTCTCGTTCTCTTTCTTCATCTCGAAGTGAAGTTGCCAATTTCCCTCTTCTTTCATTTCTGCATCCTGAAAGCTCCCACCTCCCAAGCTCTTCTTCAACCCACAAGCCCTCATCTCTCCGTCAATCTCCATGTTGCCGTCATCTTCCAGCCCAAACGGTAATCTCTCTTCGTCCTTCTCTCCCTTTTCTCTTTCTATTTTCTCTCATTTTCTATTTTCTCTCAGTTTACACTATGAGTCACATAGAGACTACAGAGCCAATCAAAAAATATCTCTTCATCTCTGTCTCTCTTCCTTCCTCCATGTCATTCGGGGGCAACGTGCCGTTCTTTGCTGGGCACAAAAGCAACAACAAACAATGATTTACAAATTGATTGTTAATGCTTTTCTCCTAAAACCAAATGGAGATTAAAGGAGGGTTTTTTGGTCAGATATTTATCTTTAGATTATTCATATGCAGTTTATAAGTTGTTTTAGTTTCCAGTGAAAATCAAAACAGCCCAGCACAAATCTGCATTACATTGTGAGGCTATGCTTATGCCTCTTCTGTGTCTATAGGATTCCTATCATTTGCAGCCTCTGGCAAAGTAGACAAGGACAAGGCACCAAATATTTTCTATGCTTTTTACCAATAAGGCCACTAGCCATTTTTTGATTTCAAGTTTTTCGAGAAAACACAAAAAAATAGTGAAGTTTCGTGATGTTTGTCTGGTGCTTCCTCAAAAAATGTAGTACACAATGTAATAAGTGCAAGAGACTTCTTTAAGTGGATTTGTGCTTATATTTGAGGCCCATTTGACCCCTAATTTTAGGCAATTTTGTATCTTTCTTCTCTTGAGTTAGTATTCATATGTTTATTTAATACACATTATCTTTGTTCTTTAAAAAGGTGACTAGTTGCAAGCACAAGTTTCATTTGTATTCTTTAATGGTATTGCCTATGACTTCAATTGAAGAGCATCAAGTTATTTGCTTTTCATGGAATGCTTTTTGGTGGTAGGAAGAGGACGTTAACCCCACATTGATGATATATCAGATGATACAGCTATTTTAGTATCTTCTACTTGGAAGGATGTAGGAAAAGTATTAATGGGACTCCTCTTTTTTGGGTGTTAAATCCTTGGGAGTTGGAGTTCGGTTAATTCCGTATTTTTTCTTCGTTTTCTGGGGCTAGTACCTGAAAACTTGGGAGGATGTGCTTGTTTCGAGTTTGCAATGGATTGAGATATTAGAGGTCAAGTATTTATTTTGCTCTGCAAATCATAGTGATGCTTTTCATCTAAAACCTATTTGGTCTATCCCCAAAGTCTCTTTTCTTTGTTTGGATGGCTGCCATTGGAAGATGTTTGAGGTTGCTCCTAGTAAATTGGTGTCGTGTGTAGAAGAGAGGGGAAACAATGGTGGATTGGATTTAAGTTCCAAAATGTTTTGTATTTGCACTAAGTTTGGACTCTGGTTTGTGTATGGCTTGTGTATGGTTATGTTTAGCATAGAAGCACACACATACTCTACTGATGAAGTACTATGGAGATGCTGCATAGCAAAAAAACAAATAAAGGAGCATTTAGCACATGTTTGGGGATCCTTGTTTTCTCCCTTTTCGTTAGTGTGTGGTTGCTTTGGGTTGGTTCTAGCATGGGTAACTTGGGATTAATGGACTAAAGTGGTGGTGGCAGAGAGTTCCCCATTTTCTGGTCTGCCATGACAACCTTGTTGGTTTGTTTTTTTTTCCTTCACATTTGTTGTCCTTAGTTTTCAGGTTCTTCTTCTATATTTTACTTTAACTTCATATATTTTTTGTAGATAAAAAATAATATGTTGAAAAAAAAATTAGTTGGGAAACAATAATTTAAGAATCAAATAAATATTTATAATTAACATATTGGTTAGTGTAAAATTGAAAAAAATATGAAAAAAAATTAATTAATTTATTATGTAATTTTATTATTATTTTTTATTTTGTTATTTTGGTGGCAGTCCAATGTAGATTCATCTAACCAAGAATTAATGCTATTGAGCCAAATTTTAAAATTCTATTTAAAATTTAGACTTGACAATGAGCTCTAATACCATGTGAAATCACTACTTATTTTAAAAACTTAAACTAATAAAAAGAGATAGATTTAATTATATATGGATCATGCTTGGCTCCCGCCCAGCAATGACCACTGGGCATGCCGTCTAGCACAAACTTATCTTTTAGAATTATTATTTTTTTCATATTTTTAAATATTTTTTAAAAAATAAAAAAATACATTAATACATATTAAATCAATTCCTCAATCATTAAATAAAAAAAATATAACAAGCAATCAAAATAAGTGGGCAAAATGAAAGGATAAACTAGCAATTTTTATTTTTATTTTTATTATATTCTTAGCATCATTAATGGTTAAATACATTGCATTATAGAACCCACTTCATCATTTTTGTCCTCTTTCCTAAAAAAGAAAAGATACCTTTTGCAGGCAGATGGTACTTAACGAAGTGAAAGGCATATTTGCTGAGATTCTATTGTACAAGCTGAGGCGGTATGAAGCTCACGACCCAGTGAAAAGTCCATTATACATGCTACAGTAACCAAAAATGGAAAAAATGGAGTTTATTATTGACACGTTAAATATACTATTGCTATAAATTCTTGTCATGACTGATTTTAAAAAATTTTATTATTTTTATACCAATTTTAAATGGTTGAACCAAATCAATTAAGAAGACAAAATAGAAAACAAGAAAAATTATAATAATTATCATTTTATTTTAATAATGGCTTTATGCAATTATATCAAATAATTAAGAAATTATTATATCTATTTTAAATTATTTCAATCACGTAAAAAGACAACAAAAACAGCTTGATTAATAGAGTAATAAATAATTTTTTTAATGAGATACTACATATATAACTTGGAGTTGGTCCCAAATAGCCAATGAAAGATAAAGAATGAAGAGAGGAATGAGAAAAACTTCCAGAAATATCCAGAAGGAAAAAGAAAGGACCCCAGCCGTCATCCTCGCCTCCGGAACACAGGAAACTTCCCATACGCACTGCCGCCGTTGACTAAAAAAATACAACTGGCAGTACGCGTCCAACAACTAATGAGAGAGGCAGTAAGCTCAATACCGTGTTCTTGCCATCCATATCCCCTTATCCCCTCTCTCCCTACCTATCTCCCACATCTCAATACGTACGAACATCCATCCACCCACGTCTGTTCCACAGCTTTTCGTTTATCTTGTGCTTTATTAATTTAAAGCTTTTGACTTTCGTTTCCAATTTCCTCCCATGTTCCGTCCTATATATACTAGGACAAGGAGCCAACTTACTTTCATTCAACTAAATTTCGAAGGTTCTGGTGTCAGAGTTCGAGCAGTCGAGAGTTGTTTGTTCTATAGTACTAACAGCTAGCATTTCAATCTTCGTCATGATCAAAGCTAAACACGATTCATCTTCTTCTTCTTCTTCTCCTCCTCCTCTGATGGATGAGAAGCCTAATAACGTGACATCTCCGAAATCAGCTCTGGGAAGATTACGTCGCAAACTGTCTTCGAGAAAGAGTACTGAAAAGCAGCGTTCTCTTTCGGGTTCTGAAAATTCAGAGATGACGAGCAAATTCTGCAGCGAGCTCCAAAGGGTGTTCGATTACTTGGACGTGGATGGAGATGGTAAAATATCTCTTGCCGAGTTGCAAGGCTGCGTGACCCAGTGGGGGCACTGTGTCCCTTGATGAGGCGGAAGAAACCGTGAAGTCGTTTGATTTGAACGGGATGGGCTGCTGGACTTCGAGGAATTCCAGAAGCTAATGGAGACAAGCGGGGAAGAGGAAAAGATGACACGCTCAAAGAGGCTTTTGCTATGTATGATATGGAGGGGTCCGCTGCATCACCCCCACGAGCTTGAAGAGAATGCTGAGCTCGACTCGGCGATTCCAAGTCCGTTCAGGATTGTAAAGCCATGATCCGAAAGTTTGATCTCAATGGAGATGGCGTTCTCAACTTTGAAGAATTCAGAATTTTGATGCATTAATCGTCAAGTTTTTTTCTGCCTTCTTTCCTTCCGTACATATTGATTGATGAGAGATTTCTTCAGTCTTGTAAATATATATATTATATACAATTAGATTATGTTGGTTTGAACTCATTCATAGACTGTTTCAGCACTATTCTTTATGGATTCTCTCTCCTTTTTTCCCTTAATTCAAGATGGAAAATTCTTTACATCAGCCTACTATTTAGGATCAGCCACAACACACCCTACGTGTCATCATCTAAACCACTCACATTATTCAAATCACTTACATCCAAACCACTCAATCAGGGTGACACATCAGGTGTGCTATGCATCAGCCCGTGAACAGGGGCTGATGCATAGCACGGCTCATTCAAGATACCGAGCAACACTCGCTAACCAAAAAGGCGAGAAACATGAAATTCTCACTTTCTTCTTCCTTTGGGTCCAACAAAACGGAAAAATTGAAATGCTTAGACAATCCGAAGTATCTCAATCCTAGGTAAGAAATATATCAACAATCCCCGATACCATTGGAAAAATTTGCCAAACATAATAGTCTGAACTCTTAGCGTAGTAATTCATTTGTCTGTTGAAAGTCAATCTGAGATTTGATTTTGTGAAAAAAATTTTCCTTCTCCTTGAGACCCGGAATGCTGTTTTCATGAGTTGAAAAATAAGCAATCTAAACGCAACCACATATATAGTTTTGAACTCTGAGCATTACTCAGATGTCATATTCACTATAATTCAGAATTTTAAAACCAAGTAGTAACAGGGTATGACTCGTTCGAAAATGAGCAGCCAAAAGGCTATCCCAAGTGCAGGAGCATGTCGCGTAGTAATTAGGAATAAATTCTTAAATCGTCTCCACAGGAAAAGTGCTAAAAATAAACTCGTGTAAAATGGTGAAATTATTTACAATGAGAAAATAAAAATAAAAAGTGATGATATGTACAATGGATGAAAGAGTGCAATGAAAAAGAAAATTTTACTGGTCTTGAACCAGATTCATTTTTGGTTGGCTTTGAGTGTTTTAGTTGCAGTGATGAAAAGTAAAGAAATTAAAGTGCAAGACAGTGAATTTAAATTGCTGAAAATTAAATGACTGAAATTTAAATGAGCAAGAAAATTAAATGACATAAAAATAAATTGCAGGAAATAAAACTGCAGAAAAATAAATGACAGAAATTTAAATGACAATAAATTAAAGTGCAGAAAAATAAATGACATAAATTTAAAGTGTAGAAATTTAAAGTGCAGAAAAATAAATGACAATAATTTAAAGTGCAAAAATTTAAAGTGCAAGAAAATAAATCATCATAAATTAAAATAAAAAAAATAAAATTAAAAGTGGAGACTACAGATGAAGGAAACAGCTCGGTAAACAACAGTTGGTCTGGTTAGGCTCTCAACTGCATCACCGAACTCCCTCACTTCATCTGCGCTTTCTCCAAAACTGAAAAACTATAGACTACTCCTAAACTATTCTACTGGGTGTCTAACATCGACCACCATTTCTCCGTCTACTTACAAGCCTTATATAGGCATAAAAAAGGACTCTAATAAACACTACTTAGCTGCCATGTTCCCCACTCAAGCCAAAAGCTTATTCCATTTGTCCCTGCATGTGCGTCTGTCTTTATTTGTTACTCTTCATTTATTTCATTTTCAGTGTTTCATCCCAGCGTATGCGTTTCGTCCGTGATTCTCCTTTCGGCATCACTACGTTTCACTGGCCCCGCGTGCATGCGTTTCGTCCGTGATTCTTCTTTCTGCATATTTTTTTTTTCTTCTTCTCTTTTCTTGCTTTCCTGCACCTTCTACCTCTGGCATGCTGCGTTTTTAGTCTCTTTCCCGTTGCCTTCTTTTCTTTTTCTTTTCTTTCCTCTTCTTTTTTTTTGTTCCCGTTTAGCAGTATCTCCTTTCTCCGTGCTGCGTGAGGTTGTGTCCAGTTGACGCTGTGCATGCTGGTTCGTGGACGTGCGCAGGAGTGGAGCTGAGTAGAGGGTGGCTGGGCTGTGCATGCTGGGCAGTGGAGGTGTGATGCATGGAAAGTGCGGTGGAGTTACGGGACTGGTCCACGGCTGTGCATGATGAATCGCTACGGAAGTTTACGTGGCTTCGGAGATGGCGTTGCCGTGTGTGGGTGGTGGTTTGAGAGGTTATCCGGCTTCTTCTGTTGATGCTGGAAGTGGAGGTGCGTGGAGGAGCAGTTGCCGAACGTATGCGTGGCGTGGAGGAGTGCAGAGGTGCGGACGACGAGAGGTTGAAGATGACTCAAACAACATGTCGTTTTTGTCAACGACATGTCGTCGACCTCAGACGATAGCCTCAAGTAGTTTGTTCTTCCTATTGAACCTTCTTATTGGGAACTCCAGTCAGGAAGGTTGGGTTGCAGCTTACCGGTGACCTAATTAATGGGCTTCAGTCCCATCCCTCTTGATGTACGTATAACCTTTGACATTGCTAGTCTTTCTTCAAAGGATTCGCTAGGTTATCTTCTAACTTTACATATTCTAAAGTCAGGTATTCATTCTTTATCAGGTATCTTATTGTATAAAATGACTAATACTCAAATGTCCACTTCTTACGATTATAGTGTTTACTATTACAAATACTTCTCACAACATGATTGTCACAAAGAACATAAATAGCTGTCATTGGATTTTTAACTAGTGGAATTTCTGAATAATAAATTATTAAGCCACTCAACACCTCATATCCGATAGTATCCAAGGCTATTAATTCAACCTCGATAGTAGAACGTGAAATCAACAGTTTGCTTGGAAGATTTCTAAGTCATAGTTGCTCCACTAAAAGTGAAAATATATTTACTCATTCCCTTACGATCTATTGTGTCAGTTATCCAACTAAGATAATTGTATACATCAAATACAGTGGATACCTAGAAGAATGGATACCATATGTCATGGTTCTTCTCAAATATTTCAGAATATGTCAAATGCCTTTCAATGAAATCATTAGGCCTATTAGTATATCTGCTAAGTCTACTTACAACATATGAAAATTAGGTCTAGTAGAGTTAGCAATATACAGTAACGTACCAATAATTTGGAAATATCTCAGTTGTACATAAGATCTTTAAAATTCATACATAAATGCAAACAATGATCAAGAGTAGTACTAACAGGTTTTCATTCGAATCTCTTAAACTTCTTAAGAGTCTTTTCAATATAATGAGATTGATTTATGTTAATACCATCATGATATGTCATTAACTTAATACCAAGAATTACCTGTGGCCTCTCCTATGTCTTTCATGTCAAAGTTCTTAAATAAAAAGTTTTTAACATCAAGGACAATATATATATTTTACCTAAAGATGAGAATATCATCAACGTAAAGATATAACATTACACATGTACCATCAACTATTTTTGTGTATAAACACTTATCACATTCATTCATCTTGAAATCATCAGATAAAATTATTTCATCAAACTTTTGGTGTCATTGTTTAGGGACTTGTTTTAAACCAAAGAGAGATTTAATAAGTCTACAAACTTTTCTTTCCTATCCTAGAACCACAAAACCCTCTATTTGATTTATGTATATTTCTGCTTCTAGATCGCCATTAAGAAAAAGCAGTCTTTATATCCATTTGATGGATTTCAAGTTTATGGATTGCAGCTAAAGCAATTAAAACACGAATAGTGGGTTATTCTAGTAATAAGAAAAATATGTATCAAAATAATCAATACCCTCTTTTTGTGAAAAGCTTTTGCGCAACTAGCCTAGTTTTAAATTATCAATAGTACTATCAGGTTTCAATTTCTTTTTAAAAATCCATTTACATCCCAATGGTTTTAACATCCTGAAGAAAGATAACATAAGTTCTAGCTGCCATTAGTCTTAAGAGATTCCATCTCATTATTTGTCACTTCTTTCTAGAAAGCAGAATCAATGGAAATCATGACATTCTTGAAAGTCAA